>OU015498.1:65041754-65496754 GCA_907164885.2 Dolomedes plantarius | reverse complement strand
ATGGTATATAACTTTTACATAGTATTCTTTATATTCATAATATACCTGCATTTTGGGGCACAAAATATATTAAAAAAGGGTAATGAATCAAACTGTTCAGCTGGAAAGGAAAATTGAATATTTTTCCTCTTAAACCCTATTTTAGAATCTATTTATCTTTTTATATTCCCCTATTCCATTGAGAAAATATAGTTAGTTAAAAGAACTGTACACAATAGATCTCAATTTAACAGATATTTCATCCTGTAATTAGTACTATACTTTTAAACTCTTTGGTGTTATAAATGCTTTTAATCACCAGAAAACTAAATAGCATAGATTTAGTTCCTTTAAGAAAATATACTTAGTTAAAAGAACTGTACAAAATTAATAGATCTCAATTTAGCAGCTATTTCATCCCGTAATTAGTATTATATTTTTTAAGTCTTTGGTGTTATATATGCTTTTAATCACCTAATATTATCAAATTAATCCTAATATTATCAAATTAAATCGCATATTTAGTTTCTTTAAGAAAATATAGCTAGTTAAAATACACAATTAATAGATCTCAGTTTAGCAACTATTTCATCCCGTAATTAGGACTGTATTTTTTAACTCTTTGGTGTTATAATAGGTTTTAATCACCAGAAAACTAAATAGTATACTTATTTCCTTTAAGAACATATAGTTAGTTAAAAGAACTGTACACAATTAATAGATCTCAATTTAGCAGCTATTTCATCCCGTAATAAGGGCCAATTTTTTAAAATCGTTGGTGTTATGATTGCTTTTTAATCACCAGAAAGCTAAACCGTATAGATTTAAGACTGATTCAGTATCCCAGTTTCACTTTATTAATGGTTTATCAAACGTTACTTTTTTACTTATAGCTTGAAAGACATCTAACTTAAGATGAAAACAAAATTGCACTGTTGTTTTTATTTTCTGTAGTCTTTAAAGAGGAAAAGCTTATAAATCCCTTATTATAGGATGCTAATAACAGAGTCATTGTGCAATATAAATTCTGCATATTAGCACATTATTTTCATTATTTTTTAGTTAATGAATTGCTCAACTGTACCCTCAGGTTAGTTCATTTGTTCATCTCGTATTCTCATTTTACCATATAGCAACTTGACAACTTTTATTCTCATTTTACTAATTGATCTTATTTGTTTTTCTAACGTTTACAATTTGCGACGACTTATTATTAAATTTTCTAATTGTAGAGTAAATTAAATTATTTCATTTTATTATGTGGGCAGTGTGTGGGTCCAGTTTAAGATTCGGTGTGTATATGAACAGAAAATTTTTACGTTATTACATTTAAATTCTTGTGTATAAAATTTCAGTAAAAATAAACGAAATGAAAATAATCCAAAATACTAATCTTCCAAATTGTTCATTCAGTATTTTATATGCCACGTTTCAGATATTTTACTTACAAACATGAAGTTGCATCTTTCGTTTTATCAGCAAGTGTATTGCCTCTCATCAGATTAAAAATGTCCACCTTCAGTCCTTCTACTTAACATATTTTAATATCCTTCATAGCGATATAATCTCTCACTAGAATATCAAAGTTATAATGAACATTTCTCATAATGCATATTTTAATATCCTTTATAGCGGTATAATCTCTCTTTTTCACTAAAATATCAAAGTTACAATGAACATTTCTCATAATGAAAAGGATTTGCTTACGCAGGACATGTAATTTATTTTTTGCCTCTCATCAAATTTAAAATGTCCACCTTCACTCATTCTACTTAACATATTTAGTATCCTTCTTAGCGGTATAATCTCTCTTTTTCACTAAAACAGCAAAATTACAATGAAAATTTCTCCTAATGCATATTTTAATATCCTTCATAGTGGTATAATCTCTCTTTTTCACTAAAACAACAAAGTTGCAATGAACATTTCTCATAATGAAAAGGATTTGCTTACGCAGGACATGTAATCATGTTTTTAGGTATTGTTAGCTAGGTGAAAATTAATAAACGGATATTTATGGTAAAATATGATTGCTGAAATATATAACTTAAAGAACCACGTGGATGTTGTCTCCCAATTAAGCAAATCAGCTTTTAAGTAATGCCTTTTGCTAAGAGTAAAGAGATTTTATAACTATTTATGACTTCGAAAGAGTTTGTTAAGCCTAAAAACTCTCTCATGCGTAGCGCAAAATGTAACTTCAATCCAGAAAAAATTTAGATTAATAATAAACATAACAATAATGATAAAATTATTCATCCTCACCTTATACCGTGTAAATTCTTTACTTTCTCTCTGATTTATTACAGAATTTTTTTTTAATTTTATACGTCATTTATTGCTCATATTTTCTGACTCAAACGTTAAATCTATTCTTAAAAAAACCTTTATTCGGCAAGGAGTGTACAGTGAAACAACTTAAAATGCTAAAAAAAATTCAGATTATATTAATAAAACTAAAAACTAAGATTTTCTTTTAGTTTTTAGTTTTATCAATTTCCTTTTTAGGGATAATATAACATAAAAAAAGAAGAATGAAACTTAAATATGTCCAAAAATCTTTGACAATTAGTAAACTATAATGCCCTCTTAAATTAATGATATTTATTCCGGTGGTTCCTTTTAGCAGGAAAAAGCTTTAAATAAGGAAATTTTAAAGCAAGGAAATAGCAATTTATTTCAATAATTCTTATATATAATAAGAAAAAGAGCATGCAAAAATTCTGATACTCAGCTAACACATACTTTCACATATCCAGCAAATACATTGCTACTTCGTCATGCAGGCTTTTTGAGAATAATTTTTATTTCTTTCAATACTCCAATCATCAAATATTAGAAAAGCTCTCAACTTTAAAATTACTAAATTTGTCTACATCATGAAAAAAATTATATACAGATCTAGAAATAAAATGTCTAAAGTTCGCAGGCAATTTTATGCAATGTTGATCTTTCAGATAAATACTAGGGAGATGATAAGCAAGCAAAGTTTAAAACCCAAAGGAAATTTGCTTGTTTCCTCTTAAGAAAATTTTGCTATGTGTCGAAAGATAAATGTGACCTATACAGCGTAATGTAAATTATCATGGATTTCTGAAACAATTTTAAAAATACAAATATTTTTTCCATAAAAGAAATTTATTTTTAAGCAATTTTCAGATTAAAAAGGCATTAAAATGATTGCATATATAGCAATAATCAAAATTTTTAATATTTATTTTAGCCAACTTTTGCCTTTTTGTTAAAAGTTTTGACTTAATCAGTCAACTCTTCGACAATTTTTGCATCTTATTATAAACATTTAACATAAAAACTGATAAAGTATTTAATCTTTAAAAACTAAAATAACTTATTCATGATTCTAGAATATCATCAACAGGAGAACTGAGAGAAAAATTTATAATTTGGGAAGTGACAGTTGCTGCAAAGAAATTGTATTTAAGTAACACGAATAAAATAAGCCAAAGTAAGTTTTAAAAAAAAGATGCAAAACATTCTAAATGCAAGAGATAAATCCCATGTTATAATCTAGACTTGTTAGATTGTTTGTCAGAAACACTTTTACTACAAAATAATTGTTTCCTAATGGAGAGGTGGGATAATAATTTTTATTCAGTTTACTCTAAAATCAATAATTGAGAAAATCCATAATAATTTTCACACCATACTATGTTAAAACTAGAACTATTGCATTTTTAAATAGAAGTACAAAGTAAAAACTTTGAAATCAAAGGAGAGTAAACAAACAAACATCAACAGAACAGCAATTAGTTTGCGTATTTGATGTAATAAATGTTTCACCCTTTAAGACACATAGAAGCACAAAGTATTTTACATTTTCAACGACAAAAAATAAAATCATTTAAAGTTTTAGAATACAAAACAAAAACAAAGTTGTGATTGCTTCAACCTATCTCTCTGGGCTCCATTCTGATTCCTTTAGTGCAGTCAACTGCTATCAACTATTTCTTAAACAATAAAGCTCAAATAATACTCTATTTTCATTATTAAAACTTAAACATCAAGAATTATAATAATGTCTAACAGACAAAAAGAAAGCTTATTTCCATGGTATCGGCTTGTAGATTGTTTTCCTTTAGATCTTTGATGTTAATAGAAATAGATCATTCGTATAAGACACGTCTTAGAAACAACTGACAACTAGTTTATTAAACGATATAAATGAACATAAACAGAAGCGGTCTATATAATTCGAATTTTTTTTTCTCCCTATGCCTTTAATCATCAGCACAAGAATTTTGTTTGAAGGTATAAACAAAGTAATATAGTCAGTATTTGAAATTTATTTTTGGTAGAAACACATTTCCTAAAGAGAAATTTTAATGATAAATAATGGAAATGTGTATAATACTTCTTTAAAGTTTAGTTCTCATTGTCTAGTTAAATTTTCGTTCTATAAAGGGAATTAGACTAAATGTAACACTAAGAAATTGAAAATTTTACCTTTGGAAATTTTCGCGAATTAACAAAACAATTTTTCTCAAAACAGTTTGTGAATCAAGTTTATTCATTTTGAAACTAATTTTTCTATCATTCAAACATTATGTTAGGGTTCTATTATTTTGTTGAGAACTATACTTTTATCACGAACAATATCATTTGAATAATTTTGCAAGTTGTAAAATAGAGAAAGCATACGAATTTTAACACAGATGAATGCTGTAGAAGGAGGTAAAAAAAAATAATTTATGCATATTCCTAAAATATGTGGCAAATAGTCATCTCTACAGCAAAGTAGATATTTGAATAATAAAAGTATGTTTGAAAGAAAAAGAGATAAAAGGGGAAATGATAATACAAAGACGTTAGTAGTAATGTCCTCAATCAAAAAAAAAGTGAAATTTTCAAGTACTTACTGTTTGTAGCGAATATAGAGGAACACTTGAAAGGAAAATTCGAAATATCTCAGTTAGATTATCTTTAAAATCTTCATCTATTTCGTTTTAATTCACTTTGCAAAAGATGGTCTTTAGACAAGAAGTATGAATATATTCTTGAATTAATTTTTTTTAATTTCCAATATTCTTGACAAAAGCGTCAATATCCTTTATAAACATGTGAAATTTTTGACTACAGGACACTTATCCATTCTATCGACTTAATAATTCCAGAATCCTGTTAAAGATGTGAATTCGTCTACCTTACTCAGTATGACGATTGACCTCCAAATCCTTTCTTAAACCCACTAACACACTTTCAAGATCCGTCCTAGGAGCATCGAAATTTTGTGGAAAAGTGAAAACGCGCGCGGGAATCCATGGTTCAGTCGACCCCCTAAATCAAGCCCCTTTCCCCGGGTTGGCGAACCCGTTTGCCCCGACCAGGTGAGGTAGAGGCAAAGGGCATAGGTTCCCTAACCCCTTCGAAAACGGAAAAGGGGTAGATTTTTTTCAGCGTTTTCTATCGGAAAATGCAAAATACATTGCTCGCTGCTAATGAACTTTAGGACATATGGAACGGAAGTAGTCTGCTTCTTAAAAAGCCGGCGGATCCAGACATAAGAGGATGGTCAATGATCGGAAGATAGAAAGGAAATTCTAAATGTCAGATCTTCGTGCCATCAGTGTTCAAGTTTAAGGTATCTAGAAAGGTTTTCTGGAAGGATTTTCCTTTTGTCTTCACGTCCGGGCCATTTGATAACGGTTTATGGCCTATAACGGAGGAAAAAATTGGATAAAATCATATATATACACATAAATATATGCTTATATATGTATGTATATATATAAATATATATATATATATATATATATATATATATATATATATATATATATATATATATATATATATATATATATATATATATATATATATATATATATATATATATATATATATATATATATATATATATGTATCCATGTATATATATATGTATATATATATATATATATATATGTATATATATATATGTATATATATATATATATATATATATATATGTATATATATATATATATATATATATGTATCCATATATATATATATATATATATATATATATGTATATATATATATATATATATATATATATATATATATATATATATATATATATATATTCCCGAACTATATATATATTCCCAGTGTCTCCCGAACACTGTTATCATTATACTTCAATTCCATTTCAGTTGGCTGATGATTCAGAGTAAAATTTTGGTACATGGTCTTATCCATATTCACTTCCATTTGATTTTCTACAGACCATTCATATAAAGCTTCCAGACCCTGATTGATCCCAAGCACCATTTTATCAGAGTGTTTTCTAGGTGCTGAAGACAATAGTACCAAATCATCACCATATAGTGCACATTCAATGGCCTTTATTTTTTTATTCTGTCCGGAAGATCATTAATGTATACATTAAAAAGACTTGTTCTTGTCCCACCTCTCTGTTGTAGACCACAATGAGTCTGTTTGTAACCAGAGGTTTCCGAGGGTTCCATAACGGACAGCACAAAATCTTTGAGTAATGACATTTTAATCCATCGGAGCATTTTATCACCGATTCTCAAGGTTTTTAACTTATGAATCAATTTATTTCTCCAATTACAATCGTATGCCGCTTTGAAATCAACAAAAACAGCCACCAAAGTCTCACTTCTATCCAAACTATCTTTAATTGCTTTTGCCAGTCTTGTGACCTGTTGACTGACAAATTCTGTAGACTGATAAATTTTGAGCATCTGTCAAAAGATCATGACATTTTAAATAAAAAACAAGTCTCTCACTGACCATTCTCTCCATTATCTTGGCCATAATGGAGTTTAATGATATCGGTCTGTAACTATCAGGACATTGTAGCGGTTTGTCTCTCTTTGGTATCAGAATAATAATAGATTTTCGCCAAGCTGCTGGGACATAGGTATTCCAAGAGAGATTAAAGAGTGTCAGGAGGGTATTCAAGGCTTCTGTACCCAAATTTTTAATAAATTCGGCATTCATGCCATCAGGGTCAGGATTCTTCTTAAATTTTTGTTTCTCAAGAGCATATTTCAGTTCACACATAGAAAATTCCATACAACAAATATCCTCACTAATCGAATGATTAGGATCAATTAATCTTTTCAAAGCCCTTTCACCTCTCTTCACTTCTCCAGTCTTTCTCTGTTTGTCTGCATAAAATTTCATGAAAGCCTCTGTAATTTCTCTATCATCTGCCAGCAGTCTATTATTAAATAAAATTGGTTATTTTCTTTGTTCTTGAAACTTATTCGTCAAACATTACATCAATCTATAAATTTTTCAACCATCCATTTTGTAGTCAATAGTGGAAATGAAACCACTCCATGCACTTCTCTTGGACTCGTTGATCTTCAGCTTCAAGTCTCTTGCCAGGACTCTCCAAGCTCCAACATCCTCTATTCTTCCTGTTGTCTCTGCAAGGATTCTTGCTCGAACGTGCTGCTTCTTCAAAATTCCAAGCTGTTCATTCCAAAACGGTTTATACCTTTTAGGCTTTATGCGCGGAATGGATTGCAAGATTTTTTTAATTGTACTCTATAATAGAGAAAGAAAATTTACAACTCGAGCCATTTTTCGTTTAAAAAAAATGCAAATAATATTTTGAAGTTTAAATTATTCGAGGAAAAACATCTCGTATAGTGTGTTTTAAACGCTCCTAAGTTCCTTATGTGGACTAAATCTACAAAATGATCCCCGTTGCAAGGTGCAAAAAAGGTAAGGCTATCTGAAAATACTATTTATATTGGATTATCAGCATTTATGTAGCTGTAAATAGTAGACACATTTTCTCCATAGGCTAACATTGAGGTGAGCGAATCCAATAAGGTTGTATTCGTTCACCTCAAGCCCAAAGCTCGCTCGTTGCCAGAAGTTTAGTTTGAATTCATTGCGCATTTAATACAAAATATTTCTCTTAGTGGTAAATATGTTAAGACGTAATGCCAAATATATTCCGAGGTTTGTTTGTTTTAGTTTTAGCTCACATCAAATGGATCTAAAAACTAAAGGGTTTAATTTGCAACATATATATAATCTTTTAAAACATCGTTTAGTATCAGCTTTATAGAATGAGAAACTGTGATCCAAAGTAATAAAACCGGGGAAATAGAACATTGGTAAAATTCTTCAGATACAAGCTCTTTTTTATTCGTTAGATTTTTTTTCATTGCTTTTTAAGGAACAAAAATGACTGAACAAAATATCAGTTGAAATTGCCTCCAATTCTTCACATTTTTTAACTGGTAAAATATTCTTTAGTATCATTAATATTTTTTAAACTTCTCTTATTCACGTGATATCTCGCCCTTATTGTATATATTCTTAACTAAAGGACTAAATTCTTAGTTAAAGAACTAAAATAATAGAGAAATAGAAGTCATCCTGGGTTTCTCTCACCTCTAGCCTCCATAAACACTACAGTTATAGACTATAACATCTGAAGAATTCGTTATAACCATGAATTATACCTTTTATATAGGCAACCAAATGCAGGGGGTCCGGGCTAAACGTATCCAAAAGTCATGACTTATTTTTACGGAACTACCCATTAGAATTTTAAAAAATATATTTAAATAGAAAGAACATCTCACCAAGTTTTAATATCAATCATAGATTTTGATCATAGTATCATAGATTTCGATGTGTGCCCCTTTTGTAGCACGACAAACGTCTAAATGGTAATCCAGTTCTCTCCAAGTGTTTCGTAGCATTTCAGGAGTTATTACACGAATTGCTTGAATGATACGCTTCTTCAACTCATCCACAGTTTCAATTTTTGTTTATTCACAAAGGATTTAATGAATCCCCATGCAAAAAAGTTTAATAACTCCTAATATGTTACTAAACACTTGGAGAGAACTGGATTACCATTTAGACGTTAGTCGTGCTACAAAAGGTGTAAACATCGAAATCTATGGTACTATGATCGAAGTCTATGATTGATATTAAAACTTGATGAGATGCTCTTTCTATTTAAATAAATATTTTTAAATTCTAATTTGTAGTTCCGTAAAAATAAGTCATGAATTTTTTATACTTTTGACACCCTGTACAATAAGGGTAATTAAATCTTATCGTATCAGGCCATGTTCATAGATATAAAGACACTGACCCTGTTAAAAAACTGACTTTTAATAAAATGGAAGGTACTAGAAGATAAGGGAGACCATGTACTATATGAATTGTGTCGAGAGAGATCTTAAGATCACTGGAATGAACCGGTGAAAAATACTGGCGTCTGATCGAGCTGGATGAAGAAAACTGACTGGGACTGCCTTGACCTGTACCAGGCTGTCGTGCTGATGAAGAAGATAATCCCCTCATAATGGTATCTAAGTTAAAAGTAGCTAGTACAGATCGTATAAAAGTTGACGATATGCAACATACTCTAGCATTTTTCAGTTTTTTCTTCTCTTGAAATTCAACTGGCTAACCCGAAAATTAAACATTTCATACGAATTTTAAACGAACTAAGACTTGGTATCTTAACATCATACCTGAGCCAAAAATGTTCTGAAGTAGCTCAAAAATAATTCAGTGCAAGGTCTCCCAACTTCAGCAATATGGCTAGTTAGGAATCAGTCTTAAATCATCAGTACTCTAAAAAGTTTTTATTCAGTGGGATCTATTGGTTCACAGGTCTAGCTATCAAATATTTCAAAGTTGTACTTAATTGCTTTGTATATGGTTTTCTATTCTTTTGTATATGTTCTTTACTTAAAACTTGACTGTCATCCAAAAACTCTTCTGTTATTGTCTTCATTTAAGTTATCAATGTTTCTCGTATTTTCTTGTACTCAATATCTTTCTTCTTTTGCAGGGAAATATACAACATGCAACCCAGATGTAAACATACCTCCGCCAACTTTCAACCAAATCTCGACTTTCGCAGATACAATTATTGATGAATTTTCGATCAATAATTAAGCTGGAATTCTTCAAGGTCTTGCTAACAGCTGTGCTAAAATTTTATATATACAGAAAACGTTAAAGCCTCTATTTCGCAGATGAACACACTTTTTACTTCTGTATGACCAAAATCTTACCCCACGTGTACCCCAAAATAAAATTGTCTTCCTTTAAATCACCATTCTTTCTCGTATTTTATTGTACTCAGTATCTTTCTTCTTTTTCAAGGAAATATACAACATGCAGCCTAGATGTAGACATACCTCTGCCAACTTTCAGCAGAATCTCGACTTTCGCAGATACAGTTAGTTATTGATGAATTTTCAAACAAAAACTAAGCAGGAATTCTTTAAGGTCTTGCAGCTAACAGCTGTTCTAAAATTTTATACATACAGCAAATGTTACTCAATATTTGAGGAAATCTGATACATTTCGACAATGGACTGTGTCAAAAATATTGAGTTCAACCTCTATGTCGCAGATGAACACACTTTTTACTTCTACATGACAAAATCTTCTCCCACTCGTGCCCCAAAATGGAAACTTAAAGGTAAATTTTTAAATAAAATTGTGTAATTTTTAGGGCAAGAGTGGTATAAAGAATAAGGATTGTAGATTAATGGTTTTTGATAAAGAAATTCTTCCCTCCCAATGAATGTTTGAGCCAATACATGCCTGTTGAGGCTTCAGTAGGTTTTATACAAATTTTCAAAACTTCCAAATCTAATAAATAAATAAATAAATGTATGTATATATATATATATATATATATTAGCTTTAATGCACTGTAAATATTGTGCTGTATTGACTGTCTCTAATTGTTTTTCAGTGTATGAATGCGTTAGTATACATTGTTGACCAAGTAATATTAAAATATGAGGCATGTACTAAGTAGCAGAATTGCTGACCACCACCTCCTTTTTGTGGATTATTATGTCAGAGTTATTTAAAATTTATGGTCCGCTATGCTTATGAATGTGTTCGGGGTCTTGCAAGTACTAGAGGGCCATATGAAGTCCATTTTCTTGAAAAATCTTCAACAAAAAACCATCCGTTTAAAATTCGTAATTTAGTTTAGATATCGCTTGCATGATTACTTCCCATAACACAGAAATCCTCCTTCATAGGAAATTCTTCTACTACTTTCGTCTTATTATAAGTGTCCCTCTAGAATCTAAGCGAATTTATAATCATCGATCACCTCCTTCCACTCACATATCGGATATCGGATTCCTATGATCGTTAAATCTCTGTGAAACTTTTCACCTTGCTCCCCCATCCATCGTAGACCGTTTCCTTGGAAAATTGTCAACAGCTGTAGAACAAAATAAGCTTTCCCACTATTTTGGCGAAAATAGGCGCTGCAAGAACCAAGCAAACCGTATTGCTCGTAGAATTTATCTGATTTATTGTGAAAGTCGAAAAGCTTTTCGACGGTATTCTTAGCCAACTGGAGGAGCTTCGTTCCTCTATGTGTAATCGATGTAGGAGAATTTTGCATCTCTCTGGTAAGCTCTCTTAGGAAGTGCAATTTTTAGTTGAATCATAACTTTTGAAACGGAATTTAAAAGCTCGGTTCAAATGGGAACATTCAGTTTGTAACAAAACCTTCATTTGGGATCAATTTCCGATAAATGCTAGGTTCATATAAAGAAACCAAATAATTTTAACTTTTCTTTTAGATGTTCTTTCTACTGTGTATTAGCCTCCATCCATTATTGCGTATGGAAGTTACTCAAGAAAAAAGAAATATATTAATGATATATATATATATATATATATATATGTGTGTGTGTGTGTCTGTATATATGTATCTATATTTATATGTGTGTATATATATATATATATATATATATATATATGTGTGTGTGTGTGTGTGTGTGTGTGTACAGTGTCGTATCTAGCCATTCCTGTGACCTGGGCAAGAAATTGCACTTGGGTCCCTTAATCAATTAGGTTTGGGAAAATAATGAAACAAATACAGCATTTTGGGCCCCCCTTCCAAGTGGGCCCTGGGCGGATACCCCTATTGCCCCTGCGTAGTTACGGCACTATATATATATATATATATATGTGTGTGTGTGTGTGTGTGTGTGTGTGTGTGTATGTATATACATATATATATATATATATATATATATATATATATATATATATGCACTGCTCAAAACAATTAGGGTAGCACATGGTTTTAACGAAATTTCGCAAATACTTACACCGATAAGTAACATAAAATAAATCATCCATAATTTAAAGCCTAGCAGGAAACAGAAGAAGAAAACTTTATATGCAAATCAAAGTTCATGACGTCAAAAACCAGAAAAAGAACATAAGGGCGGAAATCGGGATGTTGCAGAAAGGTCTGTTTCACTGCCTTAACTGTGAAATTCGATTGCTCAGTTATTCTTTTTGAGAAAAGGTGACTGGAAAATGTCTCAACAACATGATTTACCGGAATCCATGGCATGGCGTATTATAGGCAGACTTGAATCCGGGCAAATACAACGTAGTGTCGCGGACGCTGTTGGAGTCGCCAGAAGTGTCGTTGCAAGGCTGTGGAATCGATTCCAATGTTAGACGTCGACCAGGGCAAGGTCGGCCACTCGCCACTACAGCAACTGATGACCGGTATATACTGTTAACAGCTCGTCGAAACAGAACAGACAATGCTACTCAGCTGCAAAGAGAGTTGCTCTTGGCAACAGGACGAAGGGTGTCCAGCCAAACAGTACAAAATAGACTTCATCAGGGAGGTCTCTATGCACGTAGGCCAATGGTCTGCATTCTGTTGACCTCACGCCACCGTGCGACCCGAAGAGGATGGGCTGCTGAACATCGAGATTGGGAGCAACATTCGGAATGGTACTTTGACGGCCCGAAGGTATGCAGACGAGATACTGAGACCACATGTCATACCTTACACTGCAGCCATTGGATATTCCTTTGTTTTACAGCATGATAATGCCAGACCGCATACAGCTCGTCTTGTGGAGAACATGCTTGAAGCTGAAACAATACAGCGTATGGAATGGCCAGCGTGTCTCCTGACCTGAATCCAATCGAGCATGTTTGGGACATGCTCAGACGACGCATTGCTGCGAGACCAAGGCCTCCTTTTACTCTCCGAGACTTGGAGATTGCACTTCTTGAGGAGTGGATCAGTATTCCCAAAAGTCTTATCGATAACATCATCGAATCCATGGAAAACAGGTGTGCAGCAGTCTTAGCTGTTCGAGGAGACCAGACGCCATATTAAAAATCTTGCATCATTTCTAAACAATACTTTATTTATCGTTTACATGTAACCAAATTGTTGCCCTAAATCATCTTTTCATGTTTTTTCCAAATTTTCAAAGAATTAAAGCTTAATTACAAATTTTTTTTACGTCTTTTTTTCTGTATTGCGCATGATACGCGTGTACTATCCATTTTATGCCAATACGTGGCTGTCTCGCACGGTTTTCTTAACTTCTTTGCTTGCTCCCCTAATTTTTTTTAGCAGTGTATATATATATATATATATATATATATATATATATATATATATATACACTGCTAAAAAAAATTATATATATATATATATATATATATGTATAAGAGAGATAAAGATGTGTCTTTAAAGCTGATAAAATTAAATACTGGGACTTAAAAGTAAAATTTAGAACAATATTTGTTTTCTGCACTTTTGGTAATGTACAGTCCATGAATGTACAAATAAATTACTAGTGACAACCATCGAAACAGATTACATAAATTATGAAAACACACCAGGTTAATAATGGGTTATTAGCTTGAAGGTATACTTTGATTTTTAACCATTATCTATGTTTTTGTTGTTGCTTATGTCCTCAAGCCGTAATAAGCTTGACCAGGTTCATAGATGGCTTGCGGGCGAAGGTATGTGGCTCCGGTTTTATAGCACCACAAGGTCCGACATGGCTCGGTCCACTCAAATTTTGATCGAGCACTCCCATGGGCGACAAATCGTGGACCTCCTCGATCTATATCCACTACACATATGGACACCATTATTTATAGCATGAAGAAGAGATAAATCATAGCGGATTATAATGTTCATAATTTTAGACATGTTTTAGCTTCATGTCCCGGTCACAACAGGTCGAGACTTGCATTCCGGTTTTATACTGACAAACGAATTTGACACAGTTGAGCTTTGAAAGTAAGGCTGACACCTATGCAAGGAATCTGAAATGACTGTTTATTATTTTTCTAGTATCGTACCAATAGAATATTACCTCAAGAGTTACTTTCTTAACCTTTTCCTTACGGGGTTGGGATATCATGTATCCCAAGAATACGGGCCCAAGAATGAATATACATACATATATATATATATATATATATATATATATATATATATATATATATATATATATATATATATATATATATATATATATATATATATATATATATATATGTATATATATATATATATATATATATATATATATATATATGTATGTATGTATGTATGTATGTATGTATGTATGTATATGTATGTATATGTATATATATTACCCTTTAATGGCCATTCTTACAAAGGGGCTATGAAATTTCCGTTCTAAAGAGGGAATCGGAAAAATGGGCCCCGTATTCTAAAGATTAACGTGAGAATTTCTGTGAAGGAATAGTTAAAAACTGAAACAACACTACTTTTGAGAAATTTAATGTGGAAGAGATGCAGTATAGAATAATTTGAATCAAATTTTAAAAAAAACTGGAGAGTCTTTAAGGTTAGGTTGATTAAATTACCATAATGCTAAGAATTTAATATTATTAACATTCTTTTTACAAGAAATACCACACCTTAAGAAATTACAAAAAAAAATTAATTAAAAGTTTGTGATATTGATAAAATTTATTGATAAAAAATTTATTGATATTAAATAATTTTAAATTGAAATATGTCCTTTAAGTAAAAACTCAAAATGTAACTAAGAAATCCTCTCTTAAATATTTAATTATTTCATGCATATCTTGCATGTTAAACCCCCCTGTTTACCTATGGGGAATTTTCCTGCTAGTATTTTTCAAATCATAAGTAAGCAATTGTGCATTTTTTAACTCTGATCTTTTGATATGAAGACAGACTTTTTATAGCATTAAAGTTTCAAATTCTTAATTTTTTACTGGGCTTCAGATTACTGATCAGAATAAAAAATTTAAAGTTTTGTAACTGTAGTCACAAACTTTACTTTAAAAAATGAAATTAAAATGAAAATGCTTTTTATAAAATGTGTGCATTACTTTTAATTTTTTTCCAAATTTAGAAAACTGAATTCAGAAACAGGCGTTTGTTAATCAGAGATTTGATAAGCTCTCAGGGGAAAATTCCCAATAGCTTAGCAAGGAAACAGAAAGTCACGAGGTCAACGGATACGATGTCATGTGTAAAAATATTACTTGATAATTTTGAAATTATAATTGTTATTAATTTGTTTGTATTTTTGTAAATTCAATTGTTAATTGTATTGATAATTGTTTAGATTAATTTTATATCTTATTTTATTAAAACTCCCTTGTGCATTTATTTGTAAATAATAACTAACCCACTCACCTTTACTGATGCTTCAATGATCCTCCTGAAAGATACATGTGTTAACTGAGTTAGGATCCCCTCTCAAGTTTCATTTCAGTAATTCGCAATCCAAGTAAGACAACAAAATTTCAGGTAGTCTCTTCTAACGAAACTTCCGAGGGTTATTAACGTGGGATTACTTATTGTTGCTTACGTCTTTTGTATGTATATATGTATGTATGTGTTATGCATGTATATATATGTATATATATATATATATATATATATATATATATATATATATATATATGTGTGTGTGTATGTATCTATGTATATATGTATGTACATATGTATGTATGTATGTATGTCAAAATTTTGATGCATTTTGATACTTTTCTGTTTAACTGTTTACTGCTCGCCCAAGCGATACAGACTGAGTTTTGCGCACTGCCAAAATTCTAACTCACGACGACAAACGGTTTTAGGGTCTGAAATTTTGCTTTGCGGAGGGCCGTTATGGAGGAACGTAATCCTACGTTAAAAGGGCGTCAGTTAGTAATTTCGTCTCAACCACATTTTCTTTCTACTCAGTGAGTTAAAAAAACATTTCGCTGAAAAACGTTAAGGTTAAGGGCTATTAAGGATCTTATTGCAAAGGCTCTAACATACAGCCTTAGAGGACAGAACGGGTTAAAAAGGCAATGGAAGGTTTTCTGTCAAATTTCAAAAAAGTATTATTTTGATCGTAAACCACCTGCTCTAGAAAAATTTCTCTAGTCAGATCTATTTATGTGCACTGAAGAGTCCAAGAAAACTTAGAAGGGAAATTCAGCAATAATTTGAAGCTCATGAGGCGCTATGAATAATGTAATGTCATGGAGAAAACTACCTTCTAAACAACATTTATATTATAATGAGACATAAGTTTTCAAATAACGCGAGAAATTATGCAAAGAGTCAAAAATGCTAATGTAGATTAATCTTTACAATGCTAGATGTCATTCTCTGTATTGTGTTCAGCGAAAATTTATGCATGATATTCTTAAGATATTATAAATTCTTTTCTTTACAGGATGAAGATAATATTACAATAATTAAAGTTGGTAGAAAGCTGTTCGCATATTAATGCTTCTTAATAACAGTTTTTAAAATATTTGGAAGGTTACAGGGGTCTATCTATAACAGCACGCCCGTGCTGTCATTGGTACATATTGCACAGCCATCACAGTTAAGAGTAATTATGGGGTTAATTCCACTAGTATATGTTTCTAAGATAGATTTGCATTGTAGAACTATATTTATCAAACTAAGAAAAATTGACGTATTTGGAACTGACCCTAACTGACAGGTTGTGACGGTTTGACACAACTTGTATCTGCCTAAGTGTTAAAGCCTGACTGAAAGCAGCTCGAATGTTAATGATTTCTAAAAATTATTTAAAGGCACTGATAAACTATTCCTGGCAGACAAAGAAAGGCACTTTTTTTCTCATAATGTCTATATAATGCGCTTATATATAATAAGTTCATACCAACACGCTTTCTGGGGAATATTTTTTATTTAAATTAGTATTAACATAATTTATTTTAAAGTATTTACCAATTCATTTATATTGCTTTCGTCCCTTGAGTAGGTCGATAAAGTGAGGACCAAGCATCTTGGAAACTAACTCTGGGGGTCCCGCATCAGGTTGACCGCCTGACTGAGGCATATGCTGTATGGCACCTATAGAGTATTTAGCTCACTTCTACCCAGACTTGGGTGTATATAATTTGAAGTGGCACTCTATTTGAATTTTATACAAACACTGTTTATACATGAAACAATGTTTATTGAGTTCGTTGCACATATAGAATTTGCTTTTACAGAAATAAGCATACGTACTACTTGTACGGAATATATAAATACAGCTTTCAAGAACAATATATTTTCAATACTCACAACCCAGCAGAGAGTCAAACCAGCAGTACTGCCACGTAAACTTTGGGCCTGCTAAGCACTAGCGCAGGATAACACCTTTTCAACCTTAACAACTTTTTTCCATTAATGACGCTGCATGGTATTTATACTAAGCGCGTATGCCGAAATTAGCATATCTGAAGCAGCTTCTTTAATTCATTCACTCAAAAGTTCGATTCTTGTGAATCGAATCTTGTGTATACCTTACACACCCCAAGACCACGTTCATGAAAGCGGAGATGGGCACCGCAGGCCTTGATCCACATCGGACTGTTGTGCCATGAGTATGTATGTGTATATATATAGGTGATTATCAAAATAATGGAAACAAATGTCAATATTAGAGGTGTTTATGAAAGTGCTTCGTCTTACTTAAAAAACAAGTCTAGGGACCAGTACTTTTTACAGAATATAGTGTATACATTATTCTACTCTAAGGTAGCAGGAAGGAAATTATGGGCATCAGGCTGTTTGGGGGATAGCGTAAGATGTCAAACCTTGTAGACCGTGCAGAGAGGGCAAATCGTTGAAACGCGTCTAATTGGAGTATCTGTTACAACATCCCCCATGGTTTTGGGTGTTTACCGAGCTATGATATCGGAAATCATGACGGCAGCCAGAATGCACGGAAAGACATCCTCTGTGAAACAGAATAGTGGACTAAAGGAAAAGCTAAGTGAAAGAGACTGACGGGTGTTGAAGCTGATTGTGACATTAAAAAAGAATACAACTGCAGCCAAAGTGACTGTAGATCTCCATCTGAATCTTCAGGCTCCAGTATCAGTCATTACAGGTAAGAGAAAACTTCACAAACAAAGCATTTATGGCAGAGTAGTAATTCCCAAGCCACTTGTAACAGATGTGAATATAAAACTTCCTCTACAGTGGTGCCACGAGCACAAATCCTGGTCAAGTGATATGTCGAAATATGACATTTGGTTAGTCGAATCATTGTTCACTTTGTCCCCCGCAACAGGACGTGCGTATGTCTGAAGAACACCAACACAAGCGTATGATTATGCTTGTCTCATGCCAGCTGTCAAACATGGAGGGAAGTTTCTCAGGGTTTCGGTGGCCATCTCATGGTTTTCAAAAGTGATCTATTGTAACCCTGAAAGGGAGATTGACTGGGAAGGATTGTGTCGAAGTTTTAGCCGGCCAGATCCATCCTATGGTGTAAAAATTGTTTCCCGCATGAGATGGCGTTCTCCATGCTGATAATGCTCCGATCCATACAGCTAGACTTGTCAGGTCGTGGTTTGAGGAACATCAAGGCCTAGTCAAACATCTTATCTGACCCGCACAGTCCATAAACTTCAATATCATCGAACTGCTGTGGTCTGTTTAAGAGAACAGATTCCACCAATCGATATCCACCAACAGCATCTCTACAGGAACATTGGCGATTTATCCATAAAGAATGGTATAATATTCCCTTAACCACTATTAATGACTTGCATAATTCAATTCCTTAGCGAATTCAGGTGGTATTAAATGCTATAGATGGTCCTATGCCATATTAATAAAGGATTTCATGTTATTCCTAAATGTTTCCATTATTTTGATAACTCCTGTATATATATATATATGTGTGTGTGTGTGTGTGTGTGTGTGTGTGTGCATACACATACACACATAGTGAAACTCCTTTAGCCGGCCACCTATAAACGGCCATATCTTGCTCAGAACCGATTAAAGACTCCATACAGCGAATATTATGGAAGGTACCCCTTTATTACGGCCACCCCTCAAAACGGTTACTTTTATTTCCGAACCACTATTCGCCGCCATCGAGAAGTTTCACTTCACTTCAGTACAATAGCTCAATAATTACGTTTAAGAGTTGTTCAATTTGATTAGAAAACAACGAAAGTCTGAACTGAACAACGTGTCTTGTCTCGCTAATGTTAATAAAACACAGAATTTCTCTCGTTTCTCTGTCTATTAAATAAAACACTTTAGCACGATACGTAGATGTATCCAAATACACGTCATAAATAACGTGACTTCCTCCCAGCTTTCTCTGGTTACCAAACACAACACAACACATCTCCCCCACCCTCCTTTATTTGATTAAGCTCTAGTAGCTTTATATTACCAATTTTACAAAACTTTTCGTGTTAAATTTCATTTTAAATGAAACAGACAAAAATTCGCTTATGATTTTTACTTCCCGCATTTTTAAAACATTCCCCGAGCCAAAACATAACAGAACACGAGGCTTTCAGATTAATGCAGAGAAACGTTTTAGCGAGGAATTTAACGACAACGATTATTAATTTAATGCTCTGCTGAAGAAAATTAAAGAAGGCGAAATAACCCAGGTCTCTGTCCCATTTTCTCCGCATTTCGCTATGTCATTGTTTTCCCCGGCGAAACCTCTTTTCTTTTTTTTTAAATGCCATTAATATTCGCATCTCTTCCTCCTTAGTTCATTAAATATGTTTCTGCCAAAAATGACTCCTTTCACGAATGAAGTCCAGACTTAAATTGAGCGAAATATTTCTTGGTGATAAGAAAAAAAGAATAATTATTTTGTCATTTAAAGGGGAAAACTAATGACTTATGCGTGTTTTATCGTATGGAGCACAAGAAAATAGCGGTTTTTCGGGAGCATCCAAGAGACAGAAGCCCGAAATCAAACAACTGTTTGGACATTTTGAAGATGTTTCTGACGTTCTCCGACAAAACGAAGCGACTGTATGAATGCTTATATCATCAGTATTGAAAGAAATTTTGGCTCGCATGTTAAAAAAATATTAAACTGATGGTGTGACAGTGCCATCTCCTATCTAAAATATCACACTTTTTTCTCAAAAAAAAGTGTACATCACTGTGTATAAAATCCCTCAAAAAACATAATTCCCTTAATTAAATGAAGATTTCCTGGGCCTTCGACAGCGGACAGACACATTTTTTAATTTAAATTACCATTAACAATATTTTGTGTAATTTATTTTAAAATATTTCCCCTATCCATGCTATATGTATATGTAAATGTATATGTCACGTTATATATACAGTCGAACCCCGGTATAGCGAACCCGATATATAACGAACTCATGAATATAACGAACGAAAATTTTGGTCCCATCGTTTTCCTATTATACGTAATTTAATTAGTATTGTGTCAGTTTAATGTAATCGATTTTAGTCGATTTAATTCATTAATTATCATTTTTAATAGATTTTATCATCATCATTTTAACCTTTTCCTTACGGGGTGGGATAACATGTATCCCAACAATACAGTCCCAAGAATTAATATATATATATATATATATATATATATATATATATATATATATATATATATATATATATATATATATATGTATATGTATATATATGTATATATATATATATATATATATATATATATATATATATATATATATATATATATATAACCCCCTTAATGACCGTTCTTACAAAGGGGGTATGGAATTTCCCGTTCTAAGGAGGCAATCGAAGAAAATTGGCCCCGTAAGCTACAGGTTAATACATCATTATTGAATACACATTGCAACTAATGAGTTATACATTTTGTGAACTCTAGCATTTTTCTTAACGGTGCGGATATAGGGAACCACCGGATAAAGCGAACAAAACCTTTGGTCCCTTGAAGTTCGTTATAACGGGGTTCGACTGTATATATATATGTGTGTGTGTGTATGTATGTATATGATAAAACTTAAGATTTTATTATTTTTTTCGTTATATCACTCCTGACCAACAAATTGTCTTTTTAGTTAATACATTTCCCCTTAAGCTTCAATTTTTGAGGAACACGTGTAAAAAAATGCTCACGTCGAGGTAAAATTCATTCATCCGGGACACACAGATTTAACACAGTAACTTTGAGTCAGTCCACTTCTAAATCTTTTGAACATCCCATATTATAGTTTTGTCATATCGTTGTCCTAATTAACAAACCACGTAACTCATATTTCCCACTCTTTACAGGATGAACAAAAATCTGATTTATCCGAAAGTGAAAATATAAATTATTATCATTTATTCTTGCAAATAAATGTTAGAGTGTTCTGAGATATGTACAGTCCACATTTTCATGTAATTAAACATATTCATAATTAAAGTAGAGTTCAAAGGTTAGCAACAGTTAAATTAAGGAGTTACGTAGTATGTTTTGTTTTTTGCTTTTTTGGATGAATTAAATTTTTTTTGAGTTATGAAATTTGACAGTGTTGTACAGGGAGCATAAACCAGAGAAATAGCATGAAAGTCACAAAATGGTACATTTTAGAGTTACGTTGTTTGCTTATTATCTATATATATAAAACAGTTCCGTAACTGACTCATTCACTGACTGGCATACAACGCACAGACCAAACCGCTAGACCTAAAGGGCTGAAATTTTGCATAGCGATTCTTCTTATGGTGTAGGGGTGCACTAAGAAAGATTTTTAAAAAATTCTTCTTACAGTTTTTTAAATTAAATTTTTAAGCTGTTTTTGTAACTTTTTTCACGTTTGCATTTAAAAAAATACTTTGAGGGTTATAAAATTTATATCACGAGAAATATCCTAAAAATTCCTTTAAAAATGAGATCTTTTTCGAACCTTTACCTCGATTTTCTGATTTTTGGTGAATTTTTAAATATTCATTTTTAGAATTTAATTTACTAAATGTCGATCACATGATTTCTTTCTCTGGTACTTTAAATAAATTTATCGTCACGTGCATAAAAACTAAATAGACAAAAAAAATATTCTTTTTCTTTCTAATGCAGCAGACGATTGGATATTATCAAAAAAAAATATCCCTTACGATTATATATATATATATATATATATATAACATTAACTATATACATTGATCGTCGCATTTATTATAAATATATATATATATATATATATATATATATATATATATATTTGGCATTAATTAATTGCATACATTGACCGGTGTATTTAATTTGAATGCACTCCGTAGCGAAGCGCGGGTTTTCAGCTAGTATACACTATATGGGCAAAAGTATTTAGACACTGCAGAAAATCGGCCAATATGCAAATACTGGGTTCGCTGAACGGTATTCTGGGAAGGGAATGGGTAAAATAAAAAGCAGATCATTTTCCATTAACTATTCATTCACTCTAGTGGAGCTGTGCCTCGTGGACCTGAACTTACCGTGTTCCAACGCGGGATCATCATAGGATGCCATTTGTGTAATCTTTCTGTGCGAGCTATTGCATCCACACTGGATATCCCAAAATCGAGTGTAGTGTATGTTATCAAGCGATGGAAGCAAGACGGAGCAACAACAGCCAAAAAAAAGTCCCGGACGACCGCATAAACTAACAGAACGTGACAGAAGATACGTCATGTCAAGAAGTCGCGCACTTCTTCTGCCCCTGAGATCCCTGTAGAGGTTGGAAATGCATCTGGGAGCTCCGTTAGTGGATAAAACTATCTGCAGAAAGCTATACATGATCAGTTATCATGATCAAACAGCTGCATACAAGCCATTGATTGCATCTGTTAACGACAGGCGTCGTTTGGCCTGGTGTGTCGACCGTCGTTCCTGAACCATTAAAGAATGGAAAACTGTTCTTTGGAGTGATGAGTCTCGGTATTCACTCTTCCACTCTGATGGAGGTATTTGGCTGTGGCGACAACCCGGAGAACAGCTTCATTCAGACTGTGTTGTTCCAACAGTGAAGTTCGGAAGAGTGTCCATTTTAGTGTGGAGTTGTTTTTCCTGGTTAGGACTCCGCCCATTGCTCTCTGTACCTGGTACCATGAACTCTGGTGTGCTCCTCGACGTTCCGGATCATTCGTCCCTGCCTAAACTAAGTCAATACTTCGGGGATGATGGTTGTTTCTTCCAAGAGGATCGTGCTCCATGTCATAATGCAAAACGTGTGCTTGGCTGGTTTCCTGAAAATGAGGTGAATTTGCCTGACTGGCCTTCTCAGACAACCTATCTCAATCCGATCGAGCACTTGTGGGATGAACCGGAGCGACAGGTACCACACTCACACCCCCGCCCAACTTCCAAATAATCTCTTCTCAATACGTTGCAAGAGGCATTGCGAGCTATTCCTGCCCAGACTTACAGAAAACTGATCGAAAGTATACCTCGAAGTGTTGCCGCTGTAATACAAGCAAAAGGAGGGCCTACCAGTTAGTAAATAGAATAATAAAGCACGTTTTCTGAAAAACATGCAGTGTCAAAATACTTTTGTCCATATAGTGTGTGTGTATGTATATATATATATATATATATATATATATATATATATATATATATATATATATATATATATATATATATATATATATATATATAATAAATATACATATATATGTAACAAGAAAACGCGACGTCCTAAATTACTTTACTTTAAAACATATTCTAAATTCTCTTTTTAATAAAGCACGACCCCTTTTCCAAAATTTGCGACCTAAAAGTAAAGTAAGTATAATTTATCGCAGCCCTGCAGATCATTAAGCAGGCATGTGAGGTATCGGAACTCAATAACATCCCCAGATATGAGTGTTCGAAAGTTTATGAGATTCCGAATGTCAGTATAATGTCAAAATTCTTGAAGAGCCCTCGAAACACTCTGAAATTATGTCTTTTTAACGTCAAAAACCCACTTTACAAGAACTTTATGGGCCACTTATCCTATGCCCAGTTCAACAGGTCTCAGCACTAGCAAGCGCGGAATTTATCAGTCCCCGGGAAGCTTAAGTGGACACTTGAACTCCACGAATGTAAAATCGCCCAGTTAAAAATTTAGTAGTTTAGGCCCTCTGGCGAAAATATCGCAAAACACCCATTTAATATTGCATGAACGCAAGACTTTTCTCTCTCTTCGTTGCTAACTCTTGTCGCTATCGGACATGCTGTCCGCTCGCTCTTCGTTTCTAACTCTTGTAACTGTCGGACCTGCGGTCCGCGCCTGTATGTAATCGGCGTCCCGTCCTGGCAAAGGCGCCGGACAAGTCATGTGGCTACTGCAGTTATGCCTTCTGATAATAAAGCACGTCTTGGAATTTCTGCATTTAATCAATGGCTCCATGTTTGTTTCTTCTAAATTTCGTCAGTATTTTCCTGAACCACACTCAGCCCGACTGCATCTCTCCAATTTGTGCGCAGCGATTTACTAGATGATTCACTCCTCGTGCCCGACTGCATCTAAATTTCCCAAATGTGATTATTATCACATATATATATATATATATATATATAATATATATACATATATATAATATATATATATATATATATATATATATATATATATATATACAGGGAGATTTTTTTTTAAATGACACTACTCAGAGCCATCTGTAGCGCGATCTATCAGCCGGAATTCCACCAAAATTGATAGAGGATCTAACGACGACATGGTAAAGAGTTCCCGCGAAAAAAAATAGTTCCAAAAGTCGCCGATAGGGGAAGATATAGCGCTTTTGTTGCCGGCGCACCGGATAATTTGCATAAAAGGTAAGTAAAACATGAAAATACAAATTCACGACTATGTAGTCGACAGCAGCGCCAGTATTTCAGGCTATAAAGATAAGGGATAAATACCGGAAAAGTTGTAAGCAGACCAATGAATAACAAAGAAATTTCACTGCAACACCAATTTTAGCAGCAAATTCACTTCTCCCTCCTTCAATGTGACTACAACCCTTGTGGACGACACATTGAATCCTGAACACTACGTTCTCAACGGCCAAGCGTAACATGTCACCAGGTTAATGTTCATCAAAGTCTGGGATATATTGTCCTTTTGGGCAGCCAAGTTCGAGACTCCACGAAGATACATCTTAGACTTTAAATAACCCCAGAGAAAAAGGTCACATGGGTTATGTCTGGGGGGAGAGGTGGCCATGCAAGTGAAAAAAAGTGACTGATGACCCTTCTGTAAAACGCAGGCGCAACAGACTCCGCACCGATCTTTATAGCCCAAAATATTGGCGCTGCTGTCGACTACGGTTTTATGAATTTGCATTTTGATGTTTTACTTGCTTTTTATGCAAATTCTTGGGTGCGCTGACCACAACAGCGCCATATCGTCCCCTATTGGTGATTTTTGGAACTATTTTTTTCACGGAAACTCTTTCCCATGACGTCCTTAGTCCCTCTATCAATTTTGATGAAATTCCGGCTGATAGATCGCGCTGCAGATGGCTCTGAGTAGTGTCAGTTTTAAAAAAATCCCCCTATATATATATATATATATATATATATATATATGTCAAAACATAACTGAACTGTCACAATATAGTTGAGAAGTACGGGGAAAGAGGGCTTAAAATAATAAGAATCTAACAATCCATTTACAAAGCGCGCGTATTTTGCTGTGGGGAAAATCATCTTTTAAAAGCGACTTTGAGCGGAAAGCGCATAATTCTAGGGGAGAGGATTTATTTTTAGAAGTGTACAGGTATTGGGCGCGAAGTTAAGAATGCACGATCAGCACAAATGAGGAATCAGATGCCCAAAGATGAGGTCTGCATATGCGCCGTGCAGCAGGAGCTCGAAGAAAATTAAGTTTTTGGAGGCAGATTGAGTGGGAATCTCATTGAGAGCGGATGCTCGCGGCAGTCGTGGCCGAGTAGATTATAAAATGGCGAAGCGCGGAAATCAACCTGGAGAGTGGACAAATTACGAAGTTTAATAAAGACGGAGTTAATACGAGTTGGATTATTTCTTTAAAAGGCCTACCACTCGCCCAATTCAACAATGGACGTGACTGCATAAAATTGATGTTAACACGGGAGCAAAACAAGCTCCGTGTCATATATATATATATATATATATATATATATATATATATATATATATATATATATATATATATATATATAATAGGTCTGGCCCACTCACCAACAAAGTAATATGGGATTAAATAAATGCTTTTAACTATCTGAATTTTTTTTTCCTAAAGAGAAGTACCGGCGCGTTCCGCCTCAAATCGAGCCCTGTATATATATATATATATATATATATATATATATATATATATATATATATATATATATATATATATATATATATATATATATACTGATTGAAACTTTTCTATGGCGGCCAGTTATGGTTAAAAAAAGTGGACGGTTTCAGGGGTGACCGTGAAAAAGTGATTTCTTCCATAATATTGACTGTATGGAGTCATTAATCGGTTCTGAACAAAATATGGCCGTTAAAATTTATTCCAATACACAGAAGTTTAGAAATTTTACTGATACCTAAATACTGTACCTTTACAGCATCACATACAGTATATGAATTTGTGTGAATTGCCTCTGTGTGTATATATATGCATGTGTGCTTGAAATTCTGTGCAATAATTATTTAAGATATACATGCCCTTTGTTACTCCTCCGTTACAAAACTTGCTCGCATCATTGTAGTTTATACCGATCACTTCTGGCAGTTTAATCAAGCAGAATAAGTATTTAATGAATGTGAGCAACAGCTTTTGCGTCCCGATCCACGAGGATAGCCCAAAAAATGCCTTATATAATTTGTAAATGTACTTCACCAGTTTTTGATACTTTGATTATTACGACAGCCATACTGGGTAGTGCATTATCAGGAATGTGTTATTAAATAAAACATTATTCTTCATCCCTTGACTAAAACCGCAATTATACATCTAAACATCACCCTACGTATGTATAACAGTCCTTTTCCTGATTACTCGTGACTGCCGTTTTGCATTTGAACATTATTTAAATTAATTACGACCGCACGATTTGAGCCTTGTCTGTAGCAATCTGGAATTAATGATAACTGTTACGTGTGCTTCTGATTAAAGAGGATACCGTTTTAGTGGACTTGATACGGAATAGCGCAGAGGAGCATTCAAAATTCACGGTTAAGTCCCCCCACTCCGGAGAATGCCATTCATTCTCCACACTGATAACACAGCCCGTTATTAACCGTTGCGCATCGCCAGAGTGATTTGTGCGTGTTAGACTAGCAAAGATTTGCCACGGTTTCCATTGTGGTACTTGACAAGAGAGGTGTCGCAGCTCTCTGATATCGAGGAATGCAGGGACCGAATGCGATATTTAATATCAAAGGCATGCAGCTAACGGGTTACAGCTCCATTATTTATTCAAAAATTTGCTAGGTAGTGATGGTATGATGCAAAGTTCGAAATAAATTTCAAAGTAATATCTTCTGATATGAGCCCAATTGCTTTGCTAAAAGTGTGCGTTTGAGACTTGGAGGTGCTCAAACATTAGACCATTTTGTTTCTTTTGTAGGTTTTAAAATTGAGGAGTGGGTTCAGGTTTCTCTATATCAGAAAATAATATTTTCTGATATGATCCCAGCCGCTTTGCTAAAAATGTGCGTTTGAAACTTGGAGGTGCTAAAACATTAGACAATTTTGTTTCTACTGTAGGTCTTAAAATTGGGGAATGGGTTCAGGTTCCTCTAAATCAGAAAGTAATATTTTCTGATATGAGCCCAGATGCTTTGCTAAAAATGTGCGTTTGAAACTTGGAAGTGCTGAAACATTAGACCATTTTGTTTCTACTATAGTTCATAAAATTTAAGAATGAGTTCAAGTTCCTCTGTATCAGAAAGTAATATTTTCTGATAGGAGCCCAACTGTTTTGCTATTATGGTGATGTTCTCTTTGGTAGAAGTATGCTAAAAATTAAGCACCCAGACCTTTTCCCATTTCTATTTGTAGTAATTATTATTCCTTAACACTTTCCCAACTCCCTAAACGTAGTGAGCCTCAAAGCATGCAAAGAAAGTTTGTAAACAAGCTGCTCTAAATTTTTCATATGTTTTCACAAGCCCTGTTGTTTACAAGCACTGAAAAAGGACTACTTAGAGGTTTCTGGCGAAGACAGCTGTTTAAACGCTTTTTGAATTCGATTCTGACAAACTAAAAACTTTAATCGCCAAATTTTAACCCCATGAGCGGCATCTAATTGTAAATTTTGTTGTCGCCCTCTCGGATGGCAACGCAGGGAAGTTGTTCTAAAGTTTTGAACGTCGACGTGAGCTAGACAGTCCGCGTTTTAAATGTAATGAAGCTACCATGTCGAATAAAAATGTGTTGTGGTGATAAAACGACTGATGATTACGAAAGTATAGTTAAGTCCTGACATAGCAAAAGTGGATTTCGCTAATAAAACGCATATAAAGAGTTTATATATTTAATATTGTCTTTCCTGCTTAATTCACTTTGTTTTAATGCTCTTATTCTTGCGTCTATTTACAAAAAAATAATCAGTTTGTAAAAACTGTGTAAAAAGACCTAAATTAGCAGTAAAACGTCATAGAAACCTCCCAAAAAATATATGATTCCCTTCGCAATGTCTGATACAAAACTTTCTTTTGAGGTATAAAACCAAAATGGCAAATTAGTACTAAAATCGAAACAGCAGATTTCTCTTTGCATTACTTTTTGCAGTAGATTCATTTTTTAACACCTATAGGGGAAGGGGACTATAGCACTAATTAAAAATAGCAATTAAAAATAGCAATTATGTGTTTGCCCGACAGAGTCAGGACTGAGAATTTTCGTCTCAGGCATACGCGTATCTTGTTCCGATACTTTCATTCGCCCCAAAATGCTATCACGTAGTCTGAAATTAAAAGCAAGTTTCCTAAACGTAAATTCACTGTTATGTTAAGGGCGCGCATTCGTTAGCACTTCAAAATTGAATCAATCCTGTTTTAAGAGACCTGAATAAAGTGTTAAAAGCGAAAATCTATACCAAATAAAAGGACTCTTTATTTAAAACGTCACTTTGATTGCCTGAGAAATTCGATTTGTTGATCCCCGGAATAATTTAAATGAATACACGCAAATTTCGATCTCGATACCTTGAATAAATACAGTATTTGCCAGCCAGGCGCTTTTCGGAGAATTTAAGATGTATTCAAATTCGACTCTCGTTTCAATTCCTCAGAGTGATATCCTCTTTAATCAAATACCCACCGGACAAGAATCCGTCTAATCAAAACGCTGCGAAAGCAGTTTAACCTGTCTCCTCTGCGATTAGTTTAAGCGATGATTTAGAGCAGCATTGAATGCGGGAAGATAATATATAATATTTGGATGAGGAAGGAGTATGCGCTCATTTGCGTCAAAGCGTCTAAACCTGAATTCGGAAAACAACGTTTTTAATTTTATGAGTTATATTGCATTGAAAATTTTCATTAAACCAAAACGGGCTCAAAAGAGAATAATAATTACTTTCACCCGCCCCTTGTATATTACATGAAACTCGAAAAGGGAATAGTTGTAGATATATAAGGTTTAAATTCACTTCAGGGGAAAACTTATTTCATTATGTATATTACATTTGGTCACAAGGGGTGAAGTTGGCCCCTATTACAGAAAAGTTTGATAATCTGTCTCAACAAAAATCATTTGATTAATTAATTGAAAATGGATTGATTAATTAATATAATATATCTATTTAGGGCATTGATTTTTTTTCTTTTTGCATAGGTGAAAACAACTTTTATTTCAACTGGAGTAAATATGAAAAATCCACCATTGAGGTCTTTCTCAATTGTGCGTTTCGTCAGATTTCAGTTTTGATCATAAAATTACGAATAGCTTAAACCAAAACTATGATGCACTTTTCACTAAACACTGTAAAAATAAAGAGAGAGAGAGAGAGAATAGAGGAAGGGGTAATTCAATGAAAAGCAACAGAACGTGCTAATGGCATTTAATGCTCCAAAAGTTAAGTCTAATTACTTTTTGCAATAGATTTATTTTTTAACACCTGTCGGGGAAGGGGACTATAGCGCTAATTCCCTCCTTCCGGGACTACTTAAATGAATTCAACCAAATTCCAGAAACACTTCTTTTAGACTTCATAGTCTAAAAGAAGATATCGCGTGGGAAACTAACTATCCATCATCAGATAAGTGGAATACAATATTTTGGCCAATAGATGTATGAGTTTGTTTTGAGATCTGACCGTTATAGAAGTGGCAAATATTATTCCTTTTTTACGATTTTACAGTAAAAATTATGGTAAAGTATTAACGGAAAAGTTGAAAGAACTTTACCGTTTATTTTACGGATATTTTACTGTATGCTGAATTCCCCTAGGCCAACTTAATCAAGCACTCAGTAGATGTTCTTCCAAAGCACTGATATTGCAGTAAAATTGATCGTAAGCAAGTTTGCGTTGTTAGAGGAAATGATACCTGTCTTACTTTGTTCTTTTGAAAAATATCAATTCAGAAAACTTGTCATAAGAAGTGAGGGGCACAAATTTCCTAAAATACTTGTAAGATGGAAAACCTTCACAGAACTTTACTGAAAATTAAACACCTTAGTACTTGACTGTATTTTGGTATTAAAACCTTCAGTTTAGAGCATTTCCTTCCAACCTTTTTCAAGTTGCGACCCCTTTTAATAGCTCCCACCCACCCTGTTTCCCCTCCTCCTTACCACTCTGCCTATTTTCAATAAAAAAATCCTTTTAATACATAAAGAAAACCTTTAAAATGCATTTTCCATAATTTAATTCCAACTAAATATTTGATTTAATAAAAATTAGGATGAGTTTTCTAAGAAATGGAGAACATTAAAAGACACTCATCCCTCAATCAAAGGTCTATAAATGCAAGAACAGAACAGAGAAACAAAGAAAGCCTCGGAAAAAATAATGCAACTACCTTATTGATTCAGAATTATAAAACAATAATGATATAAAAACTCTTGACTAAATAAAATTGCTTTATTCCGTCGGGGAAACTACAACAGTATTGGCAAAAGTGACAGCAGACTGATGAAAGACAAAGTGAAGTTTAGAATTTGTTTACTGTATGAAGTATTTAGATAACCGCGATTTCCAAATACTACCAAATAAAGGCGGTTTGTTGCCAACGAACTGAGTCTGCGCTTTGAATGCGACCTCTTTCCTTTAAAAAAGAATATAATTACCCTACAGTTTAATGGCGAATTTCACCGAAAAATTTATTTCAATTGAATAATTGAATTGCGACCCCCCCCCCCCCGAAAAACACCTCGTGACTCACAGACTGCGAACCCCTGGTTTAGAGGATGTGCAATAACGCAAAACTTTAGTGAAGGATTTAAGGCTGCTGTGTACTAACCCTATTGAAATCGCTCACCTCAATGTTAACCTATGGAAAAAAAATTGTCTACTATTTAGAGCTTCATAAATTCTGATAATCCAATAAAAGTGGTATTTTGAGATGGCCTGCATTTTTTCAGCACCTTGCAACAAGGTTCATTTTATAAATTTCGTCCACCAAATGAATTTACGAGAGTTTAAAACACACTATATCAGATTTTTTCCCCTGAATAATTTTAATTTTAAAATATTATTTGCTTTTTTTTCTAAAAAACGAAAAATGTTCCATGGTGTAAAATTTCTTTTTTTTTTTACAGAGTAAAAATTTTTTTAAAGAATCTTTGAATCCAAATCGGCAATCCTTGGGCACATTTTCTCCATGAGTATACATTGAAACGAGCGCATCCAATAGGGTTAGGACACAGCAGCCTTAATGGAGAATGTTATAACATAAGAGTACACCAAAAAAAAATTGCAAACACACTAAGCTATCTAATAACAAAGTAAGGCATTTTTTCAGCACCTTGCAACAAGGTTCATTTTATAAATTTCGTCCACCAAATGAATTTACGAGAGTTTAAAACACACTATATCAGATTTTTTCCCCTGAATAATTTTAATTTTAAAATATTATTTGCTTTTTTTTCTAAAAAACGAAAAATGTTCCATGGTGTAAAATTTCTTTTTTTTTTACAGAGTAAAAATTTTTTTAAAGAATCTTTGAATCCAAATCGGCAATCCTTGGGCACATTTTCTCCATGAGTATACATTGAAGCGAGCGAATCCAATAGGGTTAGGACACAGCAGACTTAATGCAGAATGTTATAACATAAGAGTACACCAAAAAAAAATTGCAAACACACTAAGCTATCTAATAACAAAGTAAGGCATTTTTTCAGCACCTTGCAACAAGGTTCATTTTATAAATTTCGTCCACCAAATGAATTTACGAGAGTTTAAAACACACTATATCAGATTTTTTACCTGAATAATTTTAATTTAAAAATATTATTTGCTTTTTTTTCTAAAAAACGAAAAATGTTCCATGGTGTAAAATTTCTTTTTTTTTTTACAGAGTAAAAATTTTTTTAAAGAATCTTTGAATCCAAATCGGCAATCCTTGGGCACATTTTCTCCATGAGTATACATTGAAACGAGCGAATCCAATAGGGTTAGGACACAGCAGCCTTAATGGAGAATGTTATAACATAAGAGTACACCAAAAAAAAATTGCAAACACACTAAGCTATCTAATAACAAAGTAAGGATCAGAATTTGAGCTTTCAATCCAATATGCGCAGCAAACAAGTTCTGATTACTAGATTCGACATTCCTTACAGTTTTTGTTTTGTTTTTTTTTCAATGAAGAAACAAATAAACCTTTTTTATCGTCATTTCAATTGCATTATGCTTCATAATTGACAGGAACTAAATTTCACCATCATGTAAAAAACCCTTTTGGTACGTCCGAATCCTGTCTAATTACCCGTTAAGAATTCATAGCCTCACTTTACATTCAACTCAGAATGACTCACTAAATCTCCAAATCATTTTATGACTGCATGCGTGGCCGCTAATGAGTAGAACTTACTTTAATTCCCAAAATGGAACGGTGTCTGCAAATATCATCAAATATATTCTTCACAGCTCCACAAGAAAAAATCCCTTCCCCTCGCAGGCAACAAACTTCAACTTGATTTCTTACGCAACGCGAGATGAAAACAGAAAACTTCCTCGGGGCATCATCTCAAGAGTTTTATATCCTCCATCACATCGCATACTTCATATTGAATTAGAGAATCTAAGCCGATCGAGAGCACCTACTCCAAATGATTAGCCGAAATCTGATTTGAGCCGACGACGGCCCTTCAGCTGATCAAGGGCTTCCTCTCGTTGAAAGTAACTTGATTAATTAACAGATAATTTGTCCGTGGATAAAGGCATAAAAGGTCGGGTGGTCACTCTTAAATGCGAGCATGTTTCTGCAGGGGTAATGGAAGTCATCTGTTAATATCCATGCTCCAAAATATTCGGAGGTAATTAATTGTATAAATACAGTCATTTAGAGACGAGGTGAATAAATTCATTTATATTTGTGTATGCATTTTTTTTTCTTCTCATCTTCGCTCTGTGATATTTAAATGGAGGTTTATCAATAATTCAGGTTATGGGATTGTATGAGCAGAATGAATTGCTCCTGTCGTTCTGATGTCCCATTCACTTTCACCAGGATAACGAGCTTTGTTCTTATAACGAAGCATGCAATTGTCATTTGATTGTTTTGGACGAATTTGAGAAATCGTCGTTTATGAAATACAGTCGAACCCCGTTATAGCGAACCCGGTATATAACGAACTCACGGATATAACGAGCGAAAATTTTGGTCCCGCCATTTTCCTATTGTACGTAATTTAATTAGTATTGTGTCAGTTTAATGTAATCGATTTTAGTCTATTTAATTCATAAATGATCATTTTTAATAGATTTTATCATTTTTTTAATACATCATTATTGAATACACATCGCAACTAAAGAGTTATACATTTTGTGAATTCTAGCATTTTTCTTAACGATTCGGATAAAGCGAACAAAACCTTCGGTCCCTTGAAGTTCTTTATAAAGGGGTTCGACTATACTAAAGTGTATCTTAAGTTGTATACTCAATTAGAGTGGTGATAAACCTATTGAAGAAAATGAAACATTTATCCTTAAATACGAAATGTGTAAGGTGCCAAATAAGCAGTAAGAGTCCTGGATGGTTGTTTTATACTTTTATTTTAACACCACACATAACAAACATACAACAATTAAAATTAGACTAAAATTAATACTGAGTATAATTAATGAAACCTGGGGAGCACTACCAAGATGTGCTCCATTCATATCAAACCTAGTAAGGCCAGTCAAAATATAAAAAACAAATTTTTACATCATTCTCCGGGGGTCACGTGGTATTGATGAGAGCCAGTTGAACTCCACCCACTCAATCCATTCGATTCGCAACACTTATTATTTGAATTTATATTCTAATTTCCAATAAGAAATATATTTTTTATAAGAAAGACCACTGGGACTGAAATTAGTCTCATAATTTCTTCTCAAAAATGTCTTTAATTCTAAGGATTCTATCTAGTTTCTAATACTTACAGATTCTATAGATTCTAACTAACCAAGTGCAATCCTCCAATACTTTATTGCAGGCAGGCGCAACATACGACCCACCAGCACTTACTCTGTGGCCCGCTAAGCCTTTGTGAAGACGCCTAATATTACAAATCTGAAAAATACGGAATACTATTTTGAGATTTATAATATTACGGAAGGAGTATATAAGCAATGAACATTAATATTCATTTAAATAATCAGTAATTTATTTTTTATTAGATAAAATATTTTTTGCTTTTGCATATATCCTATTTTCCTGCCGTCCGTACCAGCTTTCGATAAAGTAATATGTCCCTCATCAGATTTCGAATTGTGCGGGCCTGTTTTAGTGGTAAAATTCTATGAGGTCTTGAACTGAAAATAAAATATTTTATTTGGGCTTCACGGGAGTTTACAAATGAAAGTACAATCAACCCTCGAATTTCCCTGTTTGGATTATTTGTAAGTTTGCCGTTGATAATTAAAAAAGAAAATCTTATGGGTTTGACAGCCTACTAAACTAAACTCATGGCACAACAAAACCCATTTGCGAACCAAGGCCGGCGGTGTCCATCTCCTCTTTCTTGACCGTGGGCTTGGGGTACCATACAGCATATGTCTCGGTCAGGTGGTCAACCTGACGCGGGATCCCAAGAGTTAGTTCCGAAGCATGCTTGGTCCTCATTTTATTTACCCACTCAAGGGATGAATGGCTGAGTAGACCTTGCCCAGTCTCAGGGTCGAACACTGGACCTGTGGTGTGGCACCCTGAAGCTTTTAACCACTACGCCACCGGGCGTCTAACAGCCTACTGCTATCCGAAAATCCTCAAAAAGGCCTTTAAATACAACAACCTGTACTGAATACAACTGAGTTTTGATCATTTTATTGACTTTAAATACTATTCACGTATTTCCTAACATACTACAGTGAATTCAAGCATATCCGTTCTAATTAATACACAGATGTTCACGCGTAATACGAAAATTGCCCTCAATTTCTCTCAATAGTTAACCATTTCTATACCTGAGGCTTCTATTTATCAGCGCCCGCCTTCTCTTTAAGATTGAAAGAGCCCCCCCTCCTGAGGCATTTAGTTGGCCTCGGACATCTACTACGAGCCTCACCTCCCCCCCCCCTCGTCAGCAAATTATTTCCCCCTTTCCCCAACTAATAGGAAATGACATCTCTAAACCTTACACTCTGCTAAAACCGAAAGCTTGGACGAGGCAAACTTTAATAAATGGGGAAAAAAAATGGGCATCTAAATTCTAAGGAAGCTTGCTTAGTCATGTCGCTCACGTCCAGTCATTGGAAGCACTCAATATTCAGCTTCGTCTTTCCTACAATTTAAGCAAGGGCCAATTCGCAACGGATAATTGTTATCGTATTACTTAACGGAGGAAGAATGCTCAGAACCCGTAATTTTTTTCTCATTGGGGTCACCTTTGACGAAGACCGATGGACGTCTAATCACCGGAGTTAACACCGCACAAACAGAAGTGCTAACTCTAATTATCGCCGGCGCTCTAACATGTCCAAGATCAGGGATTCTGCCCGGCATTAACACTCGGCGTGCGCTAATGCTTCGCAATTTGCTGTTTTCAGTTTAACACGCGGCCCATTTCGCCGATGAGAACTTATTTGAGCTTCAACGCAAGCATGTGATTTGCAATGCCAGATGACGATTTCATTAGTGTAAATGGTGGCCCTGTTTGGTATATAAAGAGTAGATTTCAATGCCAAACGCGTTTGGTTCTCAAAATTTAGTTCATTTTTATGTATAAGAGGGGATAGGGCATATGCAATAGGCAAGTAAATGCTGTGATCTTTAAAAGCATATCGTGTAAAAAATATAACATATACCTTAATGATATACGAAATTTTATATAATAAATGCGAGTACAGATATCAAGCAAAAACAGTATACATAATTTATAGAATACATGCTGACACTGTCAAAATACGAAGTACACAGTATATATCACCCATATCTAAAAATACTAAGAGATAGATGAATAAAGGATAAATATGCACCCGTGCATCAGAACATATATTGGTGTAAATCTGCATGTTTGCATATATATATATATATATATATATATATATATATATATATATATATATATATATATATATATACAGTGCCGTAACTAGCCGCCCCTCTGCACTGGGCAAGACTTTGCATTTGGGCCCCTTAATTAATTAGGTTCGGGAAAATATTAAAAGGAATGCAGCATTTTGGGCCCCAAGTTGGGCCAGCATTTTGGGCTTCAAGTGGGCCCTGGGCGGTTGCCCCTGTTGCACCCAACAAATGCTTTTAGCTAATCAGTACAGTCGCTTTCCCTGTAGTGTGTAGTACCGACATCCCCAGAGAACCGAAGTAAGGCGTGTTTTTTAAATGTCTGATATAAAATACACACCGACAGATTCACAGAAAAAGAGTTTTCTGTGTTCGCCTTTAGTTTATATCACCTTCGCGCACGTGCATACTTGGAGAAAGCGCTAAAATATGCATACACAAGCAAAAACATGTTTAAATTCAAATTAGTCGAGAATGTTTTGCAAAAATGAATAGTCGTTTATAGAGTTACATATGAAATAAAAATCAAAAATCTATAATTTCTGATAGAATGTTTTGGTTTCTTTTACATTCACATTTGGCAATGCATATGCGATCTGCCCAGCTGCTGAAATTTTAACCCTGTTTCCTAAAAAACTTCCGTAGATTCCCAAAACTTCTAGATGGAGAAAAAGAGAAAGGGCGTAGCTATTTTTTATAACTAAACATTATTATTTCAGCTGCAATACTAATATGCCACTATGTTTTATTTATGTGGTCTGGAAACCTTCTTGTTTTGGGTCATCCCATAAATAATGCGGTATTTTGGTATTGTCAATTACGTCACAATACCGCATCATTTATGGGATGACCCAATATATTTCATCTCTTTTCCTGCCTCTATAACATTTATTTCACTAATAATAACTTAATCTATATTATTTGTAACAGGTCTTCACATCTCGAAATATGATGCGGGACTTATCATATTTCGAGACATCAGACTGATTGAGGTACTATCATCATACTCATTGAGGAAATATGATGAGGCAAATTACTTTATTGGAAGCTGCTGTGAGCAGTAAAAAAAATAGGATAGATGGGAAAGTTAAAAATATTTTATCTAACAAAAAATAAATTATCTATTTTTTAAATCATTTCTAAAGTTCAAAATCGTATCTCGCTGGCCAACAAAGCCTTCTATGGACTTCGCTCTTTATTGAAAACTCAGTTTCTCTCCAGAAAAACAAAGCCTCTTATCTATAAAACTATCATTAAGCCAGTTCTAATGTATGGTTCGGAAACTTGGTCTCTAACAAAAAATGGAGAATACAGAATTGCAGTCTTCGACAGAAAAGTTCTCAGAAGCATCCTTGGTGGTGTCAAAGAAAATGACCTATGGCGGAGACGTTTTAATTCAGAAATCTAGATTTTTTTAAAGAGCCCTATATTATTGAAAGTGTCAAAATTAAAAGAATGAACTGAGCCTCTCATATTGCTAGAATGGATGAAAAAAATCCTGTAAGGAAGATTTTTGTTGTAAGGCCCTTTACTAGTCAGAAAAGAGGAAGGCCAAAACTAAGATGGCTCGACTCTGTTGAATCAGATTTTAGAGTGAATGGAGTGAGGAACTGGAAGACCAGGTCTAGAAATAGGCTGTCCTGGAGGAAACTTCAACTGAAGGCCTGGCCCACCCTGGGTTATCGTGCCAAATATGACGACGATGATTATTTTAAAAATTAAATAAATACTGATATTCATTGCTTATATATTCCTTTCGCATTATTATAAATCTAAAAATAATAGTCCTAATTTTTTGGATCAATAATATTACGCGCCTTCACAAAAGGCTTCGCGGGCCATAAAGTGAGTGCTGGCGAGTCGCATGTGGCCCGCGGGCCGTATGTTGTGCAGGCCTGATTTATAGCGTTGACAAGTTCTACGTCGGTTTACCTTGATAAATTTTCCTTTCCAACATCATATTTTTATACGTTGTTATTTTTTTTCTCCCTAGACGGAGCTTTTTTTCTCAGAATTTAGAGCAGACAACTGACTTAAATCATCTTTTACACTACCATTTCCACAACACAGATCGCTTGACAGAAAAGTCGCCTCCGGTTTTACGTCATTGGGCCTTAATCTGTGGGTTTGGGGAAATTCTACAAGAAAATAAGGGTTCATTCCGCAATTAACTTCTCTCTACAGCCTGTAATTAAAGGTCATGAAAAAATTCTGTGTACAGAATTGACATGGAAACACATGTTTACCCCTAAACGCCTAGAATAATCTGTCACTGGAAAGCATTTTGTCATTTCCTTCTTTTAACCCGGACTCTGGATGAGAAAGTTGCACCTGTGTGTGACCTTCGGATTTTTGGGGAGTGATCGCTCATATCTTGTTATAATGGCGGGTTGTTGCTACTTGCTTTCCATAAACCGAACGTCGAATAGAATTTAATGGCTTTTAAATGAGAGCTGCAAAAGATTCCGATATAAAAAATTCGAATAATGACTGATGATAGAATGTAAAGTGAGTACGTGCTTTAGATTAAAAAGCCGATAACTCGAAACGGAATTCTTTGAAAGAGGTATTTCAAAACTGCCGTTCCAAATCTCACGAAATGACAAGATCAGTATTTTAGGTTTGATTCTTAAAGCTGCTGTGTACTAACCCTATTGGATTCGCTAGCCGCAATGTTAACCTATGGAGAAAATCTGTTCACTATTTACAGCTACATAAATGCTGATAATCCAATAAGATGGCATTTTCAGATACCCTGAAAGGTTCTGCACCTTGCAACAGGATTCATTTTATAAATTTCGTCCACCGAAGGAATTGCTGAGCGTTTAAAACGCACTATACCAGGTTTTTTTCCCCAATTAATTTACATTTTAAAATGTTATTTGCCTTTTCTTTTCAAACAAAAATTGTCCCAAGGTGTAAAATTCCTTTCCCTATTACGAAGCATAATATTTTTAAAAAATCTTTAAATCCAAGTCGGCAATCCTTGGACACATTTTCTCCTTAGGACGCTTTAAAATTGCTGGGTTTTTTTTGTCTTTGTTTTTTTCCCCAATCAAACTCGAATGAATCCCGACAAGCGTCATTAAATACCTCCATGTCTATGCCGGATATGGACCATTAAATCCGTGGTCCGGAATGTTCCCCTATGAGGTCAGATAGGATGGAAGAGGGTACGAGTCTCCCAGATACCGCCCCTGGGGTCGCTCGGTCAAAATTACGGTGACACCTGGCAAAATCGAACTCCAACCCCTATGGTGCCATTATAAACCAAACCCGCAACCCTCAGCCCACTCACCTATATGGACCTGGCATGAAATAAATTCCGGCCAGGGGGCATTAGGAACAACAACAACATGACTTACTTGTCAATTCTGGAAAATGGCCCAGAATTCAGGAACCAACTTTGCTTTAAAGGTATCTCCACATTTTCTTTCAGAAACTCGCCGAAGGAAAATATCCATATCCCCCTAAAATACTTAAGGTTGACGATTTGAAGAGACCAATTCCCAATGTCTCTGGTGTGAGTATCCACATCCTATTGAGACCTAGAGGAATATTAATGAATGACCCATTGCCTATTCATACTTCCTTTTCTACCTATATACTATCACGGGAACATGACCTCCGAAAAAATCTGATTGCTTTCCAAAAGTTATAAAATGCCATTATTTCGTTTGAATTTAGGAAGAAAGATAAACAAGATGAGGTAGTGCATTTTACCAAGACGCAAAGATTTTTGGATGGGGGGCATAACACTTAATGTTGCTGGATTTTTAAAGAAAATTTCTGCCATTTTAATATGCAGTAACTCGGAGCATTCGTCGAAATCTCCTTCCGGTGCTGAGTGAGGTGTATTTTAAGGCTGCTGTGTATTTATCTTATTGGATTCGCTCACCTCAGTGTTAACTATGGAGAAAATTCGTCCAAGAATTTAATTTTTTTTAATTTCAAGGTTTTTATTTTAATTTTAATTGTACTCAGTGAGAGAGGAAGAAATGTTTACACCTTTGGGCATTTTTCATTTTTTTTTAATGCAAATAATATTTTTAAACTTTAATTATACGGGGGGGGGGGTAATCTGGTTTAGTGTGTTTTAAACGCTTATCAATTCCTTTGGTGGATGAAATTTATAAAATGAAAGGTGCAGAAAAGTTCAGGCTATCTTAAAATACCATTTTTATTGGATTGTCAGCATTTATGTAGCTGTAAATTGTAGTCAAATTTTTCTCCATAGGTTAACATTGAGGTGAGCAAATCCAATAGGGTTAGTACAAAGAAGCTTCAGGAAATACATACTTTGATACTGCTCCCCTATCTCCTTAAATATGAAGTTGCTTTTAAGAAATTTCATCAAGACCACTCAAAACACATTAAAAATGTATAATAAGCTTTTCAGTCATTGCTAATATAATATTTCAGTATTCTTAGTGTCTGTGATATCAATGAAAAAAAAATAACTTCTGCCTTGAAATACAACACTAATAGACAGAACATCGCATACGTTGATTTAATAACATACCTGTATAAAATAAATAAAACTAGGATTTTTTTCAAATTGGAGAGTGTACCATATTATTTTTTGTTCAATGAACATAAGTATGCGCTATGAAAATTAATGTAAATGGTAAATACATCACATAAAGATACTTTTTTCTGTTATACATACATACATACATATATATATATATATATATATATATATATATATATATATATATATATATATATATATATATATATATATATACATATTTATTTATTTATTTATTTATATATTTATTTATTTATTTATTTATAAGTTCATTTCTCAGTGGATTAGAAAATATTTAAAATTAAGTTTCATGTAAATTCCTTCGCTGGCATATTACGTTAATAAAACCCAAATAGTCCCACTAACATACTTCCATTCGTTTATTTAACAACTGTCATCAAACCACAAAATTCATCTTCAAAATATGTTTCATTTATAAACGAAGCCCTGTAAATATTCATTACTTTATACCTTTGAAAGAATCTTATGTATTAAAACAGTTTATGCGATATTCAGTTTCTAGAGCTTTCTAGCTTTGAATTTCGATGGCTGACTCAAAGTTTGATATTGTTCTAAATTCATTCACTCATATCACATACAGGCTATTTACGCGGAATTCAAACAATATTTGAAGCAAACAAAGGCTGCATTCGCTCCATGCAATGCAACACATATATTTCTATGATAGAAAGTCGATGTATGAAAGACATAACAAATATGTACATAAGTCATTGATTAAAACGAATGATGCAAAAACAAATGAAAATTAACAATTAAAATAACGCTTTGAAATACTTTATTGAATAAATGGGTATTGCTCGAATAAACTTCAGATCTTTGTTTTGATGAGGAATTTGGAAATATATTCTATTCAAATGTGAACTAGGTATTTATTAAATTGTAATTAAATAAGTATTCTTGCGTTTGCATGTAATTCAAAAAACAAATCTTTCAAGAAAAGGAAAAGATAGTAAGCCATTAGATGGTATTTAGTTTTCTCCTCGCCTTCAAGATCCAATATACAGACTTCCAGTTTTTGTGGGCTTCCGTTTAAGGAATATTACAAATGCTCTGTTTGGGTTTATGTCAGCTGACAATTATTTGAGGGAAATATTTGCTATTTTCCATGAACGAAATAGAATTTATACGTACAATCTGATGTCCCTTAACTTTAGTTAACCCTTCAGCGGGCGCGCCAATTTTTGGAACACCAGTAGGCGCGCGTGGCACAAAGTGCAACGTCTCTTTCAAACTTGATTATTCCTTTTGTAATATACATTTTTTTTTTGAAATTGAAACTAATAATTCTGTGTTTTATAGAAAGATATTAAATGTTGATAATATTGAGATATATTTATAATTAAAGGCAAAACAAAATGCAGATACAATCGCATTATTTCAAAACTGTCCGGTTTATTGGATCTAAGGACAACTTGAGAATTGATTCCTATTATGTCCAAAAACCTAAAAAAAATGAGATTCTCCCTCTTCGTGATATGCGGGATACCGTATAATAGCTGCACATTTGATCGACTACATCAACTCCTGCTTTTGTCGTATTGTAATCCAGTATAATCGCTGGTTTACCACGGTTAAATCACGACTAATAATGAATGGGAAGGAATTCAAGGGTCAGAAAATCAGAACTGTATTAGAAAGGGTGTAGCTACAAATAGAAACTGCTTAGAACATTCAAACCTTACACGTAAAAACGAACCATTCAAAATTACGAAAATGTTGCACTCTGTACACGGACATCCCCGCTGAAGGGATAAAGCCTTACGTATGAAACAAGCACAAAACTTCACAAATAATTCCTAAAGTTTACAAGAAAAAATCAGGTTTTTGAATTGTAATGGCCTGTTCCCACATAATCCGGAGTGTTACGTAGTGTCATCGTTAAAAAAGTTTTAGCCAGTCACAGACCTGGATTCATTGACCACGTGATATGCCAAACCAATCACAGGTAATTTCAATAATCTCGGAGCCAACGTAGTAACGTAGCGCAACGCTCCGGGTACAATACGAACAGACCTTAATCCTTTCAGAGGCAACAAAATCCACCAATGTAAATTTTTTCCCGAATTTTTTAACCTAAAAAAAATCTTAAAAATTTTTCCAATTAAAGGTTGCAAAATGTTTTTACTTCTTTAAACTGATAACAGATGGCAGAACTAGCCATTTTTCTGCTCATTTAACTGGAATACATTGAATGCAAGTGAAAAGCAGACTAGATTTAGGCGTTCGCACTGTGCGAACGGCGCCCTTGAAAAGGTTTAAAACATTTTAAAGAAAACTGTTGATTTTTGTTTCCATATCCAACAGATGTAAACAAGGAAAACCTCCCACGCTTTTGACTCCTAAACTAAAAAGTTATCCACGATACGCTTAATTTCGGGATTTCTGTGGATAGTGATATTTCTATATGATTGTGCAGTGCAAATAACAAGTTATCAGTTATACACAAGAACACGCAGCATCTTAAAATCCGCAGCAAAACTAAAAGGACGGCTACTAATTTCTAATTACTGAATACTTCTTCAATGTGTCTGTATTGTTTGTTATCTGCATCACGATTTCTCCATAAATATGTTCTATCTAACTTATACATTATAAATAATTCAACAGAAAAAAAGGAATTAAAATACATAAAGAAAGCATAGACAGCCGAACGAAATTAACAGAAAAACTGCACTAGCGTTAAATTATTTTAAACTTTTCAATAAAAGATTGCGCAGTTACAACAAATCCTCATACTGAAAAAACGCACCATAAATGCAAGATTCTGTAGCAATATAAAAACTAAACCCTATAACGAGGTAACAGACCGGTCTCTTCATCAGGAGGCCTAACCGAATCATTTACCTCAAGGGAGAACTTTCTGAATAAAATGTAGGTCTAGCCAAAAGACATCCCAAGGCCCTGAGATCCCTATGGAAACAGACAGTCAAATCAACTGAAAATAAACAGAAATCCTTCACTTAGAGTTAAACGCACCATAAATGCAAGTAAACATACAATTTATTTTTAAAGTTATCTAAACAAAACAGTTGTTCAGGTGTGAACTAAAAAAAATTTTTCTAAACGTAAATATAAAAGGTGCCTTACTTGCCCTATGGCAAATAATAGTCAAATAGAAATTAATTCTAACAATAAAAATATTTTTTGTTAGTATAAGGGCTTAATTTATATTATAGAATGTAAAGATTGTAATTTGTGTTATATTGGGCAAAAGGGGACAGAACTAAAAGGATTAATAGCCATAGGTCAGCAATCAGGAATTTCAAAGACGAAACCTCACAAGATTATGAACTTTAGCATTTCCAGATACACAACTTCGAGCAGGCAAAATTGTATATTATAGAAGAGGTTAATGAATTAAACAAAAGGCTGGATTTTGAAAATTTATATATTTGTAAGCTAAAAACACTATTTCCGTACGGCTTAAACAGTAAACTTAACGGGGAAGGGCCGGTGGATTTGGATACTAACTGTGTTTATAAAAAATTCATCGTTATTGAACAGTTTAATAATAAACATTCTAATTACAGGGGTAATAGAGGAGGATTTTGAAATCGTTCAAAAACAAAATTGGCACTTTATGAATTGTAAAAAGTTTGTAATCTGTTTATTGATTTTAAGAACATTAAAATAATCAAACACTACTTGTTTAATCAAAAAAAAATCTGGCTTAAGGGGGTTAATTAAACATAATTTTTCCTCAATTAAATTTGCTTCGCAGTTTACAAAACTAATAATTTTAGATCTAATTAAATACAAGCTTAACTTGTCAAATTTGCACATTAAGAGGCAAAGGGAAGCAGGTGTGGAGTATTGCACTATTAATTTTCTGGATAAAGTTTTTGAGCATTTAAAACTACCTACTGTTGTATACACAATAATTCTAAATTTCTACCAATCAAAGATTGTGGAGGAATCGCCGTAGCTTATAAATATCAAAAAACGTTTTGGGACCTAATTTGTAACTATAACTTTTATAGTCATAACTTAAGATTCTGTTGCAGAAAAAAAGAACATACAATCCTAATATCAGCGTTTTTTGTATGTTCTTTTTACTGCTACAGAATCTTGCATTTATGATGCGTTTAGCTCTAAGTGCAGGATTTCTGTTTACTTCGTTTGCTTGTCATTGCATTTTTCCTGTTATATAATATCTTTTTCTGTTGAATTATTTACATTTTACTAGTTATAATTGTATGCTCTATCTAGTTATAAAAAATAAAGTAATATATCAGCGAGAAGAAGGACCGATAGTAAAATGCCTCTGAAATAAAAATAAATTGTTTCTAATTTATTTTTCATTATTTTAATTTGAGTGATATAAATGAAGATAACATCTTTTATGTCCATTATAATTAATATTAACCTTTTTCTATGAGAAAATTACTTTGCTAATGTTAATTATTTTCCATTGTACAATAATTCTAAATTTGTGTATTCAAGTACTTTCTGTAAACGATTGTGTTCTCTTCATAAACGCAGAACGCCATGTAAATTCACTCTACATTATGTATACCGAGAAAACAGCGTATATCTCCTGTCGCGTGGGGATAGTCCATCACTCGATAGGATTCTGGTATTAGAAATTCGATAGCTTAAATGGAATTCAACGGATATTGTTTGTGGGGCATTCATTCATCGGTATAGCCCATAAAATATTTACTCTGATTTCAAACAACTCGTGTGATGAAACCCAGCTTTACAATAACTTCATTGTACTGCGTGCATTGTAATAAATTCCATTTGCTATGCGTTTATCGTATAAAAGCTAATAGATAATAGAAAATATATTCGCAACTCCAGTAACGGATGACGAGAGTATGAGAAATATGCTCCAATACACATGGGTTTTAGGATTCGATATGGCTTAAATGTATTAATTGACGATTTCTATAAACTTTGATCAGAAACGGGAGATGGTGGGCATAATTATCATCGTTAAACGTATGAGACAGTTACTCTCATTATTAAATGAAATAAATTCATGGTACTTTCAAAGGTATCTGGTTATCGTAAGGGTGGTAAATAATGCTCTAAACAAAGGAATAATATCCCATACCATGGAGATTAGATTTCATAAACTGAAAAATCACACTATATACAATTGTGTTAGGCAGTATAGTTTTTGGGTTCAGCTCCGGCTGAAGCAACCGTGGTTGAAGATACAATGATCATTCTTTTTAATGCATTTTAAATAATTTGTTTTCAAATACAACCCCTAGATACATCAGCTTGCAGGCGTGTGCGAATCACAGCATTCCAAAAATATCACTCCATCAAATGCTAAGAATTCATCAAATGCTAAGAAGAGCCAACCTTCTAAATGGCCGTATTTGGTCCAGATCGGGTTAAAAACTCCATAGAGCTAATGTTATGGAAGAAATCTCTCTTCAACGCCCACCCCCTAAAACGGCCACTTTTTTTCGAAACCATTACTGGCCTCCATAGAAAAGATTCCCTCTATAACGAATTTTCAATGTACAGAAATATTAAATATAAGGAAAAATATAAATCAGGGTCCTAGGTAGCCTAGTGGTAGAGCGTCGGTTTTCGATGCTCAGGGGGCTTGGATTGAATCCCGCACAAGCGCCATTAAATACCTCCGTGTTTAGGCCTGATATGGGCACGTTAAATCCGTAGACCGGAAAGTGCTTCTGTCAGGTCAGAGTGGGTGGGAGAGGATACGATCCCCCAGATATCGCTCATTGGGGGGGGGGGGGGGTTGCTCGGTCAAAATTGAGTTGGAACCTGACTAAATCGGACGTCGACGTGATGCCATTGTAAACCGGAGCCGCACCCCTCAGTCCGCTAGCCTATATGGACCTGGTCTGGAATACTTACGGTCAGGGGGCATTAGAAAAACAACATAAATAAGTTTACCTTAAAGTCTTATCTTAAAGGCTTATCACATAAAGTCCTTCTACATAAAGTCCTTGAAAAATCAAATTTGTTTTTAAAAAATCAAATTTAAAAATAAATAAATATTGTAAAAAGGTTAGAATATTGGTGTTACTCTCTTGTTACATCGCATCTTGTTCATGTACAGCTCTAATATAGTTATAACTTGTTAAAACATAACCAGTTTTGATCTTTGTTTTACATTACCAGTGTATTATTAGTTATATTAAAGATTATTTCTTAGAGCAATCTAGTTTGAAAATTAAACATGCTTACAGAATTTATTTAAAATTGTTTAAAAGAAAAGTGTGTTTGTCTGTTGGTAACTATTTCAGGCTGAATCTGTTATCAGAGGGTTATGCTACTTTACTTCACGTAACCATGATACGAGCTGACTGACTGGGAAAAAAATCTCTTAAATTATGCAATTTTTTTTTCTTTTTATTGGGGCACAATGACTTGCTCTCGGGGCCAAGTTTATAAAATCTTCTTCTGTTGAGCAGTTTGTTTTAACACATTTTCAGGGGCTGAATCATCCAACTTTAGTGCAGGGGGGGGGGCAGACTAAACGTATATATTCCTTACTATCTATGCTCACAATAACATTTTTTTTTTTTTTAAATAGATGACTTGATGACAAACGGATTGCATAATAATTGAGACATTTTTATTGTCCCGGAATTCAAAGAGGAAATATTTGTAAAATACGGATTTGTTTTACTTCCGTGTCCACCATCAGTTTCATCATCTGAATAACCCCTAGAAGTTTCACTTTCGCTCCCGACAGTTAAAGGTTACCAATGGTACTAATTTAAGGTCTCAGATTTAGTAATCGCAGCGCACGTGCTGCTTATCTAATCACACTCTTCCGGCGGAAAATGTACTGGAAATCCGTTAGTTTGTTTCATCCGTGGTGAGGCGACATTTATGGATGACTTTAAAGCTGCTGTGTACTAACCCTATTGGATTCGCTCACCTCAATGTTAACCTATGGTGAACTTTTTTTTTTACTATTTACAGCTACATGAATGTTGATAATCCAATAAAAATGGTATTTTCAGATAGCCTGAACTTTTCTGCACCTTGCAAAAGGATTCATTTATAAATTTCGTCCACCAAAGGAATTTTTGAGCGTCTAAAATACACTATACTAGATATTTTCCCTGAAGAATTCAAATAAAAATATATTATCTGTATTTTTTTTTTAAATGAAAAATGCCTTAAGGTGTAAAATTTCTTTCCCCTATTACAGAGTACAATTTAAAAAAAAAATATGTTTAAATCCAAGTCAGCAATCCTTGGACAAATTTTCTCCATAGGTTAACATCGAAGTGAGAGAATCCAGTAGGGTTAGTAGCCGTAAACAAAAATTCAGTAGATTACGATCCTCGCATAAATTAAAATTTTTTCATAGTAATTAATATTCCCCTCAAAATTAGGACCAGCAAATTTAAACTATATAGAGAATAGTTTTCTATCCATTTTGTAATACAGGGTCACCGATAAAAGGTGTTCGTGATTTCAGTTGGGCATACCGGGAACAACAATCGACAGACAGAATTTTGAGTAGCAGCAGATGGTTATGTTAAGGGCCTGTTCACATAGGAGTCCGTTGCGTAGCGTTAAGGGAAGGATGACGTTGAGACGAAAATAAACCAATCATAGGCGTTAAAAATTTCATTGCTAATTGTTTGGAGGCCTATGATTGGTTTATTTTCGTCTCAACGTCATATTTTCCTTAACGCAACGCAACGGACTCCTATGTGAACAGGCCCTAACTCTGGGAGTTCAATTTTTCCATGTCATGGTGACCATGACTGCGCTGAGGGCACACCTCGACGCTGTAACGTCGCGCTCCCTCCCACATAGATTTTGACGTTGGATAGGAAGAGACGGTCCCATTTTTTTGGCCACCAAGAAGCCCAGATTCGACCCCCCACCCCTAGGCTATTTTCTATGGGGTTGCCTGAAAAACATTGTGTACGCCGAGAAGATCCGGAACTACGCCATTTATCGGACATCATCACTGCTGCAATAGCGACTGCTCCTGGTATGATCGAGCGTACCTGGACGGAGATCGACTATCGCCTAGATGTGTGTCGATCGAAGAGGGGTGTTCATATCCAAACCTACTAGGTAATGTCCAAAACTTGATTCGTTTCTGTTTCTTTTGGTGAAAAAAATAAACACCGTGAGTTCTGTTGTATGGTTCTTTATTTCACGTTGGCAATCACGGACTCCTTTTTCGATGATCCTGTATTTGTTAGAAAGGAAGCCCTCAAAAATTTGTGGTCTGTATATCTCGAAAGGTGAGGTGGAAACTAAATACCATCTCATGGTGTGGTAACTTTCTTATAAAAAATTCATTTATTGAAGTACATGTAAACGTCAGGAAACTTATTTAATTTCAGTTTTGTAAACACCCAATCCGCATTTATATTTCCGAATTTCTCATCAAAACGAGGATCAGAGATTCACTCGAATAGAATTTATTTATTCCATAAAATATTTCACTGTATCATATTAAAGGTTAATTTTCATCTGTTCTTGCGTCGTCCGTTTTACTCGATGATTTACCTATCTATTATGTATTTTATACATTGGCTTTATGTCACAGCGGTACACTCGTTTCATTGTATAGGGCGAATAAAGCCTCTGTTTGCCTCAAATATTGTTTGAATTCTGCTTGAAATCATCCTGCATGTCACAATAAATGAATGAATTTAAAACAATATCGAGTTTCGAGTCAACCATTGAAATTCAAAAGTAGAAAGTACTAGTAGCGGAACATCCCACTAATTCCTCGATAGAAATAAGGTGATGAAAAAATACAGGGCTTTCATTTATAAAAAAACACAATTGATGATATTTTTTGTGATTTGTAGAGATGTATTAAATAAACGAATGGTAAATATGTTTGGGATATTACTAGAATAATATAGGTGCAATATGATAGAGAAGGAAATTACATGAATTTAATTCTCTACTTCTGAGAAAGGAATTAGTATACATACATTCATACAACCACACACCCACATATATATATGTGTGTGCGTGGGGGTACCCATATATATATATATATATATATATATATATATATATATATATATATGTAACATCGGCGACATGGAGGAACAAATAACAGGCCAGAGTGGATGACGTCGCCGATACACATGATGACAAACCGAGCATTTTCCCGCAAAGACTCCCAACGCAGACACAGGAACCACAGATACGTAATTGAATCTAAAGCATTTTATTAAGTTTTCCAAGTCGTCCGCCCGGGATTATATGACAGACCGATTCTTACAGAGTGTGTCTAATTTTAGACACCAGATAGTTTTATAAAGTCATTCCATCACGTGACACAGAGGTGTGACTTACATTTTGATTGGATAAAAGTTATTTGTTGATGCTCTGATCTGATCTAATTCGGTAGCCACGCCGCGTCGAGCTTAATTTCGATAAAAAGTCAGCCATCTTTAATAATATTGCCTGGGGTTACAAAGGCTATTACTATGGGATTTCTATATAAGTTTTACTGGGATGACAATGCTAAAATTTAGAATATCTCTTGGATTTTAACACGAATGCCCAAGGGAAATTACCTATTTCAAGGAATTAAAAAAGGGTTTGTAATTTGGAATAGTAAAGTGAGGAATTAATAGTTTTTAAATGTTAAGATTGTTGAATTAAGAAATTACTAGTTTTTAATATTATAGAATATCCCCCCCGTCCGAGAAGAGGCTGACCTACAATGCCTGCATTGGAGGGCAGACTCACTCAGATGAGTGAGAAGAATGGGCATTAAAAAATTTGGAATAAGTTAACGTATCAAGTTCAATTAAAGTTAAATTGCAAGAAAAACATTTTTAAAGATCACGTGATGAGCTGACATAGCAACATTATCAAATTTACTGAAAAATACATATAAAATCACTAAAAAGAAGGACACATAATATTAAATTGAAGATTCTACATAAGTATGTATTTGAAACCTGTTGAATAGGGACGTCTCCCCACACAACAAAATCTCAAAAAAAATCAATTAACATAACCAAAAATTTGTAAACTACCAAAAATTTTCACTATAAACATACATTTAATACAATATCTACTATCATCTCGATTTGAATAATACAAAATAACAAAACATAGTAATAAAAATATCAAAAACAAACAAAAATTAAGTAAATGAAGTTGACTTTGATAACAGGATGAAAAATTCAAAAATTCTTCCTCAACGTTCACTACTATGGAGTGAGTCCAAAAAAAAAATTTTATTAACTTATCTTGTAATGATTTATCTGTGCAACATTTTTAGTCCTTTCACAGTCATTAGTATGTTGAGGAAAATACACCAATTAAAAAATCACAGTCTTTGTGTTGCTGTTTCCTATTTTTGCTTCACCAATGTAGAATACATAAAACATAACATTATTTTGGTTTGTTTACATATCAAGAAAAATAGTTCTTCAGTTATATAATAAGAATCACAGTTTATAATAAAAATCACACTTTCAATAAAAATCACAAGATTTAATAAAATCACACTTCAAATATATCAATTGTATATAAAAATTACAAAACATATCACTCATTATCTAGTTTTCGTATCTTTATTTATCTCATTATTTTTTCTTAATATCCATTATCTCCTTTATTTCAATATTACTTATTATCAACAAAAAAAAAATCTCTTTTCAATATCATTTATATTTCTTATTCTCATTTCATCATTTCTTATATTCATTTTATTTCGACAATATTTATTCATTCCAAAATTCTATTCAATATTCTTTAATTATACTTATTCATATTTATTCTAACTTTATTTATTCTCAATACTTTTCATTTTATTTTCAAATTATCTATTTACTATTCATTTGTGTACACTTATTTTAATTCTACGTGGATATCCAATTTTTTGTGTTGAAGGTACCTTGTTGTATGTGTGTTACCCAAACTCTTAGTTTCAAATTTTTTAATTCTACCTCTAAGCAGTGAGGGTTGTGTTTATGTTTGTGTAACAAGTGGGTTTTCTTTCTCCATATTGTTCTCTGACTAATAAGGAGGAAGAGTCTTTTAGCCGTACAGTGGACTAACCGTAAATCTCCGACAGAATATGACTGCGTTGGAAAACAGCATCTTGCATAGTACACAGATGGAGAAAAAGGAAAAGGTGCAGTTGTCATACCTGTGGGAGTATAATATATAGAAATGGGAGGACAAAAGGAGTGGCCATCCCAGCCCTGTTTTAGTCATTACTCAAGCATATGATCTTCAGCACTTTAAGTGACTGAGTTGTTGAATTAAAAACAAATAGTAAAAAAAATTAATAAGATCTTAAACAGTTGGGACGACATCCAACGCGCTTGTAGAGTTGGGTGATAGGAAAGTGTTTTTCAAGAAGTAGGAAATTTACTGAAAGGTTAAAGAAGTAGAGTTGTCATAGTCGGTGTTTAAATTGAGATCCCAAAAAAAAATTCACATATAATAGTATTCTTAAGAAGAAAGTTTAAGTTAGACAGTTTTTTTTTTTTTTTTTTTATATACCTTTAGTAGGACAACACATAATTAATTATATCGATTTAAAAAAAATATAATGATGTTAAGCATCACATAGAAAAGAAAGAAAAATGGATCTAATGTTTGTCATTATTCGTGGTGTAGTTTTAAGCTCTCTGGTGCATTATAATATCTCAATCTGCAAGCATGGACAATTTCAGAATCTCGTTTAGTGTGAAAGTTTTGTTTATCAATTTCATAATTAACTTTTGACATTTGTTTTAGAATAGTGTAAGGTCCAGAATAGGGTGAGCTTAATTTTCTAGTATTAGGATAGTGAAATTCTTCGAATAACACTAAATCTCCAACATTAAATTTAGATTCTACAAAACGTGCATCATATTTTACTTTATTCCTATTATGGTAATTAATTGTCCTTTCTTTAGCTAATTTTCTCGCCTCATCCACCTGAGGATAAAAATCTTGTTTTTTAACATGAGGTTCATAAGGTAATATTCCAAAAAGTAGGTAAGCTGGGGTCATTTGGGTGACTGAATGAGGCGTATGATTGTATTCATTAATTACTTCATTTAATAGGGTTGTCCAAGGAGTTTTGCTTGTTGAGTTATGTACTTTGCACCTTAATCTAGTAATTATTGTTTGATTTACCCTCTCTACCTTTCCGTTCGTTTGTGGATGATGACTCGAGGTAAGTAATTGTTGCACATTGTTATGCTCTAAAAATCTTCTAAACTTTGAACATGTAAAAGCTGCATTTCTGTCGGTTAGCAATTTTTTTGGTGTTTGAATTTGGAATATTTGTTTTAAGCAATTCGTATAAGTTTCAGTAGTTACGCTTTTTGATGGAAAAGCCCAAATATAACGCGTTGCATGGTCAATTATCAAATGTAAATATTTCTTTGTGGAATTATAGTAATTAAATCCGCCTACTGTGTCTAAACTTAAGCACTCAAAGGGTTGGTCTGTCGGAGGTACTTCTTGCAGCAATCCAAACCTTTTCTGTCTTTTCTTTTTGTTTAATTGACAAGTATGGCAATGTTTAACATAATTACTAATGTCCTCATTGATTTTGGGCCAATAATATTGGGGTGTAAGTAATTGCACTGTTTTATTTATTCCAGGGTGTCCATAGTCCTCGTGGGCTCTTTTTAAAATTTCTAACCTCAATGAAAATGGTACTACGATTTTTAAAAATCCTTTCTTTCTCATGTTGATTACATCATTTAGTTTTTTATATTTAAGTCCCTGTACATTGTCTTTATTTTGAAATTCTACAATTTTTCTTAGTTCAATTAAATGATTTATTTGGGTTTTAGGTTCTAGAATAGGGTTCCTTGAAAGCATGTCAGCTTCAATATTTGCAGTTCCCTTCTGGTATTTAATTTCATAGTCGAACATACTTAGTTTTAATGACCAGCGAAAGAGTCGACCTCGAAGATTTTTCACATTTTTAAGCCAAACTAAGGCAGCATGGTCTGTGTGAATTGTGAACTTTTTCCCGTGGAGATAATGATAATACCTGTCTAAACTGTCCACAATTGCCAAACACTCAAGTTCAGTAATAGAATAATTTGCCTCATAGTCCTTTAATACACGAGAGTGATATGCTATAGGATGCAACACCCCATCTTCACCTGGCTGTTTTAAAACAGCTCCAACCTGTTGTTTACTAGCATCCACAAATAAATGACAGTCTTTGTTTACATCATACAATTGCAATATTGGTTTACAAATCAATAAATTCTTAAGATCCTCAAAAGCTTCTTGGCACCTGTCTGACCATCCCCATTTTACCCCCTTTTTTAATAATGTATTTAATGGCTGTCTTACTTTTGCATATTTTGGAATAAACTTATTATACACATTTATTGTGCCCAAGAATCTTTGGAGTTCTTTTACATTAGTTGGTGGTTTCAAACACTTTATCTTTTCAATGTTAATGTTGTCTGGGGCAATTTTCCCATTTGTTACATTATATCCAAGAAAATTAATTTGTTGTTGCAGAAAAGTACATTTAGTTAATTTTAACTTGATATTCTCTTTTTTGAAAATGTTAAATAGTATCTCTAAATGTTCAAGGTGTTGTTCTTTGGAGTCTGAAAAAATTATAATATCATCGAAATAGTGGCATGCAAAGTTAACTTTATATTTATCTAAAATTCTCCTGATAGTCCTATTGAATATTGCAGGGGCGTTCTTTAAACCAAATGGGAGTCTTAGCCATTCGTATAAGCCAAAAGTAGTGGCAAATGCCAATTTCTCAGTATCTTTTGGGTGGACGGGTACATGCCAATACCCTGAGGTAAGGTCTAAAGTTGAAAAGTAATTAGCTCTGCTTAATTTATCTAGAATATCATCAATTCTGGGTAAGGGTTCTGCATCTGTCTTAGTAATTAAATTTAGTTTTCTGAAATCAATACAAAGTCTAGTTTTTCCCTCATTTCGCTTTCTTGCCAAAGTCACAGGACTTGAGTATGAACTATGTGATTCTTTTATGATTCCTGCTTCTAACAAATTTTTAATTTGGGTCCTGATCTCTTTTTCCTCAGTTGGCGAAGTCCTGTATGCTCTTAGACTCACTGGTAAATCAGAATTTAGGATTATTCTTTGGGGTTCCATCCTTATTTTGCCTATGTCATATTTGTTAGTTGAAAACAGTCTATTATTTTTGTGCAATAAATTCTTTAATTCCCTATCAACATCTAAATTTTTGATTTGATCATTAATGTCAACATTTTCATAATTTGGATTACTTTCTGCTTTGATTTCACCAGAGCTTTCATTAAAATTGTCATTTACATCATAATCAATACAGAAAATATCATTTTCTTTCTGCGAATTTTCTTCATAAGGGTTAAACATATCAGAAACTTCAATTTCATGACCATTACTATTATTATCCACATGCTTATTATCACATTTATTTTGTAGGTGTAATGAAATTTTACTTATATCACAAATATTAACCATTTTCAAAGCAATTCTATTTTGATACACACACAATTGGTTACAATCAATTACTAATTTAAACTCTTTACACTCAGGAAGTCCCAGAATAAGATAAGGCAAGTCATTGTCCAAAACATATGCAGAAATGTTTCTAATTATTTTCCCTATTCTCAAAGTTAATACACATTTAGTTGTAATTAAGATTTCACCCTCAGCTTGCCTGACCTTAATTGGAGAGCTTGAATAGCATTTCAGTTGACATTGCTTGACCAGTTTTTGTGATATCAGACTAATAGTCGAAGCAGTGTCAATCACACAATTTAAAAAATTCTGTTTCTCATTTTCATATAGTCTTTTTGTTTTGTCAACCCTATTATTTCTGATAATGTTTCCCCTCAATGACAGTAATTGTCATTCTGGCGCCTGATCTCTTTCAAATTCAGGTTCCTCATAATGATGTTTATTGTCTGACACCGATATCTTATCAAATCTCTCATTAATAGAGCAAGTTTGTTCCCAATGATAAGCATTACTTATGCCAAAGTTAGAACATTTTCGACAGGGTCTAGATGGTAAGTCTGCATATTGTTGGTGGTGATTAATTTGGTTATTGGAATTGGGGGCAAAATTTCTATTCAACCTTTGATCTCTGGGTTGCCATTGTCTGAATTGTTGCTGCTGACTATAATTAGGTCTAAACTGAGTTTGTTGATTATTATTAGGTCTAAATTGAGGCTGGGAAGAGTAATTTTGTCTAAATTGGTGAGGTGGGCTATAATTCATCCTAACTTGAGGTTGGTTGTAATAATTCTGTCGTAATTGGTTCCTATTTTCAAATCTAGTGTTAAAAAAGTTATCCCGATCCCCTTGATTAGTTTTGTTTTCTTCATTATTTATTTTGTTTAGCTTATTAGCCAACACTATCCATTCTGTTGTGGTTTGAGGAGGATTTGCAGCTATGGTCATTCTCATTTGAGCATTTAGGCCTTGTGTTAGGCCTTCTAGTATTAATTTCTGTGATAACCCCAATCTCTTTCCTACATCAATTTTTTTATGAAAATATTTAGTTAAGTCATCATTATATTCAAATTTCAAATTGGAAAATTCAGAGAATTCCACGCTATCTGCCTCAAAGAATAATTCTTGCAAAGTGTCTTTTAATTCTGTCCAATCTTGAATGTCTAAACAATTGTTTACAAAAACGGTTAGAGCCTTCCCCTTGAGAAATTTTGAAATACTTTTTATTTTTTGTTCATTTGGAACATTTGCTTGGGAAAATTTCTGCTCAATATAGGCAAGCCATTTTTGTAATTTCATTCCCCCCTCTGGGTCAAAAGGAATAAAATCCCTGAATTCCCTCTCTACATATTCAAGTTGAAAATCGTCCTTGCATTCTGTCTCAATTTTATCTTCCCCCTGAAATTCTGTCTTTATAGATTTATTTTCCATCTTATAAGTTTAACACAATATCACAGTTATATTTCAATTTAAAACAAGAATATAATATCATATAATCATAGTTTACTACACAATTTTAAAAAGTTTATGATGGGAGACATACAACCTGGTCATGTGATGCTTGTCTTGTTACTGTAAAATTCTCGGTTGCACAAATTTTATTTTTATTTATTCACGGTACAGCGCTAGGGCTTGCATACCGGCTAAATTAAATTCACACACAAGAACACATCGATGATTTTTAAATGGTGGGGATTATTTCCTGACGACAATCGTGAAGAATTTATCACACGGAGCACTGGAGAACACAATCGCAAAGATTCACTCGAAGTTGAAGTCAGAAGCAAAAGCAGCTACACAACTTGTGAAAAAAAAGACGCGCACAATCTTCGATGGCACACACATACTACGACGGAATGACGGGGAAAGAGGAGACCTTGACACATAAAGCCCACAGCGTGAAACTTATTCTCCTGACCGAAGACCGCAAACAGCAACCGTAAAACTTACGGCCTGGAACTCCACTGTGGGATGTGGTCGCAGCAGGTGAGAATGCTGCCGACTTTCTTGTAATATCGGCGACATGGAGGAACAAATAACAGGCCAGAGTGGATGACGTCGCCGATACACATGATGACAAACCGAGCATTTTCCCGCAAAGACTCCCAACGCAGACACAGGAACCACAGATACGTAATTGAATCTAAAGCATTTTATTAAGTTTTCCAAGTCGTCCGCCCGGGATTATATGACAGACCGATTCTTACAGAGTGTGTCTAATTTTAGACACCAGATAGTTTTATAAAGTCATTCCATCACGTGACACAGAGGTGTGACTTACATTTTGATTGGATAAAAGTTATTTGTTGATGCTCTGATCTGATCTAATTCGGTAGCCACGCCGCGTCGAGCTTAATTTCGATAAAAAGTCAGCCATCTTTAATAATATTGCCTGGGGTTACAAAGGCTATTACTATGGGATTTCTATATAAGTTTTACTGGGATGACAATGCTAAAATTTAGAATATCTCTTGGATTTTAACACGAATGCCCAAGGGAAATGACCTATTTCAAGGAATTAAAAAAGGGTTTGTAATTTGGAATAGTAAAGTGAGGAATTAATAGTTTTTAAATGTTAAGATTGTTGAATTAAGAAATTACTAGTTTTTAATATTATATATATATATACAGTAACCACCGCTTATAGTGATCAGTGGTTATAAGAATCAACCGTTTATAAGAATCAATATCGCAAAAACAAAAACAAATGTATTATTTCCATGTTAAAATTTCCGCTTTAAAGAATCAATCCACCGGTTATAAGAATCAGTTTGCAATCTTCGCCTTCCTTTCATTTTTCCAAAAAATGCCACTTGAACTCTCTAAAGGTACGAAATTCTTTCTTAAGTTTTTGAAAAGAAAGATTGATAAAACTTTGGGGTGGAAAATAGTCGTAAAATACATTCCTTTAGACATAACATAAGAGTTTCTCCTTATACGTTTTTGCTAAACACTGTCTTATTAGCTTTACACAGGGGCATCTAACCCGCCCGGGTCCGATTTCGCTTTTCTCCAGACAGGCACTCCTTTTTTCCCACCACTTACTTCCTGGTTGTGGATTTCTGGACCCTGAAACACATAAATCTTCCGCGAAGTGTCCACCATCACTTACGCAAACGGGACAGTGGATTCAGCACTTCAAACCGTGAAACGTAAACGGATCCATTTTGCTGAATCAGATGAACCAGATGCTGAATCAAACATAAAGTGAATCTTCGTCTGAGACTGTAATAAGCATACGTCGCTAGTATTCACTTTAGTTTTCTAACAAAATTGCCAGTTAGTGTTAGAACTTTTTGATAGTCGAATTCAAATATGATAAAAACAAGGAAAACTCTTAGTTTTTCTGAAAAACAGAACTTGTTAATTAGATATGATGCTCTTCCAAAGTGTAGTCAAAGAGAAGCTGCCTCTTGTTGATTTTATAATCATGTGTTGTTACTTATAGGTCTAGAAATTGAGTTATAGTATTTGTTTAGAAATTGAGTATTTTTAAAATTATAAAAAATAATTTTAATAAATGATAAATAACGTAAATTAAACAGTATTTAATGGTAAATTATGTATATATGTGCCTGTGTGTTTATATATATGTACAAGTATATATTTGTGTGTGTGTGCCTGTCCAAAGGGAAGTTTCGGTTATAAGAATCAACCGCTTATAAGAATCAAAAACAGTAATAACAAACGTGATTCTTATAAGCGGAAATCACTGTATATATACACTAGTTATCAAAAATTAAGGAAAAGTCACAAAAAGAGGGATAACACGATCAAAACTAGGCCAATCTGTTTAAAATTTGAATATCTTGTTAAGTAAAAGGTGCTGAACAATACTACATTATGCAAAATAGTGGCGCTGCAGTCGGAATACGTCATTTGTGAGGACCATAAAAGTGCATGTCTCAGAGCAAGGCGGTAATTGTCGCTGCGAGGCTGAGATTAGACATCTGGCATAGCCAAATTGTAACAATGACCTCCAGGCATCATTTGACCGAAGAACTGCGATGGCGAACTATTGGGAGACTAGAGGCAGGAAAAAGTCAGACAAAAGTGAGCAGATAGCTAAATGTGTGTCCGTCTGTGGTTCATAGACATTGGCAACAATTTCTAACCACAGATTCGGCATCCAGGAGGTTCAGACAAGGACGGCCATACGCTACGACTCGTGCCGATGACCGATATTTGTCATTATGCGCACGAAGAAATAGAGCCGCAACTCCGTCTGAACTCAGTCCTCCCTCGCTGCAAGCTTCGGAGGGTTGGTATCAACGTCAACCGTGCGTAGAAGGCTTCACGAAGGGGGTCTTCTTGCGAGGCGACCAGCCATTTGCGTCCCGCTCACGTCACGCCATAGGCGGGAACGTTTTCAGTGGGCCGTCAACATGTCCACTGGACGCATGATCAATGGAGGGCTGTTCTCTTTACGCATGAGTCCAGGTTTAGCCTCCAAAGCGATAGTAGGAGTATTTTGATTTAGAGAGAACCTGGAGCTCGTTTTCATCCATCACACATCCGTGAAAGAGCTGCTTACGGATCCGACAGTGTCTGTGTTTGGGGTGGTATCTCTTTGGGTGGACGCACAGACCTCCATGTCTTTCCCCGTAGAAATGTGAATGCTCACACCTATAGAGATGACATCCTTGATGCTTATGTGCGCCCTTATGCCGTTGCAATAAAGGATGCTTTCGTACTACAGGACGATAACGGGAGACCGCACAGGACTCGCATCGTGGATGCTTATCATGAGCAGGAAACAATTCAGTTGGAGTGGCCAGCTCGATCACCGGACCTGAATCCCATCGAGCATGTTTGGGACGCTATAGAACGACGTATAGCTGATCTCTAATCCTCCTCCTAGGACCATAGCCACGCCTTCAACTGCTTTCCAAGAGCAATGGCTCTCACTTCCTACCGAAATCATGGACCGCATAATTGACAGCATCACACATCGTTGTTTGTGTTGTATTGCTTCTCGAGGGGATCATACGCCATATTAAATGTACTTTTCCTTTACCAAACTGACACATCCGATTTGTTCATTGTATACACATGCTAGTTTCTATAACACCATAATTGTCTGGCGATTTCTTTTTATGCTATTTTATACCTACCTATGTGTTGTATAATGTGTATAAGTTTCATTAAATTCTACGCGTAACTTTTGAGTAATCGCTATTTTTGTGATTTTTCCTTAATTTTTGATAACCAGTGTATATATATATATATATATATATATATATATATATATATATATATATATATATATATATATATATATATATTAATAAATTCTGTTCAAGTGAATTTCTGATCCTCGTTTTGATGAGAAATTCGGAAATATAAATATGAATTGGGTGTTTACAAAACTGAAATTAAATAAGTTTTCTGGCGTTTACATGTACTTCAATAAATGATTTTTTTATAAGAAAGTTACCACACCATGAGATGGTATCTAGTTTCCACCTCACCTTTCGAGATATACAGACCTCAAATTTTTGAGGGCTTCCTTTCGAACATATACAGGGTCATCGAAAAAGGAATCCGTGATTGCCAGCGTGAAATAAAGAACCATATAATAGAACTCACAGTGTTTATTTTTTCACCAAAGGAAACAGAAACGAATCAAGTTTCGGACATTACCTAGTAGGTTTGGATATGAACACCCCTCTTCGCTCGACACACATCTAGGCGATAGTTGATCTCCGTCCAGGTACGCTCGATCATAACAGGAGCAGTCGTTGTTGCAGCAGTGATTCTGTCGGATAAATGGCGTAGTCCCGGATCTTCTCAGCGGACACAATGATTTTAGGTAACCCCATAGAAAAAAGTCTAGAGGGGTCAAATCCGGGCTTCTTGGTGGCCAAAAAAATTTGGACCTTCTCTTCCTATCCAACGTCAAAACCCATGTAGGAGGGATCGCGACGTTACAGAGTCGGCGCATGCCCCCAGCGCAGCCATGGTCACCATGACATGGAAAAATTGAACTCCCAGAGTTGACATACCATCTGCTGCTACTCAAAATCCGATCGGTCGATTGTTGTTCCCGGTATGCCCAACTGAAATCACTGACGCCTTTTTCGATGACCCTGTTTTACAAAATAGGTAAAAAACTATTCTATATACAGTTCAAATTAGCTGGTCCTATTTTGAGGGAATACTATTTACGATGAAAATTTTTTAATTTATGCGAGGAACGTAATCCCCTGAATTTTTGTTTACAGTTGCTGTGTACTAACCCTATTGGATTCTCTCACCTCGATGTGAACCTATGGAGAAAATTTGTCCAATGATTGCTGACTTGGATTTAAAGATCTTTTTTCTTTAAATTGTACTCCGTAATAGGGAAAGAAATTTCACACCTTAAGGCTTTTTTGTTTAAAAAAAATGCAGATATTATTTTTTAATTTAAATTAATAAATTTAAAAATCTTGTATAGTGTATTTTAGACGCTCAGAAATTCCTTTGGTGGACGAAATTTATAAAATGAATCCTGTTGCAAGACGCAGAAAAGTTCAGACTATCTGAAAATACCATTTTTATTGGAGTATCAACATTCATGTCGCTATAAATAGTAAACAAATTTTCTCCATGGTTTAACAGTGAGGTGAGCGAATCCAATAGGGTTAGTACACAAACAGACTTAAAGTGAACATTCAGAGCGTTACTTTTAAGTCATTAAAAATGCAAAAATTTCTCTAAACTTCAAATATAAATAACCGTTGAGATACATTTCCAAAGCAGCAGTGAACGGGGTGAAACGAAACGCACTAAAAATAAACAGGATCAAATTCACTCAAAAGCAAGGACCAAAACTTCCACATCAGTATGCATCCATGCGAACCACAGTCGTCGCATTTTAATGAATTAAAATTTTATGTTCTGTTTTTAAATTAAAAAGAAAAATCTTTAAATCCAAGTCTGCAACCCTTGGACACATTTTCTCCATTGGTTAACACTGAGGTGAACGAATCCAATAGGGTTATTACACGGCAGTCTTAAGCATGAGTTGTAAAGCAGTGAGTCTCAAAATGTTTTAAGGCAGTTCCACTCGATCTACAAGACTACTGTTTCGGATGGCACCGTATCAAGTCTTCCAGAGACAAGCCGATCCATCGTGGCACAAGATTAAAAACGCCAAGTTTTAAAAACGGCGGTTTTTCAAATTTTTGGAGAGACTCTATAGGAGTAATCTACAGAAGTAATGATGAACGTATCTCCATTAAAACTAGTCTACTTTTTAAATAAAGATCATTTTTTGGGGGGAAACTGCATTCGTTAAAAAGTTTTATTTATTTTTTTTTTAATTTCTAAAATGACAGAACTTAAAAAATACAGAAAAAAAAATAAATTTGATTATGATTTGTCATGTAATAAAAAAATAATAAATCCAGTCCTCGAACCTTTATGGCAGCCTAGGATTCCATTGCCTATGGTTCTATTGTTTTGGATACCGTCTTTTCTACAAAAACTATTGCTAAATCTTTCTATCGATCTTGGGTTATTGTTCATAGATAGTTCTCTAAAATTTTCAGTTCAGAAAATTGCTCTCGGCTCTTGGTACAGTTTCAAGAAGTGTTAGTCGAATTCTTAGAGCTGCAACAACGTTTGGAAATAGGCATTCAAAATTTATTTCTCATGTTCTCAAATTCAGTCGTTTATGAAAAAATAGCCAAAATATTCATTTATATTTGTGTAATTTTACGAATATCATCATACATCAGATAAAACTATTACTATTTTATCGTTCTTTGTTCAGAATTTTGTATTTTTACTCTGTCTCATTTTGGTGCCTACCTTCAATTTGGCGCCTAGCCTCACCTATGGGACCGGCCCTGAAGGCTTCCAAAACATGGCTTAGAGGTAGCTTCTTTTTTTTTCCTAATGCAGAACTAAGTGTTAATGCAGAACTAAGGAAAATCCAGTTTTAATCTAATTTATTTATTAAAACAGCCAAGGATGTTTTGACGAATATGTTTACTTCTTTTTATAGAATAAGGGTCCATAACCTACTTTTACTGTTCAGAAATGCTGTACCGGTATAAAAATCATATTAAAATCGTTGGATTTATAAGTGATGTCTCGATACTATGAGGAGGTAGGGTCGTGGCTTCATCACAGGCCACTCCATGTGATCTAAATTCCATGGTTCAGTAGTAGCTTCTTATTTTAACTGTAATATACTTATTTTACTGTAACTGTGGAATGAGTTATTTGTTTACGATCTCATCGGGCGTTTTGTAGCAGACGGAAAACAGGGGTGGCACGATACTTAATCCGCGGACGGATGGTATGACATTATTGTCATGATGAAACCGAAGTTAATTGTCTTTGATTTGGGTACTTTTGTTTTTACCACTGTTTTAGTTGTTATTTAATCACATCGAATGATTGTTAAAATAATTGTTATTTCGTTAACTTTCAAAAAGCGAAATATTCGCAAAATTACGTATTAAAATGATAAATTTTAATATCAAATTGATTAATTGATCACTTAAATGATAAATTTTATAATTTTTCATTTAAATAATAAATTTTTTTCATTTTTTCTACGTTGATAGAAACTGTAATAAATCTGTAATTGTTATCTCATTTTAGCTTTCGCTTTCATTTTCCGATTTTTAATATGACTTGTATGGAATTGTACATCTAACACAACGTGTTACAAAAATGATTATCATGATTGTCGCTTATTTTTCTAATTTCTTGTATATTTTTTTCTTATAATTATGATATAATTATAAGAAAAAATTTATTCTTAATTTTATGATATAATTATATTTCATTTTCAGATTACACATTATGGCCATTTTACGTTTGCTCTCATGTTGGAAAAACCTTACGGAAAGACAAGTAGTTACCAATTTATTTATTTTTATCCCAGTAATATAATCAGTTTAAAAAAAAAATTTCTTTTTTTAGCCGAAACATTAATTAAAATGTTAGGTAGTGCTATAACATTATCTGAAAATCACTGCTTGATAATGCTATTTACATAAGTATAGTTATAGGGTAAATGATGAATAAAAATTGAGAATTTCCATGTATAGTCCATTTACATTATTTAAAATTATCCCCACTCTATTTGTTGTTATTAATCAAATTCCATTTTTAGCTATGTTATCTAACATTAATTAGAATTCACAGCTATATATTTGCCTTCAAGTTTACAAATTTGTCATGATTTAATAATTTTTTATTTTTGAAATTTATTTGTTGAAATGCCCTGAGCAGACTAGTGGTTAGCACATTTAGATTCGGTACTGAGAGAGCTCAGTTCCACTCCCAATATAGGCAACTGAATGCGGTCCTGTCTACGCCAGGTATGGGCACATTAAATCTGAAGTCCAGAAAGTTTCCTCTGGGGAGTTTGTTAGGTGGGAGGAGGATACAAGACTCTTAGATGTCGTCCCTGAGAGGCAGTGACGTAGCGAGCATAGCTGGCACCCGGGGCACGATACCTTTTTGGCACCCCCCCCCTTTCCGAAAAATATATAGTAATATAATATATAGAATTAGTGAAAAGGACCATTTGGCTCCCCTGTGCGAGTGGTGCCTGGGGCATGATAGACCCCCTTGCCCACCCCTCGCTATGCCACCTCTGAGAGGCTCGGTCTAATTGTTCCAGTAATAACTGAAGCTTCTACCCTTTACCCCGCAACCATCTATGAACCTTCTTGAGATTACAATTCAACCAACAGGCATAAGAAAAAAATAAATAACCTGTTGAAATAATGTAAACTATTTGCTGTATCCCATAGTAACTGATTAAAAAATTTATATCGTAATAGTTCAAATTTATCTATTTATGGACCAATAGATCATATTTCACCACTAATGATATTACATACTCAAATTTCAAAATTTCATGATAGTAGTTATGTATTATGTATTATTTAAAATAATTTTACAGGCTATATTGTTTCTGTTTATTTAGTCCAATGTGTAGTTCAATTTTAATTTCAGTTTCTCTGTAGGAACAATTGTGTTGTGGATGGATCAGGACATAATCTAAAACCTTACCAAGATGTGCCAGAAATATTGAAAAAATTGACAAATGATGGTTATACACTTGGCATTGCTTCCCGGTATAGTTAAATATCTTTTGAACTTAAAAATATTTTTCATCTTGTTTCAGAATTTTTTAATCACTTTACAATTTATACATAAATGTGTATTTATGCACTATTTAATATTTTATTTTCTAGAGGATTTTTATAAAGCCACTTGTAAATTTGAAATTTTTAATCTGTCATATATACTATTTATAACTGTAATATAGGATACATTTCTGTATAAGTATTAAATTTTTTGTAAGAAAAACGTATTAAAGTATATGATGCAGTATTTAATAGAACTTCTATTAATCATTCAGCGACTGGGGGAATACTTCATCCTGTATCTTCTGTTCCCTCTGTTGCAGCAAAAATTAAACACCATTTATTTATTTTACTTTTATCTTTCATTTCATATTCTTCCTGCTTATTAATTTAACATGAAATAAATTATTTTCTTTCATAAAAGTTTGTCTTTAATTGACATCAGGATTCTGCCATAATCTGTTCTGCAAATTGGGAAGATGAACTTTATCTGATGAAGTAGACTTCTTGGCTCTCTGCTTGTATTGGGTTTTTCATATTTTTCTGACATATAACTATATATATATATATATATATATATATATATATATATATAAATTTTTATTTGCAATTTCAGCAGACAATAGCCAGATAGGTGGGGTGTTAGGCTTCAGAACTAGCATTTGCATATTCTAATCCAATGATAGACATGGATATTTGTAACATTTCTGAAACGGCTTTGAGCTATAGGTCCCAGTTGTTGATTGCCCTTTTGTTGATAACTATAGCACTCCCAACCAACCCATCATCATTTGTAGTTCCACTCACAGAACTATATTGTCTCTGCATGTTAAACCTTTAAGTCAAACTACTGTGTATAAATATAATTAAAATAATTTTTTTCCATGAAGCATTATTCCCTGAAAAAAAAAATGTATAATCATTTACATTTATGTCTAGTTTTTTTGCCTTTGTATTAAATAAGTGAGGGAAAAAATTTAGAGAGTAATAGTATTTACATTATTATTTTTTTAAATTATAAGTTACATCTATAATGATTACTGTTATTTGCTGTATATGTATCTAAAGTTCATGATGAACATTTTCTATTGCTAATTATCTGAGCATATTATTCAAAAAGTTGCTCTTGTCTTTTCATTTGTCTCAATTTGATAACTTCAAAATACTCCTTTTCTTGCATAATATATATTCAGACTGCTTTGCATTGATTAGAGTTTTTAAAAAGTAGTTTAACACGTATAACATGTTCAATGTGTTGGTTTAACATTCAAAAATGTTGTCATTAATATATTGTACATTCTTGTGTTTATTGAAATTGTGTTTGACTGACTATGAAAACTAAACAATAATATATATTTACATATTATGAGTATCTGATTGAAATGTTTACATTATTTAGGAGTCTGAACTGAAGCCTGTTAATGCTAATACCGTTTTATTTGTTGCATCTTATTCAGAATAACATCTGGGATGACCAACTTGTTAGTTTGGAAAAGTTTTTCTGCATATCACATCCTCTATAGAATATTTTCCCCACAGTCTGTGATCAATCATTTAATTAGACTAGATTAATAGTTTTTTTCTTGAATAAAATTCATTGTGTCATTTCAATTTTTTAACTCATAATATGAAATGATGATTACTTACAGTGCACTGAATTTTGCTGTAGTATACACACACACACACACATATATATATATATATATATATATATATATATATATATATATATATATATATATAATATATATATAATATATATATATTATATATATTTATATATATTAGGGTGTTTCATTTTGTAAGGCAAACAATAAAATGCAAAATTTTTGCAGACTTTGCTTACGCTCCGAGTCTCAGTGATGTAAAAGATATATAAGATTGGATAATATTTAGAGGTTGCACACTTTGATCAGTTTTGTAAAAGTTGGCAAAAAATACGATTTTTCAAAGTTAATTACTTTTATTGGGAAAACTAGAAATCACAAACTCAAAATATTAAAACTAGACACTAAGATTAATAGGTAGCAAGATATGCAAAACATGTGTTATATTAATCAACTTTGAATGATGCTATCTCTTCTTTTTTCATTTAGTGATGACTTTTCTGTGATGCTCCACTATGCTCAACAAGAATTGTTTTTGTTGTTCGTCCGTAACTGATTCATTAAACTTTTTTATCAGAACAATTCCTCTTTCTGCGGTATCATTTACTACCTTAAGAGAGTTCACGTGGTTTCATAGAGATTCACTGCAGTATTTTGTCACTTTGTGGATCCCAAACAATTCAAAGAATGTCTTTGCTTTATTAGTAACTAAATGGCTCAGGTCTTTTCCTTCAAAAAATAGGTTTTTACCCTCTAATCATTTCATTTCCCTTTTCTTTGCAGGTTTGGTTTCTAAATTTTTAGTCATATTTTTCTTATCAGCCTGAGTAAGGGGGTGTCCATTAATTACGTGAGGCTTTTCACGTACGGGAGAGGGGGGGTGTCTAATTTTTTTTCCGCAAGAAACAGTGTAAAATTGCGAGAAAACTGGGTTATATTAAGTATAACATGTTTCTACACTAAAATATGGCTAAATCCTACACACTAGTTCCAGTAGTCACTCTTGAGACCACACATGAGTCCCTTATGACTGAATTAGAATGAATATTCTTTTACGAATTTTAGTAGTTCCTATTTAAGTATTTTATTGTTCGATTTTCTCACTGTGATTCTAGACTACGTTCTTAGTAGTCTTAAATACTAGTCTTAAATAAAAATAATTAAACAAATTATGTTTTTTTAAATGAATCCAATGCAATCAAGCACAGATTAACGTATTTACACTAAAAATACGCATTTTGAAAAATCTCACATGAGATTAGGGGGGGGAGCCAAATCTCACAATATCTCACCAGGAGGGGGGAGGGGTCGAAAAATAGCGAAAATCGCCTCATGTAATTAATGGACACCCCCCTAATACGTTCATCCAAAAAAGCCAATCCTACGTTTATTTCTGACAGATACCAAAGGTGTGTCTTAGAAACTGTGAGAGCTCTTTTTTTTACTTCTGCATCTGGGTAAGTACTCAGAAGCTGTGGCATATCCAAATCATTCTTTGGAGCCCATCCACTTACAATTGCCTCACAAAAGCAAACATATGTAAGGCTGACAAAATGTACAACCCATTTCATTCCTTTCAACTCTCGTTGAGAAATATTCTACTGTTTAGTAAAGAGGACAATTTTAAGAGCATATATTGCTGTAGTCATCCACCTTGAATGATGCAGAACCCCTGGGATCCTTAAACTAAAGTCGTTTTTAGACCAACCTCCTAAGTACAGGAGTGAGAGTTGTAATAACTCTTTGTAGTCTTCTTTTGGATGATTTCAGTCTTTTAGGACATTTTTGATGTAATTAACCATTTTCACTGGTTCTTCTAGAAAGCCTTAAATGGGACTTTCTTCATCCAGCATTGTCGTATATGACTTCTTATCAAGCAAACTCATGCGATCTCCTCTTTGTGACCTAAGAAATTCTTTATCTTCTTGTGATACGTTAATCATGTCCATCACATTTTGCCAGGAAATGTCAAATAACTCGACAAGATCACCTTTCCAAATCTGCTGTTTCACATCCGTGTTTCTCAATTTCTCTTTACCCATATTTTCGTATTCTTTGTACAGCTTCTGTAAACCAGCACGTATATTCTCCTCCGTCTTAACAGGGATATTTGCTTTCCTCCACACTTCCTGTAGTTTAGTACTGGTAGATTAAGAAGCATCCGAAAATGTTTCTTTCATTTTCTTGTGATGGTAAATAAAAACTAAAAGTACTTGCTCCTTTGAAGGGTTTGGTTTTGGGTTTTTTCTGGTTTGGAGCACTACGGTCAACTTTTTGCTACACAAGGTCTCATTAGACTGGGACCTCAGTTTAAAGCTGACTCCAAACGGCTACAAACATCCATGCCAACAGTGGGACTCAAACCCACAGGATATGAACCGAATGCCAGCACCCTAGCCATTCGGCCATCATCTGGCGCTCCTTTGAAGGGGGCCAAGCTCCTAAAAACTCACCACTAGGCACCTTTTCTAGCATCTAAATTCCTCTTTTGGTTCACACTTTAAAGTTCAATTACCTGCAAAAGATGAAAGAAATTCATGAGAAGCCCTTTAGTACAAAGCACTTCAATATTAGAAATTTCATAGTTTAAGATAAAAGTGATCAATGTGTGCAACCCCTAAATGTTATCCAATCTTCTTGAAATTTGACATATATATCTTTTACATCACTGAGACTTGGGGCATAAGCAAAGTCATATGAAAATCACATCTTTGGAAAAATGAAACACCCTAATGTATATTATGTAAGTATGTATATATATATATATATATATATATATATATATATATATATATATATATATATATATATATATATATACTAGCTGTACCCGTCCCGGCGTTGCTCGGGTAATGTAATTACCAATTTTTTAGTAGCCTTAACCCTTTGTTAATGGGCGTCGCTGTCATCCTTTTCCTCACCACGATACATTATTTTGCCCATATAAATTTAATCCTTTCTGGCACATTTTGGCAAAATTTTTGACATAGGATTGCTAATCGAATATCACTGCAATAGTAATCGATTTCCTTGAAAGCGAATATATCACATCCTCCACATGCTGAAATTCTTTGAAATCTTCATAGATTTTTTCCACAAATACACCACAAATTATATGATATTAACTAAGTGCTGGCCAAAAAACTTACGGCATTACTAAATGTGATTTTTTAATCGATTATCACTGCAATAGTAATCGATTTCCTTTAACCACCGAATCCCTCATAGAAAACAAACGCCCCAACACATCACGTGCATGACGTCGAAAAACTGGTATTTCTTCTATTTTACCTTCGTCCGGAAATGAAGAACGAAATCTCCAAAATGAGATTTCTCGCAAGAGTTTCCGAATCATAAAATAAATTATTAAAAAATAACTACAATTTGTAAATTAATTTTGGTTCTGGCTTTCGAAACTGTGATGTCTAGGGTCTCTGAGATAAAAATTTCGTAAAAATGTAACGACATTTACGTATCGATTCGACAATTTGGAAAAAAGGGTCACGGACAAAATCGCGTTTTTTTCCGAAAAACGGGTGCGTACAGGCGATCGAAAAAAAATCACAATTAATCGATAAATTAAGACAGACAATTTTAATTGTGATTTCCGTATAGTGTCATCTTTCCCGTATAGGCTCGTCCGAAAAAAAAAATTCTTGGACGGATACGTTAGGATTTACGGGGCTTTTACTCGTCCAGGAGCTCCAAATCGCGACTAAATATTTAATTACGGAAACTCTAATTAAAAAATCGAAAAAAGGGCTTCGAGGTGCATAATGAGACCTCGGGAGGCATCTTCGTGTCGAATCTCAAGACTGTCCGACCTACCGTCTTTGCGCTGCGCCGCGAGCAGACAAAAACTCGGCCACACACACACAGACTTTGCCTTTTATATATAAAGACTAGCTGTACCCGTCCCGGCGTTGCTCGGTTAATGTAATTACCAATTTTTTAGTAGCCTTAACCCTTTGTTAATGGGCGTCGCTGTCATCCTTTTCCTCACCACGATACATTATTTTATCCATATAAATTTAATCCTTTCTGGCACATTTTGGCAAAATTTTTGACATAGGATTACTTAAAACTTTCCACAACAGTCAGCGAGACGAAAAACGTTTTCCACAAACACACCACAAATTATATGATATTAACTAAGTGTTGGCCAAAAAAATTACGGCATTACTAAATGCGATTTTTTAATCGATTATCACTGCAATAGTAATCGATTTCCTTTAACCACTCAATCCCTCATAGAAAACAAACGCCCCAACAAATCACGTGCTTGACGTCGAAAACGGCTTGACGTCGAAAACCTGTTTTCCCCCGCTGTACCTTCGTCCGGAAATGAAGAACAAAATCTCCAAAATGAGATTTCTCGCAAAAGTTTCCGAATCATAAAATAAATTATTAAAAAATAACTACAATTTGTAAATTAATTTTGGTTCTGGATTTCGAAACTGTGATGTCTAGGGTCTCTGAGATAAAAATTTCGTAAAAATGTAACGACATTTACGTATAGATTCGACAATTTGGAAAAAAGGGTCGCGGCCAAAATCGCGTTTTTTTCCGAAAAACGGGTGCGTACAGCCGATCGAAAAAAAATCACAATTAATCGATAAATTAAGACAGACAATTTTAATTGTGATTTCCGTATAGTGTCATCTTTCCCGTATAGGCTCGTCCGAAAAAAAAAATTCTTGGACTGATACGTTAGGATTTACGGAGCTTTTACTCGTCCGGGAGCTCCAAATCTCGACTAAATATTTAATTACGGAAAATCTAATTAAAAAATCGAAAAAAGGGCTTCGAGGTGCATAATGAGACCTCGGGGGACATCTTCGTGTCGAATCTCAAGACTGTCCGACCTGCCGTCTTTGCGCCGTGCCGCGAGCAGACAAAAACTCGGTCACACACACACAGACTTTGCCTTTTATATATAAAGATATATAATGTACAACTGTCCATTATCATTTTATCCATATTTAAGCTTATATTGCTTGCTCGCTGTCATATGCCCCTTGCAAGACAGAATGGGTGTGACTCTGGTTTTAGCACATGCTACTGGGTACTACAAAGGTTGGAATGACCTTCTGCCCTGTTACCACCACAATTTAGACTGAACTCCCCCTGGGGAGTGAACATCTAGTGGGCTTGTACCATCCTCCAACTTCTACAAACCACATGGAGGGTCTCTCTGACCTATAGGTTTAATGTTCCCTTACTCAGCTAGACACAAGAACATTCAGTGGCACTTCAAAAATCAAACCAAGCACTCTCAGTTCCGAAATCCAAAGCTCTAACCACAAGGCTTCCTTGGGCCCATATTTAAACTTATGCTACAGTTAAAGAACTGCAATGCATATTAGTAGAATAGGTAACTAATAAGAAGCATAATATAGCTTAAAATTTACTGAAGAAATTTTTGAACAATTTCATTTTTCTTTCAAACAAATTTTAATCCAAAATATAACACTAGAAACAATTTCTTAAAAATTGTATTATTAAAATCTCATCCTTTAAAGCAAAGAAAAAAAATTGTTAAATAAAATATTTATATACCAGGGACCAATTTGTGTTTAAAGCTTAAATTTTGCTTTAACTATCAGTTCTGGGAATCAAACCTGACTGATATATATGCTGAAATGTGGAAGAAATTACAGAAAAAGTTTATATTCAACCTAAAGTTGCACTAGCAAAGATGCATATTGCTGTTGCCATCATAATAAATTTTATCTCCCATCTATCATGTTAACTTCCATTCTGGAACATTATGTAGTAGAAAGAAGAGACTGTTCAGAAAAGGAAAGGGACTGAAAGGCTTTATCTGACATTGAATATTGTATTTGTTTGAACACTATAAATATTGTTGTTTGGTTTGTTGTTAAGTGAAAGGAACATTTTTTAATTAAGCTTATCAATCCAAAATTATGGTAATCTGTTATTAAAAAATATTAACAACTTCACAAAACTTTAATTTCATATTGTTCTGATCTGTCACAAATATTTTTTAGAACATTGAAGTTGCTTGCAATTAACAAGGTAGCCAACTTTTACTTGTATTGTACCCAAATTTATTATCCATCAAAGACAAAATATTTTGGCATAACGTGTACTTAATCACCCTTCTACTTTTAATTAAAAATAAAGTATTCATTTTTTTCTGATCATGACTGATATATTAAACTTCTTAGTTTATTACTATTTATGCCGATGCTTAGAGATAAACTTTTACCTGAGAAAATTTGTCACAGTAATTGTTCTGTTCCTGCAATGCATCTCTTATCTCAAGCATAATTTAATCTGTCTGTAAGAAAAGTTTTACATATTGACTTCATTTAATAGTTAAATAATAATTTTACCTTATATCACTGCTGATTTTTCTCTTATCATCTGTTCAGTAAAAATAAATTTGTGAAGGCCAGTTTTATTTAATTCTCTATTTTACTGTATATTAGGTCATATACATTAACCAGAATAAAAAGTTTCTTTTTTAAGTATAAAATATATGATTTTATTATTATTTTGTTATTGCTAGGTCTGATTGGCCTGAAGGTGCTCGACAGCTGTTAAAATTATTTGATTGGAATAAATATTTTACATATCAAGAAATTTATCCTGGATGGAAAAAAACACACTTCCAAAGGTAAAAAATATAGATTTTTAAAGAAGAAAATTATTGCTTCTTGTTTACAACTGTTTGTTCTATAATTTAATTCTGAAATTGGCATCCATTTTTGAGTAAGTTTTCTGTGATAATATTTTAAGGCCTATGTATGTTAAATATTTTAATCATTTCTTTTGTCTGATGTTACTATTATTGTCTTCATAATTTAAAATAACTGTTTAAAGTTACTTTTTTTCAATGTTAACATATGAAATCCTCTGGATCCTTGAGCCCTCAAAACTTATTATCAACATATGAAGATGAATCTGTTCTCCAGAACAACTCTGTAACCTTTAGCTTATGGGGCCCATTTTTTTCGATTCCCTATTTAGAACAGAAAATTTCATACCTTCATGGTAAGAACGGCCATTAAGTGGGTTATATATATATATATATATATATATATATATATATATATATATATATATATATATATATATATTTATTTATTTATATATATATATACAGGGTGTCCAGCGAAGAAGTCCCTGTTTTCAAAATTAAAAATCTCGAAAACAAAGATCTGTAGAAGAATGCAACAAACGGTATATTTGTCGTGAAAGCTGTAAGAATTTTATATACTAATTTTTGAAATAGTTACAAAAGCTGCTAACAGATGGCACTGTTAGCCAAATTTACTACAATTTATTGGCGCAGGCATGGATTGGTCTCCATATTTGCCAGACCTGAGTCCTTGTGACTATTTTTTGTGAAGCACATTAAAAGATACTGTGGACCCATCCCACCATGCTGGACGAGCTTCAGTCGGCGATCTCTTGGGCAGCTGAATTGATTTCTGTTGAGACACTACAGGGTATGATGGCAAATTTTATTGTTCGTTTGCACCACCTCTGTACAGCGAATGGTGGACATTTTGCAAAGATTGTGATGTAGTGATTGCAAAGACTGCTTGCAAAGAGTACGAGTTTATTTATGCATTCTGATACGAGTTGTAGAGTGCCATCTGTTAGCAGCTTTTGTAACTATTTTGAAAATTGGTGTATAAAATTCTTACAGCATTCACAATAAAAATATTGTTTGTTGCATTCTTCTACAGATCTTTGTTTTCGAGATTTTTAATTTTGAAATTAGGGACTTCTTCACTGGACACCCTGTGTGTGTATATATATATTACCCCCTTGGGCCTGTATTCTTGGGATACATACTATCCCAACCTGTAAGGAAAAGATTAACTTTATTTTACTGCAGTGATTTCTATGCACTTTAAAATTGCATTACTTCAGTACAAAAGATCTGTAGTTCAGGGTGTATATTGTTATATTATTTAATTTATTTTATTTCAATGATTTGTGAGTACTTTTAATTAACACTTAAATACAAAAGATCTGTAGTTCAGTGTGTGTATATTTATACATTGTAGTTCAAAGTTTTTGAAAGTATTTTAAGAGTATAATAATCCATTAATACTTAATATTTTGTAGAATCCATGAAGCATCTGGCATCGAGTATTCAGATATGATGTTTTTTGATGATGAACATAGAAATATATCTGATTTAAGAGTAATGGGTAGGTAAATTTGAAAGATTCTTCACGAATATATTTCTAGTTTATATCTTAATAATTTTTTTGTAAATATTAGTTTATTCACTTGACAATATTTTTTTAAGATTGTATTTAACCAGCACTTTTTTTTCTAGGTGTTACTAGTATATTAGTCACAGAAGGTGTTAATGAGAAAATTATTAAAGATGCTCTAAAGGCATTTGAAAGCAAATAGTATTGTCATGAAAACTTTTCTATTTTTTTTTAATGTCTCTAATTTACTTTCTATCTTTTATATTCATTGTAATTGTTTTATTTAAATTTGCTTGAAACTGTCTTTATTTTTTATACTGTACACAAAAAGAATTAACTGTATTTTTAACATGTTCCATTTTTATAGAAATTGTGCATTACACTCAACTTGTTACAACCAAATCTTGTTTTATAGAGCAAAAAGGAATTACACTGTTGAAAGATAAATTTTACACAACGGATATTTTATTTTATAATAATGACATTGAAAGAGTTAAAAGGAAAAATTTTCTGTTGTTTCATGTTATTTTATCCTCTTTCTTCTCATCTAATATAGATTTCCAACTTACCAACATTATAACAAGTTTGATTAATGACAGGTTTTTTTCTAGTATAATTCTAATCTATTATTACTTAATCTTTGATTAAATAAGGATGTTTTTGGAGTTTTTTTTGCTTGTTGCCATTTATAATAATTATCAAAGTTTTTAAAACACTTCTTTGTAGTTCATAACTCGGTTTTGTAAACTAATTAATATATTTAAATACTGCCATTTATTGCATCATATATTTTTCATGTATAATATTACCTATTTATCTTTTTGTATATATGGAAGCCCTATTGTTATATTTATAAAATGATCTGTGATAAACATAGTCAACATCTGAGTTCAGGTTGGAGAGGGATACCTTGAGATATTTATGGAATATTCATTGAATTGCAAAGAGTGGTCTTTTACCCAAACTATAGGAAACATGAAAGGTTGACTATATATGAGAATCAATAAATTTTCTGTTTTATCTTATGTGTAAGTAATAACTTTGTCACTCAAAAATTTTATCATATCTATCAAGAAAACTTATACTGACTTGTGTGTAAGGAATTCAGAAACAGAAGAAAGGAATCATTATGGCAAGTGATAATTTGGGTTGTAGTCGTTGGCTTGAATAGTTATTTAATCCAGTTAATGGGAATATTAAGTTTATTTTCTTGTACATATTATGGATATTTAATTGGTTAACATAGAATTGAAGATATTTATACAGAACAGAGAGAATGGATAATAGTATTCTGTTCAACTGATATCCAATACCCCAAGTGACATGCCGTTTAACTTCCACACCAGCACAATGGAAAAATAGGGTTTTTTTTGTCCATGTAATCATGTATGGTGTTATTTGTCCAATGACAGCTAGGCACCATAAGTACAGGCATGGTCAGGATAGGCAGAGTTGCAAAGGGATAGGATTGTATAAGAGTTACAGAAAGGAATGAACAAAATTAAGGGAATAGAATTACTAAATGGAGGGATTTTTATTATTACAAATATATATATCTATGTATATAAAACAGTTTCGTGACTGACTGACAGATAACGCACAGACCAAACCGCTGGACCTAAAGGGCTGAAATTTTGCATGGCGATTCTTATAGTGTAGAGGTGCACTAAGAAAGATTTTTGAAAAATTCTTCTTAGATTTTTTTTAATTAAATTTTTAAGCTGTTTTTCTAACTTTTTTTAAGTTTGCATTTAAAATAATAATCTGAGAATTATAAAATTTATATCACGAGAAAGATCATAAAAATTCCTTTAAAATGAAATCTTTTTTTAATCTTTACCTCCATTTTCTGAGTTTTAGTGAATTTTTAAAGGTTTATTTTTAGAATTTAATTTATTAAATGCTGATCATGTGGTTTCTTTTCTTTTTATGATACTTTAAACTAATTTTAGTCACGTGCATAACAACGAAATAGACAAATATTTTTTTTCTTGCTAATGTGGCAGACAGTTGGACATAATCCAAAAAAATATTAAAATACAGTAAATGAAATGTTCCTCAAACTGTACTATATTCTTTAGTATGTTCTATTAGATTTAATTTGAATATTTTCTTCTACATTATTTTGTCTATAAAAAAATATATATATATGTATACATATTTTGGCTTTAATTGCATACATTGACTATTGTATTTAATTTGAATGTACTCCATAGCGAAGCACGGGTATTCAGCTAGTATATATTTAAGGACACTATTCTGGCAGATCCTTATAACGATATTTGGAAACAGAAGAACAGCATTTACAGCAGGTGGTGGCTTCTTGGGTTAAAAAGTTGTAGTCAGGTTTGAGCAGCATCAATTCCAGTCAAACAATCCAATTGCTGGAAAATTTGTTTATTCACTTGTATACATTATGTTTATTTGGTTAACATGTTATGAGAAATGTAAAAGTCTGGAAGATATTTACAAAGAGCACAGATAATGGATAGTAATGACCGATTCAATCCATACCTAATCTCTAACCTGTATGTTCGACACTCACACCAGCACAAAGGAAAATTAGTTTCATTTGTCCAGGTGATTACCTGTAGTACAATATGCCCAGCAACAGCTAGGTACCACACACAGAAAAACAGAAGTAGTTATATAATTGGAAAGACAATATTAAAAGTAGAAAATCAATTTAATAGATTAAAACTGGTGGATCATTATTATTACATATATAACGGACTGGATCAATTGAAATCATATTCATTATCACGATCACTCCCACAACTGCTATGAAATAATAAATTTAGTTTTTCTTTTCTGCACAAACCCCCTACATGCATCTTCCAACCATCTTGTAACCTTCTCCTGATCAAATCATAGCCAAATATGAATTTATGAAAGGTGTTCACTAGGTTTCAGAAAATCAAATATACTTAGACCAGTAAGAAAGCAGTTTGAATATCATTAGTTTTAAAGTAAAGAGAGCATTACAATTGGATTTTTAATTACTTGAGACACATAATTGAATTTTTCCAGCAAAGAGACGATGTCTTCCTGTAGTATATATTGATTATCTAGCCTTTTTTAAAAGGTTTGCAGCAATTTTTTTTATGCCGTTAAGTAAAATATTTTTTCTGAGTCGACAAACAAGGTAACATTCAAGTTGGGGGAAATAATACAAAATATTAAAAATTGTATCAACTACAAGTAATAAAAAGCAGTATATTTGCTTAAATTTACATGTAACTATAACCCTGAATAATTAATCAGAGTATATCATTCACCTATTATAATCGCAGTATCTATTTCTAACCAGAGGAAAAGAGCAGTTCATATTGGTTGTGTGTTCCTGGAGCCAGTCCACTGTGCATATGAATGTCATGGAACAGAACGTGCCATGTCGAAGACATGTCATGAAACAAAACGCGCACATACACACAGAAGAATTGTTTGACTGACAAATGTTGAGACGGGCGATGGACAGGAAGGGTTGCAACTTGTTTCAATACTACTTTCAATTCCTTTTGCAGGCGAAAGACTAACTTCTGCTCCCAATTTTGCATCCCTGTCTTATGCGACATTCGAGCCCGGACTTTACATAGGGACTTGACAGCTTTTTTTCAAAGACTTGACACAGTTTAACAATTTTTATCAGAATTTTTATATTATTTGTATCACAACAGTTAGCAACCATTCCAGCCCAAATTCAAACGACAAAGTTTTGTAAATATTTACAATGCGAATTATTCAATCTTACGGGAATTTGATCTTCTGTGTTTACCATAAATTTCACCTGTGTTACTACGTTATATTGTTTCACCTGTGCTGTTTGTAATCACAGTTATTCAAAGTCAAAGTCAATGTTGTTGACAGAGTACCTAGCGGGCGTTCGAAGACCCCCGCTTTACCTCCGACCATATTATGTTATGATTGAAGTATGTTTCTTCTATTGGGCACTTTGCTTTCGATTTTTAACAGCAGGCAAGCCAGCTTAACTCCTCCTCAAAACAGCGATAAAATGAAGATGGCTGCGGCAGGCTTCCATCGGAGAGGAAGGATCGATCCTCGCACAGTGCAAGGGACTTTGACAATGACAGCTCCATCAACCAGGCGCGCAGGACACCGTCCGAGTGAGCCAGATAGCAAAGAGTAATTTTTGGGGGGAGCGCAGAAGCGACCCCGTAACGGGGAGAGAGAGACTCAGTAAAAGCAGGATACAACAACCCAAAGAAATATCGTTTCCAACCATACGGCTGCAAACAAAGTTGACAAATTCTCAACAAAGAACCCCAACAACAGTTATCTCCTTCTCATCTTTTTGGAGAGGAGAGCATTATCTGACCGGTAAAGCAGGAACCTGGGTCGCTTTGCAGACGACGGCATACTCGGGTCGTACGCCGGTGTTGAATGAAGTATAAGGTTCTCAATAGAGTTAATACCTGTATGAAATTTTCAAGCAAGTGTCTTAATTTAGGGTAAAAAAGGGCTAAATCTTGAGGTCATTACTCGCGTATCACTCCGCAGAGACGCAATCTATTCTATTCTATTCTATTTTGGATTCTATTTTGAATTTTTTGTAATTTCTTGAGGTAAGTGATTGCAGCGGTACCCCAAGCCAGTGCTCCCCAACCTTTTTATCGCCGCGGACCGCGTTTGATAATTTTACCGTGGACCTCTGAGGGGGGGGGGGGGCGTTGATTGTTTATATTTTAGATTGTTTTGATGTAATAATTTTAATTTAATTGTATTTAAACATGCCTTCAAAATAAAATACAGTTACACCAAAAAAATGAATATAAACTGATTTAACATTTTAACTCACTAGAACGCTAAATCGATGAGAACCCTGAGCTTGTTTCTTCGCAACGAGACGGTTCCATCTGGGAGTAATAGGAGACAATGACACCCGAAGTGTGTTGCTTATGTCCAGTTTATTCCATTGTTTTGTTTTGGCTGCTGTCACTGCAGAAAACCCCGCTTCACACAGATAGGTTGTCGGAAATGGCAATAGGGATTTAAGTGCTGTGGTGATAATCTCAGGGTATTCCGCCATAACTTTAATCCAGAACACCGGCAGAGTTGTTGTCTCGAACGTAGTTTTAAGGCCGCCGTCATTTGTAATCTCCAGCAGTTGATCTTTTTGCAGAGACATGCTAGATTCGCCTGATTTGTTGACAAATGGGTCGCGGATCCATTCCTTACCAGTTCGTGGGTCTTTTGTGGTTGGGAAGTAGCTCTCTAACTCTTTTAAAAGTAAAGACAGGTGACTCAGCACCAACTGAGAGAAAGCATATTCAGGCTCAGTCTCGCCTAAAATCCCCATTAATGTCTGAAACATGTCCAAATTGCCGTCCCCACAACTCCAGTTTGGCTTTAAATGCAGCTACTTTGTCTGCCAACTTAAAAAACAGTTGTCGTTTTCCCCTGAAGGCACAGATTGAGTTCATTGAACAGGCTGAATATGTCACACAGGTAAGCCAGTTTTTCGACCCATACCTTGTCACTGAAATGTGCTGCCAGCGGTGACTTCTTTTCTGAGAGAAATCTTTGCAATGGCTCTCGTAATTCAAATACTCTGATTAGCGATTTTCCTCTGGATAACCATCTTATTCCTGTGTATAAGAGAAGGCACCTGTACTCTGCGTCCATCTCCTCACAAAGCTGCTCATACAGGCGCGAGTTAAGAGCGTGTGCTTTGATGTGGTTAATAACTTTAACAACATCTATCAATACTCTGTTAAGTTCCGGTGACATTTTTCGGCTTGCCAGCATTTCCCTGTGAATGAGACAATGCGTAGATTCACTCTCAGGTGCAACCTCCTTAATCCGAGCAGTTAAACCAGACAGTCGTCCGGTCATGGCAGCATCTCCATCTGTGCATATGCCGACACAAAGGACCAATTTAGTTGTCCTGATGTATAACCATCCAGTGACTTGGAACAGTTCTGCTCCTGTGGGGTTGGTTGGCAAAGATAGTGCACATAACAAATCCTCATGCACATCCTCCTGATACAGATATTGCACATAAACAAGTAGTATTGCCTTGTTATCAATATCTGTAGATTCGTCAACCTGGAGTGCGTACCACGGTGATTTATTAATCTTCTCCAACAATTGTGTCTCAATGTCTTCGGCTATTTCCTCAATGCGCCTAGTCACAGTACTAGCCGACAAAGGCACATGAGCTATCTTTTCCACAGCAGCCTCTCCTAGAAGTTCACGGCAAATGTCTTTAGTGGAGGGCAAGATCAATTCTTCACCGACAGTGAATGGCTTTTTAGCCTTAGCAATACGGTTAGTCACCAAATATGATACTCAGTGCATTCTTCTTTATTGATGTGGTGGCCCTCATAAATTTCTTCTGTCTTTCGTGTTCCCGTTTTTTCTTTCAAAATACTCCAGGGGCTTGTCTTTTAATCCAGGGTGCTTGGCGTTCAAGAGGCGAAGCAGTTTTGAAGGTTTCATTGCCTCAATAGAGAGCTAGTCGCCGCAAATTATGCAGAGCGGTTTTGGTGTGTGGGAATCACCTGTCCCGATAAATCCATATTTCACGTAGGACTCGTGGTATTATCTGTTAAAAGTTAATGTTTCTTTGATGTTGAAGACTCTTCTTCTGTCTCTTCACTAGGCCTTTTCGTTTTCCCAAGGAAACTTTCTAACGACGTCTGTTTCGTGCTCATTTTTGATTATTTGTGGGTTAAATTTGAGCAAACACAATATTCACGTACACCAAGCACTGTTAAACATGAGAAAGTACCGGTGAACAGAGAGAAGAGCGATACACACCTTCTCTTTACAAATCTACAACGCCACTGCTGCTTTCAGCTGCAGACACAGGCGGCTAGACTCTGTTCCGGGACAAATCTGATTGTTTGCTGAGACATGACGTAAAATACATCACAAGCACCCAAAACGCATGCGTGAGCCTGCCGAATGCATGGCCGAACCCGATTTCTCATGTTTACGTTTACAGTAATGTTTTTGTTTTATTTTGATGCGTTTCAGTTATTTGAAATTTGTAATATTCGATAATGTTGATGTTTTTATAATTTTGATGTATAAATGACGTTACTTTTATTTATTGTTCAATTACAAAAATCCTTTTTATTTATTTATTTGTTTCGTGTGTTTTTTTTCAGGAAAGCGCATTTATTTCAATTTTATAACTGCAATTTTAATTCATAATCTTGAAATGTTTAATAAACAATAAACTAATTTAAAATAGTTACAAGATTTCTTCTGTTACAAAGGTATAAATTAGCATAAACCCGAGAGAAATACACCACAGTAAATAAAATGGAAGTAATTTAATGTTCCTTGGGCGGCCCGGTACCATTTGATCCACGGACCGGTACTGGTCCGCGGCCCGGGGGTTGGGGACCACTGCCTCAAGCAATAGAGCCATAAGTCATAACCGGTCTAACGAAGCTTTGTAAAGAAGCAACTTGGTTTTCATTGACAGGCAACTTTTCCATGTCGATAGATACCTAAGAGAACCCTGTGCAGCCTAAAGGCCTGTTCACATAGGAGTCCGTAGCTTAGCGTTAAGGGAAAGATGACGTTGAGACGAAAATAAACCAATCATAGGCGTTAAAAATTTCATTGCTAAACTTTTTAACGCCTATGATTGGTTTACTTTCGTCTCAACGTCATCTTTCCCTTAACGCAACGCAACGGACTCCTATGTGAGCAGGCCCTTAGATTTTCGAACCAGGTCATCCATCTGTAGACGCCAGGTTAGTTTCGAGTCTAGGATGACACCTAGGTACTTCTAAGGGCCTGTTCACATAGGCGTCCGATGCGTTGCGTTAAGGAAAAGATGACGTTAAGATGAAAATAAACCAATCATATGCCTCCAAACGATTAGCAATGAAATTTTTAACGCCTATGATTGGTTTATTTTCGTCTAACGTCATCTTTTCCTTAACGCAACGCAACGGACTCCTATGTGAACAGGCCCAAAGAGTCAGCCCAGGGTATCTGCTCTTAATTAAGAAGGAAGTTATTATTTGGTGGGTTAGAACTACCCGTGAAATACACGGCGTTACATTTGTAAGCGTTCACTTTAATTCTCCACGTAAGAAGCCAATCACGATAAGCATTTAAGTAATTTTGGAGCCCCTGGAACACGATTTAAAGGTGCCGGTGAGAAGTGATAATGGCAGTATCATCAGCATATAACGCTAAGTTGACGTTAAGAGGATTAGGCATATCGTTCATGTAAATATTAAATTATTTAGGTCCGAGTACGTTGCCTTGGGGAACTTCACTTTTAATGGGCCTAGGAGAGGAAATGCTATCGCCTCTCCTAGAACCGAAAATGATCTGCCGGAAAGACAGTCACGGATTTTTATCAGTTCGTATGGAAACTTGAGTTTAAGGAGTTGGAAGATAAGACCTTCATGACAAATTTGGTTGAACGTTTTACTAATATCCACGAATATGACACCAGTCACAGTTATTACGACAGTTTCACTGTAATTAGGTCATATCACCAAGAATCACTTTTGGGAATAAAATTTTCAACCTTTTTTTTCCTAGCGGGAGGGCTAAGCCGATGTCTGTCTCAGGTGATACATATCTTGAATACAGAGGAAAATTTTTTAAAAATCCTTCAGGTTTTTCGCAAATTTTTCCCGTATTTATGTTTATGCCGCATTATGGCTCTTGAAATTCATCAGATTGTCTCTCATAGTACATCAATAGGATGCTGAAACTCCGAGTTTGTTTGCTTTTAATGCGAGTAAGAAGCACACTACCGCATACAGAGTACTTTTGTTGTGACTAGAAACATAGTAAAAAGACAAGTTTCGTTAAATTAGAGCCACGGGCCACTGAGTAATAGGTATTAATTCTATTCTTAAAGTGTATTCGTTGGTATAGTATGGAAGATGATGGGTTCGTTTGAAATTTCCTTGCTTCCGTTTTTCGGCTCAAAGAGAAAGATCTTTTGAATAGCGAAAACTTTTTTTGCAGGAGGGAGACATAATTTGGACAATGTTCCCACTATATGCCTCCAATGCGAGAAAAAAGAGAGGAAAATGTAGGAATAAAATCGAGAAATGGCAAATTTTGTCAAAAACTGCTGACACGAATAATGTTCTCAAGTATGTCTGTTTGTTAAGAAGCACCAAATGTAACACGTACTAGAAATAATTGGAGAAACCTATTTAGTTTTAAAATAAGACATCACTCACCATCGGATATTTATTTGAAGTAGTATTTTAAGCATCTGTTATACAAATATCCATTGAAAATCTTGTTACTTTAATACACCACCCTTCAGCAACTATTTTCTCTGTGCATTAGCCTATTAAGACGTGACTATCCTTTTATTGTACTGATTGTATAATTAAAACTTCCTTAAATTGACACTGTGTCACCATGAAATAAATGGATTTCCCGTCTCTTGAGGAAAAGAAAAGATTTCATCATTTCGGATTAAGACTCTTTTCTACTCAAATATTAGGAAAACTGATTTGAAAAAAAAATTATCGTGAGTGACCGACGAGTTTTAACGCTAGAACAGGAAGAAATACTTTCAGAATTTAAGTCTGACATCACGTTTGCAGTGGCGTAGCTAGCATAACTGGTGCCCGGGGAACGATACCTTTTTGGAGCCCCCTTCCCTCGTAAAACATGTAGTAATATAATAATTGAATCTTGTTTGTCTTGGGGACCATTTGGCGCCTCTCTGCCAGTTACGCCCGGGGGATGATAGACCCCCTTGCCCCCCCCCCCTCGCTACGCAACTGCACGTTTGCTGAACTGATCCAAAAATAACTTTTACTTTTTCTTTACTTTTAACGGAAGAAGAAAATTGGCGGTAGCCTGTGTCATGGAGGCAGGCTACCGCCTCCACGGCACGCCTTGTCCTTGTTGCCGCATACGTCTTGTAGTTGGGGGTTGAGAAATGAAACGACGGTTGAATCCAGTGACGTCATTTTTTACCACAGTTTCTCTGAGTTGCCACTAGGTGACACTTTATATACTGGCTGCTTGCTTGTCGGCCATTTTTCGGTGTTAAAGTATATTCCTCATACTTTTCGAGAATGATGAGTGACACCTTTTCAAAATTACTAAACTCCACTCTCTTCATTTTATTTTGTTTAGCCTGGTTTTGATTGTATATACATTTTATATGTGCTGACATATCCGGACAAATGTCACTTTAGACACTTCTAAGGATTATAACTTTCATAAAGCGTAACTAATCGTCACTAAAGTAAGAACTTTTCCGAGATCTCGTTGAGACAAGGCCGTAGATACCTCACTTGTGTAGCTTCAGTGAGTAGTTATTGCTTTACGGGAGACTGAAGGTCACTGACTAATGTAATACAAGCTTATCTTACGTTCCCACCCTCACCTTTCCCCATGCACCCAGACTTCACGCTCATGCATACTGTATTCTTTTTATAAATGAACATAGCTGTTATAAATTACTACTAATTACGTTACACCCCAACTCCAGAATGGCACCCCATAAGCGACCGATTTACAAGACGTCTTCTACGCCGCCCGCCCCCCCCCCCTAAAAAAACTAGACCTACAAAGAAAAAAAGTTAGACTGATTATTTTAAAGAGCATAGGACTATAATAAGAACAATAAATCAAGATTATCTACGGAGTAGAGATACACAAGAAGTGACACTAACCACTAAACACCCATGGCAACTTCGTCGACGTTGTGGGATCCGAGTTGTTTCTTAGGTTAATATTTCTCCTATTTTGTGCATCGGACGGGGACTGCTCGAAAGAGGAGACTGAATATTATAACGCCACCCCCCTTCCCTCACACACACACATTGATGGCAAGGAGTAATGTATCTTCTGTGCAGTATGTTTTGGATGTCATCACATCGGGGATTCCAAGCATGGCTCTCAGTTGGCTTCCCCCCCCCCCCCCCCCCAATGTAGATTTGAAGTTAGGGTGCCCGTAATTTATATCAAAAGGAATATCCAGATTTACTTTAATGCATTTATTCAGTCAAGGGTGTTTTCCGAAAGTGTTTGCCTTATTTCTATGGAATACGAGTCCATTACCTACTTTTATAAATATTATATAGTATGAAAATCATGTTGGGCTCGAGGTAGTCTTGTGGTAGATCGCTAGTTTTCGGTACTGAAGGTGCTCGGACCAAATCCTGACACTCGCCATTTAATACCTACGTGTCTAGGCCGGATATGGGCACGTTAAATCCGCATACCGGAAAGTCTGTCTAGGACGTCAGAGAGGGTGGGAGAGGGTACGATCCTTTCAGATGTCACAGCTGGAGGGTACTCTGTCAAAATTGAAGTAACAACTAGCTAGGATAGACTCTGACCCTTGTGGTGCTATGTAAACCGGAGCCACACACATCAGCCCGAATCCTATATGGACCTGGTCTGGAACTGCTGGCTATGTAGCATTAGGAACAACAACAAAAATCATCTAAAAAATATGTTTGATTAATAAATGGTGTTTTATCCTATGTGGATGTAGGTTCATGTTTTCATCTATTTTTATCATGGCTCACCCCATGTGATCTAAATTCCTTGGTCGAGCATCAGCCTGTTATTTTAACTGTACTTTAACTGTTCAATACTACATTATTTGTTTACGATTTCACCGGGTGCAGACGGAAGAGAGAAACAGAATTTTTCACAGTCAGTCAGTAGACGGAAGATTTGACATAGCTGTCATAATGAAACCGAAATTAATTGTCTTTGATTTGGGTATAAAATTTTCTTATTTTTTTTGTCTCTCCTTTGCATCAGTTGTAATCCTAAATCACACCTGAATCATTGTTAAAATAGTTTTTATTTCGTTAACTTTCAAAAAGCAGCATATTTTCATAATTGCGTATAAAAATTGTATAATTTATCACTTTCCTACATTGATAGACAGTGTGTCTTAGGATTACTTGTATGATATTTTACTTATAACACCAAACGTGTGTCTAAAGTAACCATCATGATTGTCGTTTATTTTTCTGATATGTTTATATTCTTTTTTAAATAATTTTTTTTTTCACTTTTTAGATTACACATTGTGGCCATTTTGGGTTGACACTCACGTTAGATCACCTATTCGAAAAGACAAGTAGTTACCAATTTATCTATCTTTATACTGATAAAATAATCAGTTTTTGATTTTTTTAAAATTTATTTTGTGCCTAAACATAACTTAAAATGTAAGGTAGTACTATATTATTATTCTGAAAAACATTCTACCTTGTAATGCTGTTTACATAGGTATAATTAGTAGGAAAAAAAATGAATGAAAATTAAAGATTTCTGTATATAATCCATTTGCACCTTTTAAAAGCATCCCTTCACTTTTTGTAATTGTTTATTATATTCCATTGTTTACTCCATTTTATAATGTTTTGTAGAATTTTCGGCTAAAATGTATATAATAAACTAGCTGTTTACCCAGTGTTGTCCAGGTATTTATTTATCCCAATTTTTTTATTAGATAGGAAAAGGAATGAATTCTACCTATAGTATAAAATCGAAGTAATTCTATTGAAAGGTATTTAAAAGTATATCTACAGTATACAAATTATAAAGTTAAATTACAAATTCACTATAGTATTAATTTAACTCAAAACTTGATTATAAACATTTTTAGTTTCCCCTATTCATCAGAGAGACTGCAAAAACTATGGATTGGACACTACTCTCGGTCATTTTGAACATTTTATTTTTCTCCCCTTCCTCCCCCAATGCTGATGGGGATGGGGCTGGGGCTAATCTTGCACTTAAAAACCATTGGAAGTGTCACTATTCATCTCAGCAACACTGAAAACTATGGATTTGGCACTACTCTCGGTCATTTTGGACATTTTATTTTTTTAACCCCTTTCCCCCCTCCAATGCTGATGGGGCACTTAAATAGCATTGGGAGTGTCATTATTCATCTCAGTGACCCCTAAAACTTTGGATTCGACACTAATATCAGTCGTTTAAGATTATTTTTACGTATCTCACTTTCTCCTCCTTCTCCTAGGGGTGTCTTTACCCCCCCCCCCCCCCCCAGTGTTTCTCTCAAGATTGTAAATCATATGAGTTCCAAGTTTGGTTGAAATTGCTGCAGGCATTCCAGAGTGATGCTGAAACATACACACATACATACATTTATATATATTTTATATATATATATATATATATATATATATATATATATATATATATATATATATTTATATAAAGAGAGAGAGAGAGAGAGAGATTTGATATAGCTTAATAATTTTTTAATTTCAATAATTACTTGTTGAAATGCCCATAGCAGCCTTGTAGTTAGCATGTTGGGATTCAATACTGTGGGAGCTCAGTTCAAGTCCGAACAAGGGCAAGTAAATGCTTCAATTTGTATACCAGGTTAAATCTGTAAGCCAGAAAGGTCCTCTGTTGGTTTGCAAGGTTAGGGTGAGCATATAAGCCTCTAGATGTTGCCCCAGTCTAAATATTGGTGTCACCAGGTAATGTCAAACTCTGATCATGTTGGTACTCAATACTAACCAAAACCACTACCCTCTACTCTACAGCCCTCTTTAGACCTGGTTAGAGTACAATCTGACCAAGATGTATGTAGAGGTTAAAAAAAAAAAAAAGAAATTGTTGAAATAATGTAAAACTCCTTCGGTATCCCATAGTTACTAAGTTATATCAAAATAGTTCGTATTATATATTTATGGACCAATAGATCATATTTTGCCATTAATAATAGCACATACAAAAATTTCAAAATTTTATGATAGTATTGATGAATTATGTATTATATAAGATAATGAAACTGGTTGCATTGTTTCTGTTTGTTTAGTCTAATATGTAGTTCAATTTAAATTTCAGTTTCTATGTAGGAACAATCATATTGTGGATGGATCAGGAAAAAAGATAAAACCTTACCAAGATGTACCAGAAATATTAGAAAAATTGACAAATGATGGTTATACACTTGGCATTGCTTCCCGGTATAATAAAATATCTTTTGTACTATATTATATTCTTTCTTGTTGTGTCAGATTTTTTTAATCAAGTCTTTTGAGTTTATATTTAAATGTGTGTTTATGTACTATTTAATACTATATTTAAAAAGGTTTTTCGGAGCCTGAATGTTGTTTGCCAATCCTTACATATATTCTACCCTAATTAATTTTGAGTCAGAGGCAAAATATTGTGGAATAACATAATACTTGCTTGGCTAGTATAAAATAAAATTAGAATTCAAATAAAATTAGAGTATCTATTTTTTTTCTGTTAGTGACTTATATTAAATGTATTAGTTTATTACTATTTATGTTTTTGCTCAGATGTAAACTTTTTTCCTGAGAAATTTTATCTGTTGTAATACATCTGTTATTGCAAGCATCATTTAATCTGTCTCTTAGAAAAGTTTTACACATAACTCCATGTAATAATTAAATTATATTATTTTCTTATGTCACTGATGGTAGTTCTCTTTTTTACCATCTGTTCAGTAACAGTAAATTGTAAGGGCCAGTTTTGATTAATCCTTTATTTTATTGTGTATTGGATCATATCATATAATTTGTTTATACCATATATTATATCATATATAAACAACTTAATATATGATATGGTTTGTTGTTTAAATGAAATTATTAAATATGATATCATACATTATCATATATAAGTTATATCATATATTAACCAGTATAGAAAGTTTGTTATTTGATTTTAAAATATAAGACATTTATTATTATTTTGTTGTTGCTAGAACTGAATGGCCGGATGGTGCTCGACAGCTGTTAAAATTATTTGATTGGAATAAATATTTTACATATCAAGAAATTTACCCTGGGAGGAAAACAACACATTTCCAAAGGTAAAAAATATAAGGATTTTTAAAGAAAATAATGTCTTATAACTGTTTTATTTTATAGTCTTATTCTAGAATTGGTACCCATTTTTGTGTTAGTGATCTGTCATAACATTAGAAGACCTACGTATATTAAATACTTTAATCTTTTTTTTGGGGGGTGGGGGTAGGGGTTGTTGCTCCTATCCTTGTCTTCTTTGATAAAAATAACTTTAAAAATTGCCAATTTTTATTCAACGTAACTTTATGAAACCCTGTAGTTCCTTGGCTCCTCAAAATATAATATCAGCATATGATGGTGCATCTGTTTTAGAGAATAGTTCTTTATTTTATTTAAATTAAGTTTTAGAATAGTTCCTTATTTTATTGAAAATAGTTGTTTGAGAATAGTTCTTTATTTTATTAAAATTAGGTTGCCAATTTTTATTCAACATAACCTTATGAAACCCTATGGTTCCTTGGCCCCTCAAAACTTAATATCAGCATATGATGGTGTATCTGTTTTTGAGAATAGTTCTTTATTTTATTTTATTTCAGTGATTTTAGAGTACTTCCAAATAACATTTAAATACAAAAGATCTGTAGTTTAGGGTGTAAATTGGTACATTTTACTTTAGAATGTTTAAAAGTATTTTAATACTGTTGTAATGTACTAATACTTAATATTTTTTTAGAATGCATAAAGCATCTGGCATTGAGTATTCAGATATGATGTTTTTTGATGATGAAGCAAGAAATATATCTGATTTAAAAGCTGTAGGTAGGTAAATTTAAAAAAAAAAATTACAAATATATTTCTAGTTTATATCTTAATAGTTGTTTTGTAAATATTTATTCACATTACCATATTTTCTTAATATTGCTTTTGACCAGCCATTTTTCCCCCTCTCTTTTCAGGTGTTACCAGTATATTAGTTCCAGATGGTGTTAATAACCAAATAATAGAAGAAGCTCTAAATTCATTTGAAAGGAAGTAGTATTGCCATGAAAACTTTCATACTTTTATAATGTTGCTACTTTACTTTATGGCATTGATATTCATCGTTATTGTTTTTCTTCAACTTTGCCTAAAACTATCCTTGTTTTTTCTACTGTACACAAAAAAATTAAGTGTACTTTTAACTGGTTGAATTTATTGAAATTGTGAGTTACATTCATTTTATTACAATCATTTATAGATTAGTACAAAACAAATAGTGGAAAAACAAATTATAAAGTGAATAATTAAGTTTTATACATTGGATATTTAATATTTTAATAATGAGATTGAAAAGTTATTTAAAAATATATGTTGTTTCATGTTATTTTATTCCCTATTTGTCATGTAACATCACTTTCAAACTTTCCTCCACAGTATATCTATGATGAATTTGATTATTTCCAAATTTTCTAGGATAATTGTAATCCATTGTTAGTTAATATTTGATTAAATAAGGATATTTATAGAGTTCTGCTGTACATTGTAATTTATAATAATTATCAAAGTTTTTATAACACTTTTTTAGAGTTTATAACTCTGTTTCGTAAACTAATTTTACCAATATTTATATGCTGCTGTGTATTGCATCATATATTTTTCATGTATAGTACTACTTTTCTTTTACTTTGTATATGTGCAAACCTACTATTTTTAAAACTTTAAAACATACTGTGATAAAAACAGTCGACTGTTCTGAGAGTTAGGGTTTGGGAGGGGTGCCTTAGGATATTCTTCAATTTTTCTCTTTCACAGTGGTCTTCTACTCATACCCCCAGAAATTTGAAATACTGACATTTTATGGGAATCAATAATTTATTTGCTATTCCTCTGGCTGCTTCCGTTGGCTGTGGGGGAGGGGGGGGGGGCTGGATGCTTGGAAGGAGTAGTGTTTGGAGAGGATGGCTGCCTGCTTTAGTCTAATCCCACTGATAGGGATCTCAACCCAGAAGGCCTTTGTAGCTATGTCGGGCCCCATCTGGTGCAATGGTAAATTATTTGTTATTATATTTATCAAGGTTCATATGGTCTTTCAAAGTCTGTAAGAAGTCCTTATTTTCAGTTTCTGTTTTTAAGAGCCATTTAAAAGTTTTTTAAAAGTACTTATTTTCAACTTTAAATACACTCATACCTCCCTTTACGGCCTAGATATGTTTCAGAAAAGTTGGCTATAAAGCAAAAAGCCGTATAACGAATCAATTATTTTGATACAAACCCATACAAATTTAATTGGATCTGTTCCAGTTTTTTATAAATAATATAGTTTTTAGTTCATAAAGCATTTTATTCTTTTTATTTCCTATAAAAATGCTTACATAAAATAAAAGTACAAAACAATGTAATAATAAACAGAAATTTAAAAAAAACATATAAACAAAAAACAAAAATCATATGCACATATCTATACATATAATAAAAACATAAAATAAAATGTTTAAAAACTATTTTAATGTGAGGATGAACATTAACATGAAGAAGCACTAATCTATAATATGCTGCCATCATCACTTTCCGCTGTTGTGGTTGTATAACGAAACATTGTGGGCCATAAATCGAAAAAGTGCCATAATTTAAAAAGGCCATTATAGCGAAATGCCGTATAAAGAGCGGCCGTATAGCGAGGTATAGGTATACAAGAATTTTTGATTTATGACTTAATGATTGACTTGTGGAAAATGCAGATAATGTTTTTGTTTTTTTTTATAGTATATGTCGGTCATTTTATGTAATGTTACTCAGGATGAGATCGCTTGTTTGATGTTATATCTCCCACCTTCAAATGTGTATATATATATATATATATACACATATCTGTGTGGCAGAGTTAAAATGTACCAGGCCCATTTTTTACAAGTAGACTGTTTGACATTTCTCTTATATATTTTTTGTGCTCTTTTCAGTGGTGAAGAGTACTGGTTTGTATGCTTATATATGTAAGCATCTTAGCTGGTTAGAAACAGCACCATGTCCTATCATTGTATTGAGGTAAAGAGAACTAAAGGAATTTCATTTAGCTCTCCTATAAAATTCAATAATTGTACCTTTTACCTCTGGTGCACAGGTATATAAAAATATCATTTTGCTTTAATGTCTCACCATGACACTGATTATTAGTTTAAATTTATCAGGTTAAATGCAGGGACAACCAAATATATTGAAACCTGTAAAATTATTTTAAAAATATTAGTATTATTATAAATTCATGAAATTCTTGGAGAAATCGGCATAAAGTTGGGGTGAACCTATTACTCCTTTAACAAGTTTTAACAAGTTTCCTAATTATTTTTAAACTTCAAAATTTCAGAGGAAAAGCTGTCTGAAAATTATATCATTTTTGGTTCTTACAAATGCTACCTTAGGTCCTTAAAAATTCTTTTTCAAATCCTTATTTTTAATTTCTACAAATGAGTATGAATCCTCCTTATGTGTCAGTAAATAAATAAAACCAAACTTTGTCACTCGAAAATGTCATCATAACTATCAAGAAATTTTTTTATATATATACTTAAGAGGCCACATCTTAGCTATGGTGGCTCACTTCCCTTTTTATCAATTATTTGTGCATGTGGACGAAATAGTGAATTAGTGAGAAAAGTTAAATGTGACATAGAAACCTTACACATTTGCATTAGTTATTTTATTTATACACTGAGTAATACTTTAAATCATAAATACTATAAAACTGCTGTATTATAACAAGAACCTGGATAAAACTGAAAAAAAAAAAAAAAAGAGAGTATAACAAGAATTTGTTAAGATAGTAAAGGGAGAATAAGAGATTAGGTTTTTGAAAAATTTTGCCAGTAAAGTAACTGACGAAAAATTAAGAATAAGCAACTTGAATGATATAAAATCTAGGTTTTTGTGTAATAATTAATTTTATTCCTGTACAATAAATGTGAATTAGTTAATGTAGGCATAAATTTGCCTTATATGTGTAATGCAAAATAATAGAACATACATGCACCCTAGAAATTGTTGCATCTTCTCATATGCATTTAATTCTCACACTATATGCCATGTTTTAAAATCAAAATAAGAAAAAAATTCTTTTACAGGCAAATCCTTTTTTTTTCTCATATGAAGAAAATTATTATTGATAATAGTTACCATACTAAATCCATAATACTATCTGTTGAGTATACTCATTTAAGATTGCATTTTAAAATTCTAGTAAATTTTTCACTTTGACTAATTTTCATAATAGTAAACTTTTAACATCAGTATGATGGCTATTGAAACTCTCATTTATATCTTGAATATTGTGTGAACATTTTATTGAACTTTATTATATTTGTAAGTGACATATCTATAACTCATTAAAACCTGCTGCCAGTATCTTTCAATTCTCACAATTTTTGTAGAGTTTTATCTACAAAAATTCTTTATCAAATACTTTTATTTTATAGCCTGATTTCAAAGAAAATAAGAGAGTACATACTTAAAATTCAAAGACATTAAATTTTAGCAGTTTTTTCTTATGACAGATTTTGTATACATCTCCTCGGTAGTTTTCTAAAAATTTGCAGTGTGATATGACCAAAAGTTAAACATAGGGAAGAACCTGTTTTTTAAAGGATTACTGTATTACTTTTTCTGTTGAAAATCCAAAAGAATAAGAAAAATAACTATTTTGTAAATTACTTTGATGTAAATTTGCTGAGGAAAAAATTTACATTATTTGTTCACTTAAATATCTTATGTATGTCTGTGTGTATTATGTATAGAGAGATAAGAGAAAAAAATATTTAGCCAAATACCATTAGCAGTTTCCTGTTTCTGAAAAAAATATTATTCATACTTATTTTTCTTTGTTAATGAAGTTTTAACTGAAATTAAAATTTTATCCTGAAATCAATACCTTGCACTGGACCATGCGTATGAATGTGTGTCTATTGTCTGTTTAATAGGTTTTAAATTTTATGTTTTTATAGTTCACATACTTCCACTTTTACTATATCGAGACTGTTAGTTTCTACAAGCTGTATAAAACTTTATTTTTGTAGCTATGCTGTTTATCTGAATTCATTTTTTAAACAAATTAATTTTTTTAAAAAGGTGTCAAACATTCTATGGAAGTCTCAGATGTCTTTGAAACACAAAAATCTCTAAAATTTTGTGTACATATGTTTTAAGTTAATTGCTGTTAAAAAACAAATTTTTTATTCACAATGATAATTTAAAGCTGATATCTCCTTAAGCCTTTTGCAAGCATTATGCAAGAAACCAATTTAAATAATTTAATATTTGAGGTATCTATATATTTAAGTTGCTAAGTTGATGTTTTGGGCAGTCCGTGAAAGAAAACTACTGCATCAATTTACTTCATTTTGGTCTTAAATGAAAGATTGTAATCTGTAAATTTGTCAAATTTGGTTTTTTTAACCGCAATTTCTATTAATTAGCTATAATTTACAATTAAAAATTGATTTCTGTGCATGCTCAGTGGCATGTTCAAATCTGGCTTTAGAAACTCACTGTTTCTGTGTATGCTCAGTGACATGTTTTAATGATAAACCCGTTTATTCTGAGGAGTCTCTCTAGATCTCTCTATTTTTATAATAATTATGTTTGTGAAATATAAGATTAAAACTGATGGAAATTGTTTATTTCATGCTGTTTAATTAGGGATAATTTACAAAAAAAAATTTACTTTCTGCGCATGCTCAGTGATTTTTTAAATTCTGGCTTTAGATACTCACTAAGCACAAGGCTGCTTAAACACATTAATTTGTTTCTGTGCATTATTATGATTTTAAACATTTGGCAATGATGTGTTGAGTATAATTTGTGTATTAGTGCATTTATTTACTCTCTAGCCATCATGTTTTGACGTGTACCAACTAGTTATTTTATATTTCATAGCATGTGGTAGTTTCTGTGGAATTTATTTATTTTTTTAAGTTAAATTATTGAGACTGGTTGTAAATAAATACCATAATATGCTTTATTTATGTGTTGTTATGCTTTTAGTAATGAACATTTATTTAGTTTGGAACATGATTACTGTTTTAAACTTTAATTCAATCAGAGTATTTAACATTTTAAATAGGTATTATCTCGCTCAAATGTAAAATAAAACTGCTGTCAGTTCAGTAATAACTTAATTGACTGTATGTACTATATTAAACTTTCATAAGACTATAAATATGTATACATATATTAATATGTAAATATGTATACATATATTAATATGTCTTATGAATATTAATATGTAAATATTATTTAAATAGTATTCTGTATCATAGAGAATAAAAACGATGAGCAACTATTCCAGTATGTAAAGATTAATTTTGGAGTAATGGATATAAAATAAAATAGTTACTGATACATGACTAAATTTTTTTTGTGAAACATCTTTAAGATTTTTTTTTCTTTTTGTTTATGGGTGTTTTTGTATATGCTTGTATGGTATAACTGCATGCACACTTATAGGATAAAGTGTTCTTTTGTTGGCACTGCTAGGTGTTTTTGTGTAAAATAAGGTTTGTAATGCATTTGGGATACTGCAAAAAGCAAAGAATTATTACTTGGAATCTACTTATCACATTTATCACTTTGCTTGGTCACCAGGCTTCACTATTGAGTTAATGGTTGTTGGAAATTGTATACATGTCACAAACATTCTGTTAATTCATATTTTTTTTTATTAAGGTGAGTAAGGAATTCATTGTAAATTTTACTTCATTAATTCCTATTTATAGCAGTAATAACTGGTGTTTTCATAAATAAGTTTAAGTTATAGCTCTTTATAACTTGATGATTATTTTGCATATAATCTAAAAAATATATACCTTTTCCCAAGGTGCCAATTATTGGATTAAATTTGGTAATAATTTCCAGTTGGCATGGAGTGCCAGTCTCTGGTATTTTCAGATTTTCATTAAAATTTACTGTTTCATGAACATTCATTCATGAACATCACATTAAAATTTATGATTTTCTGAATATTTAATACTATCCAGATTTTATGGCGAAATAATAAGTTTGACCAGTTGTTAGCACTGGTGGTAAGTATTGGATTGTAAAGGGCCAACTACTGGCATTTATAATCTACTGATAGCCTGTTAATATTTTTATCAAAATACAGACAATAAGTAATAATCCTAATTTTATAGGTTTAATAGATTAGAGATAAATAGATTTTTAGCAGCTTCTCAGTAGACAACAACTGCTTGTCATATTTACTTATATGAATTTTTAATAGGTGTGGACCTACCTATTATAGTTCCTAAGGTGGTACCTAAAGTTAAATAAATATGTGTGACCATTAGAGAGATCAAATAGAACCATGTAGTCTGCATCATTTTCGCTATTTGAAGACACATGCCTGTGTACAGTTTCTCCTTTGGGTAGCTATCAATGCCCTGCAGACCTGCCAGTGATGCAGAGCAAGTGAAAACATAATTAAAATAAATGTTATTACCCATAAACAAAATTTGCCATGCAACTAAAAATTAATCATTATGTATTTTACTATTTTATGATCAAGTATTTACCTTGGAAAAAAAAGTGCATATATATATATAATGACTGACATGTAGTTAGAACTTATTGAGCATAAATTATAATTCTTTTTTGTCTATTTCTTCTATCATAAATCATTTTGTAAATGACCCTAAAAATATGAAGGATCATTATTTTATTTTTTCTTAACATTTAGTCATGTGTATTGGTTAACGTCTCCTTAGTTAATATGTTTTAATGTACAGGATCGTAACATCTTAACCAGACTTTATGCATGGGATGTATGAAAAGCTGTACTCACTTTATCAAAGCTTTAAAAACCTTATATTGAATAAAATCAACAATTAGTGAAACTTGCATCAAACTGATATGTTTAGTATGACCCTGAAGTCCAGTTAAATATTTCTTGTCTGTTTTGATCAGGCCTGCACAACATAAGACCCAACAGCATGTGCTCTGTGACCCACATATTATAAATCTAAAATAACAAAATATCATTTTTAGGTTTATAATATTAGGAAAGAAAAATATAAGCAATGAATATTAATATTTGTTTAATTTTTAAAATAATCAGTAATTTATTTTTTTAGATAAAATATTTTTCACTTTCCCATCTATTTTTTATTTATTTTTTTCATGGCCTGCAGCAGCTTTTCATTAAGTAATATTGCCCTCATCACATTTCGAGTAGTGCAGATCTAGTTTAGATCATTTTTGATCTCATGAACATTTCAATATCTGTAAACGTCACATTCAAAGATGAATATATTAACCATGTTCTTTAAAACCATCTAAGAAAGGAATGGTCCATTTTTAAGTACCTCTCTATGCATAAGTGACATCTTACTGAGTTATGTTCCATGCAATTTCATGTTTTCAATATATGTAAATTTTGCACCACAAATTATGTGAACATGCTTAGTTCTTTGCTTTGTAGGTTAGGTTGATTGCAGTGTGCCAGTCACAGTTGAAAGAAATTCTGCTTTTAGAATTTTGTTACCCCCAACATTCATGTCAGTTGTGCAATGCTGAAGAACCCATAGTAAAGGCAGAACTTAGTTCCATGTCTGTTGGGTAAGCTGAAGATGCCTATCTTTGCATAACTGGGGTAGTTTCCTTTCATTTCAAATGATTGAGTTTTACATCACAAATCATTGAGGTGCCAGTAGTTCTTTCTTTGTGAGCCATATTGGCATTAATGTACCATTCATCTGTGCCTTAGCTGGTTCATATATATATAAGCTTACCTTATCCCAAAATACGTTGATAATTTATAAAATGATAAAATTTTCATTTCTGTGTATCTAAACATGGTTTTAGTTGCTCTGAAACTATACATTTGGGAAGCTGAACATCAAGGGACAGTATTCGGTAAAAGGGATGTTGGTGTATAACCTGAAGACCAAAATTACAAGAAAAACAAAGTAACTATACAAAGGCGAAAGAAATAGTCCATAAAGTGCAGAAAAATTGTTAAGCCTAAGATGTTTTCACTTTAAAATTATCTACTGGTCCTGATAGTTTTTGTGTTATTCAAGTATTGCAAAATATCCGATTTAAAAAGTTTAAATATGAAGATATATTTACTTACATTCAATTATTTTACATCGTACCATACCGTACATCATTCGTCATTAAATGAAAGTGGGGATTGGGTAGCTGTGCCTCCTACTGTGAGTTCATTGCAGTTGGAACCAAAAGAGTAATGTACATTTCTGAAATTTTGAGTCACAGAATTTATATCTTATTATTTATATATATTGAGAAGCTAAATATACCACAGACTAAAGTTCGAAAAAGATATCTTTTATGCATCACTGCATATAAGTGATCAAAATAAAACAAATGATCCATGAACTTGTGAATTCAGAAATAGGAAATATAAGAAAAATCAACTGTTTTTCAATAAGCTGGGAGTTATGTATGTTTTCGTTTATTAAGGAAATGGCAGTTCATATTGTAGAATACCATTTCGAGTTAAAGAAACCGGAGTTCAAAGTCTGGTCCTGCTGCGAGTCCTTTTAGCAGTGTCCTGCCGAGGAAAATCAATAACAGATAGTCAATGATGACAAATGCTCAAGGTGGAGAGAAAAAAATCCATCTTCGAAGAAAACCTAATATCACGAGTCGTTGGGGAAAAAATCCCGATATTTTAACATAGGATTATGTTCCTCAATAATGGTCCTCCGGAGAGAAAAAAAACTGTCCGGCGTTGCGAGATATAATTTTGGCACAGTGTTGCCAACCTCTTTGATCCGCCTCCCCCTAGCGCCATCTCAAAATCCCCCTGTTTCCCCCCCCCCCAACACCAACTTGAGATCACCCTAGACCTTCCTCAGGGCCTTTTTATCGCAAGGGCAAATCGGGACTTTGCCCAGGGCCCCCTGATACTAGGGGGGGCCCCAAAACCCCCTTGGTGTATGCACCTAGTACTTCTAATAGTATGTATTTTTATAAATGTCCGTAAGGGGGGCCCCCAAATAGCATATGCCCCGGGGCCCCCAGTGTTCATAATCGGGCCCTGACCTTCCTAAAAGAATTTCTGGTTCTAAATAGGCATCCTGTTTGAGAGATAAATTGAAATAAATAGAAAATACACACATAATGAAATGAAGGTTTATTTACAACTGACATATGTATGGAACTTATAATCTAATAAAAAAACGCGTCTCGATTGTACAAAATATTAAAAAATGTTCCCCCCAGAAAATGCCCCTAAAAACACCCCTTTTCATCTAACTTACCTCCAAATTTAGGGGGGGGGAAGAGAACCCCCAAGTTGGCAACACTGTTGTGGTAGCGCGCCAAACCCAGTAGCAGTAAACAGTTAAACAGAAAAGTACCAAAATGCGGGAGGAAAAAAGAAAGAAAGGAGGTAAGCAACGATAAGTAATCCTACGTTAAGACCCGCGGTAGTTTCGTTAGAAGAGACTACCTGATTTTTTTTTTATATCAATCCTTTTAACGTAAGATTACGTTCCTCAATAATGGTCCTTCGGAAAGAAAAAAATTGTCCTGCGTCGCGAGTTATAATTTTGGCAGCGCGCCAAACCCAGTAGCAGTAAACAGTTAAACAGAAAAGTACCAAAATGCGTCGTAAAAAAAGGGGGGGGGGGTAAGCAACGATAAGTAATCCTACATTAGTAATACGCGGTAGTTTCGTTAGAGGAGACTACCTGAAATATTTTTTGGGGGCAGGTTGGTTATTGCAGGGTCGTGCTTTGAGCATAATGAAAGGCATAATCTGTCGGGTGAGGGGAGCCTTCATATTTTCCAGTTATTTTTTATAAATTCTAACATGAAAGTGAAAAAAATTCAGAGCTGATTACTTGGTCCCTTGCGTGCTTAGGAAGCTTGTTCAATAATAGTTATGGCCCTGAATTAGAGTAATTGAGTACGAGGTTGTGACTAATAATGTTACGTAACTGAATCCACGAATTGAAAATTTGCAGTTTACGTCAGCATGTAATGGTAACTGTAACCGTAGAAGGAAAGCATTTTCAATTTGTTTACTGCCGGGCCGATAGTAACGTGCATCATGTCTAAGAGAAACATATCTTTCACAAAACCCCCTGAACCATCTTTTATAAAGAAAATGAAAGAATCAATGGGTTATGAAGAGCCTGATACTGTCGAAACGAAAGTAGGTTTTTTATTATTAAACTTCCCATTGTTTTGCCATTTGGGTTAATACATATTATTTTGCTATATATGAGGTTGCCTTCTCTGTATACGTTTGTGTTAAGTATGAATGAGAAAATTTATATAAATTTAAGCATATTGATCTGATTCTTTCCATGTAAATCTATCCAACGGTTCTAAATATGTGAAAAATACATATTCATTCACAGGCACGCATCGCATGTGCCCAGATTATTGCCTTAGCTAAATTGTAAATACATTATATCGTACTGTTTTCCCCAAATAAACAATTAATGAAAATATAAAATTCGAAATCAGCAGTAGTTTTTTTTTTCTCATTTGAAATTATCTAACAACAAAGATTTATGTAATGGAAGACTTATACTTATCTCATACTGTGTTAATCTAAAGTATTTGGTTAAAGCTACTAATCTGATGTCACCAAACAGTTTATTTAGTGTAAAATTTGTTAATAGGATAAATCTTACATGATCTAGAGAGTATATATTCTACTGGTCAAATTTTATTGTCTTAAAGAGTATGCATAGCTGAAAGAATAGTACTGATCCATAATTTTAATTTTTGTTGTTGCTGTTGTGGAATGTTGCCAATTGCCATAACTTCTCCTAATTTATATGCCTGATAACATATGCAAATTTCATGAGATTTTTCAAATATAAAAAGAAACAGAATTAGTATTAATTTAGGATACAATCAATTTGCTTATACATGTGTGCTCAATATTTTAAAAAAATCTGAAAGGAAGCAATTTCACCCGATTATACATAATTGTAACTTGGGGAGAAAAAAAAAGAAAAAAAGGTTCGAGGGAAAACGGTATTAAAATTTGATAATGATTTGTCCTACTCTACTGTGAATGAATATAACATTTCTATTCTAAAAAAACCTGTGGCTATTGCTGTTAAATTGGAATAACTACAGGTTTTTAAATTTTCACAGATGCCATATTTATTCATCTAAAATAAATTCTTAATAGCTTGCGTTTTACAGTTTTGAGTATTTGTCTATATGTGTTTAAAACTGTTTTTTCTTTTTTTTTTTTCAGATTTTTTAAAACTGCTTTATCTATATTTTTTATTTGAATATGTTAATGATTTTAGGACCTTGGGGTAGGAGGATACTTTGCACTAGATTCTCATCCTTAAAAGTCGTGGAAGTACGGCTTATGTTTTAGTAGTCCTCAGGAAAGAACTGTTAAATTTTTTAATAGGGACTTTTGAGATTTGAATTCTCCAGATGTGGCCCAACATAGAAACTAAAGCCTTCTGTGTTGAATCCCTAGTGGCAAGTACAGACTGCAGTAGGCAGCCATCCCCAACACACTTTCCCTTTCAAGAACCTAACCACCCCTACCCCAATTTAATTTCTGTAGTTTTCTTAATAATTGTCAAGTTCCGTTAACTAAGAGTAGCAAAATGATATTGCCAAGCAGCTATTTCATGTTTGGTTTTTGATGTTCTCTCATTTCTGAGTAGATGTTCGAAGAAATGAATTGAGAAGGAGCATTAGGTAGGCTTAGAAAAAGAAGATATTTCTTTATAATTCTTTTATTTTATCAAATTCTAAAAGTTCAACCATATTATACAGAGTATTAACAACATTGTTTTTGTAAAAAACCATAATGATGCATTAAAAATAGTTAAAGTGGCCTTGGCAATCCTTAGTTTTTGGTAGAAATAAATGTTTGTTAAGTATCATTTAATTAGGAAAAATATAGAAAATAACATTTAATAGATATAATACATAGCATGTGGTTGAGTTTTATAAACTGCATTTACATCTTTGTGATTGTATATTTCTAATATGTATAATTTATTTATTTTAAATGTCCTAGAAATAATGCTGTATTTTAGAAGCACACAAAATTAATTAAGATAATTGTTACTTTTCTAAATTTCATAATGGCTGTTTTTATTTTGTAGTCAAAAGTACAACCATATGATGCTGAAAATGATGAAGAACGTGATGATGAAAAACCAGTTATTGTTGTTTTAAAGCCAGGTGATTTATCTGAAGAAGAATTAAAGAAAATTGAAGAAAATGGTGAATTTTATTAAATTTTTTTAAAAAATAGGTTATGAATAGTGAAAATTTATCAAATATTTTGTTTGATCTTTCTGTGAATTTACAAATCATACCAAATTTTAAGTGAGGACAAATTTTGCTACTGGATTTTATTTGTTTCATTCTTTTCTTATTTATATCTTTCTTGTATCTGTGCTCACTATAAATATTTTATATTGTATAAGACAAATACTTCAAGAAATATATCATTGATTTTGAGTATAAAAAATTACAAAATGGAAAAGATATTTTTGTATTTTACTCACAAGGAGGGTAGAATAACATGAGATGCAACACTAAGATATCTTAGAGTCAAGTGACAGGAGTGGAAAAGAAAAACAATGGCTCTATTCTTCTAAAGAAATTTTTTAACTGGCTGATATTCTTCTGAAGAAATTTTTTAACTCAATATAGCAGAGTTGTAGCATTAAATCAGTAGAGTTTTTAAATTTTGGATACTCTATAATTTCACATTCTGAAAAATGGGAGCTTTTACTGATTTTTCAAACATTATAGAAGCATTTATAACATTTTCAGAAAGGTGAGAAATGTATATCATATTTAAATTTTTGAATCAGCTAAAACATTCCAAAGTTGGAGACAGTTGATTCTACAGACCTCATAAAAAATTTTGCATAAATGCAGAGCTACTTCTAATTTGAAATAGCTTTATTTTCAGTTCAATTAAATTGACCTTAAACAAAATAAAATATATTCTTGCCTAAGTGTATCTGATTTCTTGTCCTAATAATTATTTGTTAATTTAAATTGAAATAGAGTTTTCATGTTATATAAAATGTCAATACAGAAATTTTCTGCTTTAATTTATTATAAAATTAAGAGTTGTATTGCAATAAATTAATGTGTTCTATAAATACAGTGAAACCTCTATCTATCTTTTTTAAAGGTACTTGTTGAACTAAAAGATAAATGCAGGAACATACAAAGCAATATTGTCATTGGGACTGGATGAAATAAATGGCACATGCAGAAAAACGATTATTTGGGGAACGATCAATTGAGATTTCACTGAATATGTAAACAGAAGTTTAAAAAAAAGTTGGTACAGCTAGTATCTTCTTTTTTCCCCTGATTGCTTTAGTTTCCTTATGATAACTAGCCGCTGCGCGACCAGCATGGTCGCTTTTAGATTTATATTTTCTTTTGCAAAACAACTCAATTGAAAGTAATATATGTAAGAAATGTTACCATTACCTGTCATCATAAATATACGTTGTTAAGGGGTAGTGAAAACTCAGACAAAAAATTTATAATCATTGCTAAATTCACTATAAGGCTGATTCTAAAACATCATGATTAAAAAATGTGAATTTCCATTACTTCAGAACAGAGTTAAAGATAAGTCTGAGAAACCCAACACCAATGATTTTAAAAATTACATTTCTCACAATATGTACTATTTTTCAAAACTAAGATATCTACACTTTATCATTACATCAAATAAGAAATTGTTGGGGAACGAACACACACACACACACTTAGTAAAATTACTCTGCACTTATAGTACACACCAATATACTAATATTTCACTTTTATACTATACACAGCAAAACATCTACTTGTATGACAAGTTTTTAAACTATGGTCTCATAAACTGCAGTATTATTTTCTATATGGTCATTAAAATAAATAATTGACTATAATGAAGACTGGTTTTAAATAATTTGAAGTGCATATTCACTATATATTGAAAGCAGGATTTTAAATATTTTATACAGATAAAACCCTCATGCAGTTTTAACATGCAAGTTTAATATATTAACATATTAAAAATTAATATTGAGATAATTTAAAAGCTTGTAATGAAGGCTGGTTTCAAAATGTAGTGGTACTATCATTTTAAAAATTCTTCAATTTAGTGAACTATTTTGGGGATTTAGTTTATGTCAATATAATATCATAGCCGATAACAAGATTTCCTACATGGAATGTTAAATATATTTCAGAAACACAGGCAGTCATACAAATGACACCTTGCATATCTTTGAATTTGTTTTACTGTTGCCAGAGACATCCATAACAACTTTTTGCCCTGAAGCAGCACAATGTATTTTAATATGTTAAATCATAAACTTCATTACACATTTGTAATATGTGCAAACATCTGATTCATTGAAAATCACAGCTTGAATATATTTGGCATTGGTTGTTCAGGATATTTGCAGGTAATACGAGCCTAAATATTATTGGGACAGGGAAATAAAAGGTTTAGAATATTTTTATTATCCAGTGAAGTAGGCACATCTGAGTTTATATTAAAATTTTAGATTTCTAAATTAAAAGAAGGCTATCTTTTTGATAAAATTGTTTTAAAAGGTAAATGTTTTTATTTATGGCTATATATAAGCTGTTTTTAAAGAACTTGAATTTTGGTGAGGATTTTTTATATTAAAATAATTTTTTAATGTTGGAGTTTGGAATTTTTAAATTTTTAGAAAAAAATGATGGTAATCCTATGTTTTCATTGTTAATAAGGTATTTTAGGATTTTTATTGATATGTTGGTTGTTCCTGTATACCATTCAACTGTTTTAATGTAGCTGTTTATACAAGACTGTTTTGATGCATATTCATTTGCTCAACAGTAACATTCCAGTTTAGAAAACGTAAAGATTCATACTAAAAGGTATATTCATAATATTCCAAGTTTATGCTAATTTTTAATGATTATTTTCTTAAACTGTTTATATTAATAATATGAACTAAACACATTTACGTCATATACACATATAATGTTTATGATATAATTTTAGAACTTTCATTTTCAGAGGAGGAAGACAAAAAAATTGTCTTTGCCAAGCCTGTCAAAAAAGACTGTGAAGAAAAGAATTCATTAGATTTTTCTTCAAAGAAGAAAAAAGATTTACAGAAAAGGATAGATTCTGAAAGAGAAAAGACTAAAAAAGTTAAAAATTCAAGCCTTTTATCATTTGATGAAGAAGAGGATTATTGAAAGGGGTGTAAAAACTTAGTTTTGTTCCCATAAACCTAGGGGCTAGGGGGGGGGGGGAGTCGTCCTGATTATAAATTTATTGACACTATACTGTATTGCAGTATTAGTGTTGTCTACTTTTTTTTAAAATTCATGTGCAGGAAAAGGCACTTAAAATTTCTATACTGTGTAGTGATACATAGCAACATTTAATATGTTTTTGATATAATCATGATTACTATGTCATGGCACTAAATTAATAGACTTCTCTGTCAAGAGGAATATTTTTAATGAAGATTAGTTTTAAACTGGGAGTGAATATTTGGAGATTACTTTTCCTTTCAAACTAAAAAAAAAAAACTGTTTTGTAAATACATAACCCAAGTCATCACTGTTTCACACCTTCATACATGTTTGTAATTTGATTTTATATGTCATTTTGATGTATGTTATATTGTATATATTGTAATATAAAAATAATAAAGTTGAAGGACACATGAAATTTTTCATAGTGATTACTATTTTATGATTAGATATGAAAGGCTTTTGTAAGGGCATTAATTTGATCTTGTTTCTTTGTGTTACACACAGCTATATGACAATTTTTGGTATTATTAGATATATGATGTGGTATTATAAAATCTCTCTCTCTCTCTATATATATATATATTGTGCGATATATACAACCTATGTATTGTGTAATATATGATCACCCAATATGTAGAGCAGTGGTGCATCCAGGGGGGGGGGCCTGCCCCCCCCCCCCCCCCCCCAAAGAAAAAATCCTGGGTGTGCCACTGATGTAGAGAAATATTGTGTTATAAAAATTAAATACGAAAAATATGATATAAAGATACTTTATTTTATGGAAAATTGTCTTCCATAAAATAAAGTATCTTTATATCATATTAGTTTTATCTATATATAAAAAAGAGCTTGTCTGTTTGTTTGTCCGCTATAGAATCATAGACTGTTTCACCCACCGGGACCAAATTCGGCACAGTTAATGTTTTGGACCCGAGAAGCTTAAATCAGGAAAAATGAAATTTGGGGCTCAGTTAGTTTTTTAAAATTAATTCTGCAATGATTTTTGTGCCCCTAAGCACACCTCTTAAATGTGGATACAGTCCCTTCACCAAAACCATTCAAATTCGATACGCGGGGGGAAATAGGTTTGTTCTGGAGTGGTTTGAGAGTTGGACGGGGGGGGGGGGGGGCAAAGTGTTTATTTTATTTTTCTTACGTTTAGTGGAGTCGTGAGTCTAAAAAGGTTGAGAACCGCTGCTTTAGACAATTTTAGACAATGGCGTTCAAACTAATAGAACTTAATAAAATTGGAAAAAAAAGGAAGAAAAATTAAGTTTGTCCCATGGCCAGTTTTTGGATCCTTCTGTTCATCTAAATATATTAATTGTTTGAGGATCATAAAATGGGAAGAAGTTTAAGAGTTCTACAGGTTTTTTCCCCTAAGTTCGCGAAACAGAGTTAACATATGATATGTATTTGAATTACTTATTCCGTGAAATCATATAAGATAAATCTTTTAGAGTTTTGGGGTTTTTTAAGCAGTGGGAGGAAAAGCTCTTTAAACAGTGAAACATAACAACACATAACTTTCATTCCGAACTATTAGTCCATTAGTTATATTAAGGCATAAGAAAATAAAATGAAATTATTTTTAAAGAATGATTGCCCGGGTAGATATATAGATATAAAAAATTTTATGCTTTCCATCAAAAAAATACTGGGTATATCATTTCAGTAGAAACACGCTAAGCGCATTCTGTCTGGCCAGATGAACATGAAGAGCGGGGGTTGCAGCCCAGTATTTTTTTGATGGAATGCATGAAAAATTTTATATCTATATATCTACCCGGGCAATAATGCTAGTCTTATATATATCAGTTTAAAATATATTAAGTCTGATAGACTTGGTATATTTTAAACTGATTTTTTTAATACAGCACTGGAGTTTTCAAAATTCAGTGTACTTTACTGTGTGTTGTTGAAGTGTACCTATGAAGTGCATTCAAGTTTAACATATTAACGTAGTTCTTTTGCATACTTTCCACCTAAGAGTGAATTGTATGTTTTAAATCAGAAACATGTTATGAAGCTGACAATTTTTTTCTGTATTTTAAAAAGAAAATATGCAGTGTAACTTACTTTTTTTAGTGTATAGGAATTCCCTCATGCATAGGTGAAGCCTGTATTTTGCCAAACAGAAAATTTTCATTGGTGTGTTAGAATATGATAATCCTTTATGTCTGAATGCTATGACAAAAAACAAGGTGAAAGATCTCTTTAGTGGATGACATAAAAATAGTTATTGACTGTCAAGAAAGAGTAGTAGTAGTAGTAGGAAGAAATATAAATTTTTAAGTAGAAATGAAATGTTTGAAAGAATTTTTTTTTTTTTTAATCTATGTGTTAATATTTTGCATTTGAGATACTATTTCTGAAATACAATAAATAATGTATTTAGAAATAAAGGAAACTTTATTTCAGATAATTACGTAAATTCTAAAAATATTTTTTCCATCGTGTTTTGTGCATACATATTCACAAAATGTATATTTTGCACCTAAATAATGCAAAGAGATGAGCCATTATAGACTAAAAACATACCAAATATTGCTTTTGATAAAGTTATAGAACTAAATTACTAGAGCAATGGTTTTTCCAGATTTTATTTTGTTGAGGTATTCATCTTTTATTATTAAAAGATATTTTAACAAAGATAAAAGGGAAAAATGTATGATTTTAAAACTTTGAACTGTATGAATGATATTTTAAATCAAAAATTGTGCTTTCATATACACGTCCAGAAAATCCGTCGTGAATTTTTAAACAATTTATACCTGTAATTAAAAAGAAGTGCATTTAGCACGAATGTCGATTTAATAAAAGTAAAGGACTTACAGTGAACAAAACATAAAATTGATTTGGAAAAAACATGCGAGTTAATAACTATATCTTTGTAATAGTAAAAGTAAAATAAACCTTAGTTCAATATAAGAATAGCAGTAGTCTTGCCCTCCCGCAAAATATTGTCTCTTTTCGTTCAGGGAGCTCCAAGAGTGTATAATACACATACAACCCATTCCGTACGATTTGTCGAAATTGCTTTGGTGCTGCCATCTAGTGTTGAAAGTTGTATTGAATTACTTCAAACATTTTAATGGTCCGATAGAAACTAAGCTCATTTTTATAATTTAAAGTAAATTTATTATCTGTGTAAGCGATGAAAATGTTATCATTGCACAGAAATGGAAAGATGAACCCTATGATTTGACTTCTTCTCCAAAGAAGTCTATTATACTCCATGTAAAACTAAATTATAAAAGATTTTGTCAGTCGCACACTAAAATATATTGTCACATAGGTAGAAATTATACAATATAAATCAACGCAGAAATGGGGATATGAGCATGTAAACACATAAATGTTATTACTGAGGAATGCCTTTCAGGATCCCTCAAAAACTCCATTTGATTTGACCTCTCGTTAAATTTCAGTAGAAATTAAAACCACAATAAATAGAATTTATTGATTACATTTATCGTGAAATAATGAGGTACAAAAGAAACAACACGATAACAAAAATACGCTTAATTCTGCCGCATGATCATTCGAAATTCATCCAAACACAAATGTGCCGCTCTTCATGTCTGAGATTTGTACTTGCTCGTTTTTTAATATATCGCTCATTCCTTTGAACAACGTCATATCTCAGAAATCGGCGATTTTTAGTTATGCTTGTTTTCAGAATGCCCTGAAAGAGTAGTATATCCCTGCAAGATCGTTGTATCTCACCACTCAATATTTAGCCGCTAGAGAGCAGATTTAAAATTAATTTTCAATACATTTCAATGTATTTTTAAACTTTCAAATCACTCTCCTGAAAAATCTTGTTTTTTTTTAGATATGACGTTGTTGAAAGGAGCGATATATACTTTTCATTCCCAGTCCCGGTGCCGATATTTTCCAAAATATTAAATGGTTGATTCTTTTATTGTTATTCTTTACTTGGCGCCATTAGCAAACGATAAGAAAGGTCCAATATGCTAAGCCTTTTCTTCAGCACGAGGCTTAAAAACTGGACTTCTCGAGAAGCGATATCAACTAATTGTTACGTAGAATCTGGATATCTGGGATATATTAATTAGATGGCGCTACTCTTAAAAGGTGTCACTTATTAATGTAAAAAATATTAAATGGAAAATTTCCGTTATTCACTTCAGCCCAGAGGTTAACTGCGTCTCCCTTCACTCTTTTTTTTTTTTTTTTTTTTTTTTGGGGGGGGGTAAGCAGCTCTTGGTTCAATGATCATTTTTTTCAAACACTTTAATATTATCGGTATATCGAATAACCTCCATTTTAAGTATACAACTAAAATCTGTGAATCCTTGTATTGTACATTTATAGATTGATAAAATATAAATATTTAATTCAATAGCAACAACTTATTATATGCCAGATATGAATACTTTGGCAGAACAATTAAAAGAAAAATAATTATGAAAGCTTTAAAACTATTTAAGAATTTCGATATATTAGTTATTCTAACAATCGGAGAATGAAGTATTTAGTAAAAATATTACAAAAACACCGCTAAAAATGTCTTTCATATAAAATAACACCTTTTTCTGTTTTTGGCTCTTCTAAGTATGTAGACATTCCGAAACGACACTGTCTTAGCCACCCCTGCTTTTGCCCATGGCTAGGGTGCTGGTTTTCGGTACTGGAGTCTGGATTCGAATCCCACTCTTGGCATGAACGTTTGTAGCCGCTTGGAATCGGCTTTAAGCAGTAGGTCCCGGTCTAATTAGCCCTCGTGTAGCAAAAAAGTTGACCGTAGCACTCCAAACCAAACTGAACCAACCTATTACTGGATGTTCTCGGGTGGTGCCGAGTGCTTTTTACCGTTCTTTCACTCAAATGAACATGCAGATGTCTTACGAAAGACGTTTATTTGACTTGATACGCGACACATACACACAAAACAAAAATAATAAAATTAATACACAGGTGAAGCTTTATGAGACTCTGGCCTACTCGCTGAGAATCTTCATTGAAAGCCGTTGCAATATTTCTAGCCGAACTCGCTAGGCGTGGAATCTCTGGGTCTTCCAAATCTCAACTGCCAATATCTTACCTTGGCCTTCAACAACCGTCGAGGGTCACACCTGTCTCCTTGGAATTTCCGCGTAGACCACCCACCGCGATGTCCTGCAATCGCTTATCTTGGAAGCACTCTCTCTCCTTTTGTCCTGTGGGAACAAAAGTTCCTGTGCAGGGGCGGGCAGGCTGGGCTTCTGCCTGAGGCGGCAACCTTAGGAGGCGGCAAATGGGCTGTAAAATTAACTAGTTTATGAAGAAAATGATTAAACCAGGATTCATTTGAATACTTATGAAAAATTAATAGGTGGAATTTTAATAAAATTTGCTTTTAATATGTTTTACGAACTTTTAAGTATAGGTACCCACTCACTTCAAAAATCCTCAAGCATGAGAACAACATAAGAAGGTTAAGGTATGTAGTTTTTAAATAAAAACATGTTTTGAAAGATGAGTAGATTTTTCGTGTATTAACCCTTTAAGGGGCAACAAGCTTCACCGTTTGCACAGTGCAGATTTTTTTCCTGATTTTTTTTAACCTAAAGAATCTTGAAAAATTTTTCTATTAACGGTCGCAAAACGTTTTTACTTCTTTAAACTGATAACAGGTGGCAGTACTAACCATTTTTTTGCTCATTTAACTGGAATACATTGAATGCAAGTAAAAAAAGGACTAGATTTAGGCGTTTGCACTATGCAAACGCCTAAAAGGGTTAAAGACCAAATCCAAAACCGAACCAAAAATACAGAACAATATAGATAAAATATCAAAATATATTATTTTTTTTACATTACACCAAGCTATCAATGCACTTGAATCAAGGTTTGATTTGATCAGTACCCACAACAACTATTTCCAGTTTTTATACAATATTTATGATTTAAAAGATACCCCTCAAAACGACATACTAAAATATTGTAAAGATCTAGAAATAGTGTTAACTGATGGGAATTTATCAGATATAAACGCGCTGGACCCGGCAGACGAGATAGTATCGGTTTTGGCCTTACTAAATAAAAAGAAAGTCCAATCCGGATTTTAAAATTCATTTCAAAGCTGGATTTTGCTCCAAATCTCGGTATAGTTTTAAGAACCTTGCTTATTCTCCCAATAAGTGTGGCAAGTGGAGAAAGAAGTTTCTCCAAATTAAAGTTAATTAAAAATTTTTTACGCTCTACAACTACCGAAGATCGGCTAAATGGCTTCACAACATTAGCCATTGAACATGAGCTAGCTGAAGAAATTGATGTCAAAAAAATTATCAAAAAATTCTCAGAATTAAAAGTGAGGAAAAACACTTTTAAGTTTAACTGTATTTTTAATAATTAGTTTTTTATTTTTAGTGGTTCTATAATTTGTTTTACTATCTTTTTAGTATATGCATTTTATAATTATATACTAGATTTGTGTCTTTTCTTTTTTTCTGTGCAACCTTAATTTCAATTTAGAGCCAAAATCATAAAACAAGAGATTTGTATTTTTGGCAAATCAAAACTTCAACATGTTTAATACCAATTTTTTTGCTCACGTTTTATTTTACTACTAAGCGGGGAAGGGTTTAGGTGATCTCTTTTAATTTTTGTTATAAAGGGGCGGTATTTTACCTTTTTGCTCGGGGCGGCGAAACTGCTAGCGCCGGCCCTGTCCTGTGTGACCTTTATCGTTCGCCTACTCTTTCTATACCTTAGCATCAGGCGCAGCCTCTAGGTAAAGGCGCCTGATATTGCAGTAATCCTTGAATTCGTCCTTATGTTATATATCTACATGTATATACAATGGAACCTCGATCTATGGTTTTTCAAGGAACCGACTGAACTGAACGATAAATGCGGGAACATAACAAAGCAATATGATCGTCGGGCCTGGGTGAAATAAACGACACATACGGGAAAACGATGATTCAGAGAACGATCGATCGAGATGCCACTGTATATGAAACAGTTTCGTAACTGACTGACTGACTGACTGACAGACAACGCACAGACCAAACTGCTGGACCTAAAGGGCTGAAATTTTGCATGACGATCTTTCTTATGGTGTAGGGGTGCACTAAGAAAGATTTTTGAAAAATTCTTCTTAGATTTTTTTAAATTAAATTTTTAAGCTATTTTTGTAACTTTTTTAAAGTTTGCATTTAAAATAATAATCCGAGGGTTATAAAATTTATATCACGAGAAAGATAAAGAAAAATACTTTTAACATGAAATCTTTTTCGAATCTTTACCTCCAATTTCTGATTTTTGGTGAATTTTTAAAGATTTATTTTTAGAATTTAATTTATTAAATGCTGATCACGTGATTTCTTTTCTTTTTGTGATACTTTAAATTAATTTTGCGTCACGTGCGTAACAACGAAATAAATTGACAAAAAAAATTTAAAATACGGTAAAAGATAAAATTTAACCACTAGACTAATTGAGATGGAAGGTTTTAAAGAATTTAATTCAAATGAGTATGTTTTATGGATATTAAATATACAAATTAATTCCATACATTGACCGTTGTATTTAATTTGAATATTTTTCTACATTATTTTGTCTATAAAATTATCCGTTACGATTTTTTTATAAATAAATAAATAAATAAATAAATATATATATATATATATATATATATATATATATATATTATTTTTTTTAACATTAATTGCATACATTGACCGTTGAATTTAATTGGAAGGTACTCCGTAGCGAAGTACGGGTATTCAGCTAGTTTTTATGCAAACTTTAAAGTAATTTTAATAAGTAAATATCACTTCATATTTCATTTTCAAGCTCGAAAGTTTTAACTTCATGATATTCATAACTGATCTCATTTATATTTTCAATCCAGTAACGAAGCGCAGAAGTAATATGCATGCAGCCACCACAGTTTTGAAGGTGCACAACCCCCCATTCATAACAGCCCATTTTTATTATGTTATATTATATCTTAGTTAAAAAGAGTTGTACTTAAACATATTTTTTTCCATGTTTTTATTAACTCGCTTTCTTGTTTGTTTGTTTGTTTGCGTGTTTGTGTGTTTGTCCAGTACAAATCTAGCAATCGATTTTTAACTAACTTCCCGACTAGCTAGACATTTGAAGCTTTTAGAATAGCTCAGAACACGATGACAATGCATTCTATTGATACTTTTAGCCATCTTTAAGCAGAATTTGAATTTATTTTCAGTTAATTTTGTTTTGTAGAGTGGTGCAACCATCTATCAGCCAGGACGGGAACGAAAAGTTAAACGCAAGTTAACTTCCAATTAACTTCATTTTCTTTCAAGTTGATGGGAAAATTCATCAAAAAAATTTTTTTTAAAGTATTTATTAATACATAGAATTGTCAAGTTTATATGATTAAACAGAAAATTTTAAAACATGGTATATAAAAAGTTCTTTTTATCTTGTAATTATTATGTTTTAAATTGCATTTTCGTCAATTTTTAATATTCCATGCTCTTTATACGTGAAATATTTTATGAGCATATCAAACTCCCGTAGTCATTTCAAACTGATTCTTTAAATTATCTATACAACATTACTCATCTCACTACTTAAATCTTAGCAAGTATAATAATAATATAGATGAAATTTGTGAAAAATTTAGCTCAATTGAAGGGCTGTTGGTTTTTGAATAGAGAAAACAGGCCTGGCCTTTTTTGGTAGAATTTATTCATATACCTATATATATATATATATATATATATATATATATATATATATATATATATATATATATATATATATATATATATATATATATATATGTATGCATGTATGTATGTATGTATGTATGTATGTAACAAAAAAAAAATGCTTACTCCGAGTTTTAATCCAACTCGTATTCTAAATTCTCTTTTCTAACAAAATACGACCTCTCTTCCAAAATGCGACCTAGTTTTAACGTATTTGATAAATTATATTTGTCATTAAGGCACATACCGATTATTGCGCAAGCACTCGAAAATTTTGAATCCCAATAACATTACCATATGTGGTCAGAAATCACAAAAATAACTATGTGCGCCTCATTAACTTTGTATATAATAAACACGTTCTGTTTATAAATAATTCCTCACAAACAGAACGCAGAAACCCTCTCTGCTCTAATCTGGACTAATTCTAACCAATTAAATAATTCTAAGCCTGGTGATGAAACAGGCAAATTCTCATTTTATATATTTTTGAACGGAACGTGTACACTAACGGCGGCTGGTGCACGAAAAATCTGTCATGGCTGCAATGTCCTCCATGTTCTCAAATTTACCTCTGGGGATGCGGGGTCAAGTGTTTCCGGTCTCGTCACTAGACTCGGTTCAAAATTACGGATCCGGTTCATAGGTGGCGAAGCTGGGCCACCTATATGGTGCCCCCATAATAAAGAGGCCAGCAATACAGCGGTGATAACAGGCGAATATATCTAAGGACAAGGTTTCCGCGTTGGTGGTTGGGGGGGGGGATATAAACGGAGGACATCTCTGCTCTTTTAACTTATTCATCACAATGTAACGTCGTCTGTCTGTCCGCTGTCCATCTTATCGGCAATATGCTTTCTACACTGTGGCCTCTTAAGTCCGTTACCATGCTGATGATGGCTGAATAAGGTTCTATGGAAAACAACTGCGTCTCTGCACCCTCTCTCTCTCTCTCTCTCTCTCTCTCTCTCTATATATATATATATATATATATATATATATATATATTATATACATATATTATATATATATATATATATATATATATATATATATATATATATATATATATATATATTATATACATATATTATATATATATATATATATATATATATATATATATATATATATATATATATATATATATATATATATATATAAATATTTATATATATATATATACATATACAGTGATTTCCGCTTATAAGAATCACGTTTGTTATTACTGTTTTTGATTCTTATAAGCGGTTGATTCTTATAGCCGAAATTTAGGTTTTTGGACAGGCACACACACACCTATATATACATATACACTGGTGTGCAAAACTTAACTCCACGAGAAATCATCTGAGAGACATGAAATTCAGAAATGAGGGAGAGTATTATGTACGTAAAGGATTACGAAAGCATCTGCGCTGAAAGAGGAATACAATGCATACGGTATGGAATCAAACAAAAACAAGCTTTATTGAACGCATAGTATCGTGACTCATGATTGTCTATCCAAGATGAAGAACAACAAGCAGATGTGCCTTAATATGGGATATGCCCTCCCCTCACTGCAATGGTTTCTTCGCACCGTCTCCGCATACTCAGAACCAGCTGGTGCAACATTTCTTGCGGTAGGAGTGTCCAATCCTCATTCAGCATCTGTTTGAGTTGTTGGGTGTTCTCCGGAGGATGTAAGCGTGCTTCAATGCGTCTCTCCAAAGCATCCCACACATGTTCGATGGGATTTAAATCTGGGGAGTACGCTGGCCAATCCATTCGAGTGATATCTTCACTTTCCAGTAGCTCCTCAACAGCAAGAGTCCGATATGGCCGTGCATTGTCATCCATAAAAATGAAGTCTGGGCCAATGGCACCTCGGAACAGACACACACGGGGAAGTAGTACCTCCTCACAATAGCGATCCCCGGTTACAGACCCTCTGTCGAAAACGTGGAGCTCAGTTCGCCCGTTCAGCATAATGCCTCCCCAGACAAGAACTCCAGGACCACCGTTACGGTGTCTTTCCTTGATGTTACTGGGATAAAACCGGGTCCCGACCTCTCTCCAAATGAAAACGCGTTGAGAATCGCTTCTGGTACTGAACCGACTCTCATCCGTAAAGAGGACACGACTCCATTGATCAGTTGTCCAGTTTTTGTGCTCTCTGCACCACTCTAAACGGTGGCGTCGGTCGCCAACTTTCAACGGGAGGCAGCGTTCAGGACGGCGGGCGAATAGGTCCCCTTTGTGAAGGCGTCTGGCCACAGTAAACCGCGACACTTGTCGCCCCGTTGCTGTACAGAGTTGCTGAGCAATGGCGCTTGCTGACTGATGACGGCCTCTTTTCGCCTGCAGGACGATATATCGGTCATCCCCTGCAGTTGTCCTCGGGCGGCCACCACCAACCTTTCTAACAGCTGTACCTGTGGTTTGGAACGCTTTCCAATCGCGCGAAACGACACTTTTGTTGATTCCGAACTCTGCAGCTACACTGGTGACAGTACGCCCCTCCTCCAGTTTTCCGATCATTCTTCCACGTGTGAAGTCGTCCAGGTGATTTTTTCTAGCCATATTTCACGAACTGACTAACTGGCACTTGCAGCGAATATGTTGAATTGTGTCTCCGTCCTTCCTTTTATTCTGCTGTTGAGCTGTGCGCGCGGACATCACGCGTTTTGCGTACGCTCACGTCGCCTCTGACATTTCTATCCTGATATTTGCATACGCATGACGTTTCTACTGACTTACGTGTTCATTGTACTGATCTCCAGACCTCCTTTTCTGCAATTTCATGGCTATCTGCTAAATTTTTACATTGTTGCTTAAGTTTTGCACACCAGTGTATTAGAAAATTTACCATAAAATACCCATTAATATATGTTAATTATCTTTTATTTAAATTATTTTTTATAATTTTAAAAATACAACTTAATTTCTAGACCTATAAGTAGATACACATGATTATAGTAAGAGAAAAAAAAAATTCAATATTTGTTACAACATACCTGCTTAACAGTTTTAACATTTCAACTACAGGAAGGGAGCAAGAAAAAGTTTTTTATGGTAGTTTGACGTAATGAAGTTTTCAGGAGTCTGTTTATACCTCTTTAATACTAATAGTCTGAGACGAAGATTCACCTTCTAGCTTACGTTTCACGGTTTGATTACGTGCTGAATCTACTAATGTCACGTTTGCCTAAGTGATAGTGGACACTTCGCCGAAGATTTATGTGTTTTAAGGTACAGGAAGCTGCAACCAGGATGTGGGAGATGGAAAAAAAGAGTCCCTATTTTTGTTTGACAGTGGTGAGAAGTGAAATTGGACCCGGACGGGTAAAGATGCGTCTGGGTCAAGCTAATAGGACAGTGTTGTGCTAAATCGTTTAAGGGGAAACTATTATGTTATGTCTAACAAAGAAAGGGGGAATTTTATGACTATATTCCATCCAATCTTATCAATCTTTCTTAAAAAAAAAAAAGAAAGAACTTCGTGCCTTTTGAGGGTTTAAGTGGCTTTTTTGGAAAAATGAAAGGAAAGCGAAGAGTGTAAACTGATTCTTAAAACCGGTGGATTAATTCTTTAAAGCGAAAATTTTAACATGGAAATAATACATTTGTTTTTGTTTTCGCGATATTGATTCTTATAACCACTGATCACTATAAGTGGTGGTTACTGTATATATATATATATATATATATATATATATACTAGCTGAAAACCCGCACTTCGCTACTGAGTACATTCAAATTAAGTACAACGGTCAATGTTTACAATTAATGCCAAAAAAACAATATATATATATATATATTTAATAAATACGACGATCAATATATACAATTGATGTAGAAAAAAATATATATATTTATAAAAAAATCGTACGGGATATTTTTATAGACAAAATAATGTCCAATCGTCTGCCGCATTAGCAAGAAAAAAAAATATTTTTTTGTCTATTTAGTTGTTATGCACGTGACGATAAATTTATTTAAAGTACCAGAAAAAGAAATCACGTGATAAGCATTTCATAAATTAAATTCTAAAAATTAATCTTTAAAAATTCTCGAAAAATCGGAAAATAGAGGTAAAGATTCGAAAAAGATTTCATTTTAAAGGAATTTTTATGATCTTTCTAGTGATATAAATTTTATAACCCTCAAATTATTATTTTAAATGCAAACTTAAAAAAAGTTACTAAAACAGCTTAAAAATTTAAATCTAAGAATTTTTCAAAAATCTCTTAGTGCACCCTTACACTATAAGAAGAATCGCCATGCAAAATTTCAGCCCTTTATGTCCAGCGGTTTGGTCTGTGCGTTGTATGTCAGTGAGTCAGTCAGTCAGTGAGTCAGTTACGGAACTGTTTTATATATATATAGATATATACTGAAGAGCTCCCCAAAAAAACTGGTATACCTGCCTAATATCGTGTAGGGTCCCCACGAGCACGCAGAAGTGCCGGAACACGACGTAGCATGGACTCGTCTAATGCCTGAAGGCATCCTGGAGGCAATTCAAACCATGGATTCTGCAAGGCAGTTCACAAATCCATAGGAATGCGAGGGGTGGTGGAAATCTCATCTGAACAGCACGTGGAAAGGCATCCCAGATATACTCAATAATGTTAGTGTCTGGGGATTTAGGCGGTGTGGCGTCACGACGAAGAGTAAGGCTATTCTCTCTGAGGCATTTTGAAGAAATTTCACAACTATTGATCCATACCAAGAAAGACAGAGTTCTAATTAACAAACGAAGGCCAAATTTTTAAAACAAAAATTCAACAATTTATTAACAAAAAAATTAAACATTAGACATTTTCGACATATTCACTTAATTTACGTGAAGATTTACAGTCAGCGCTCCAGGGCCCATTCCAGCCCTAGAAAACAGGAGCCTTACAAAAACACAACCGCTCGGGTCGATGTTCTACGCCGCTCTCTCGAAAAAAAACCACTCCAAGCCTCTCCTCTCAGCTGGTAATTCGGGGTCCGTCTTCTTGAAATGTCTGGATTTTCAGAAGGGGTGGAGGGGCCGGCAGCTTATCGGCTGACAGTTCTTCTTAGACGCCGAACTTTACTACATTGCAGAAAAGTAAAGATGACAGCTTTAGTGGCTGCATCTGTAAGGAAAACGGCTTTTAATCCCCCCACGTGTTCCGAACTGTTGGAACCGAACAACACATTCCTTGAAAAACACGCAGCTGTGTTTCAAGCCCTTGTGGGGTCTCGGAAAAAAATAAGTCCTATTTCCAGTACGCTACAGCGGACAATGGAAGTGATCCTGGAAGTCAGAAGAGTGATCCTGGAGTCAGTCGGAATGCCCAAATGGACATGAATGGGTGTAGATGATCGGACAGGATGCTCATTTACCCGTCACCTGCCAGAGTCGTCTCTAGACGTATGAGGGGTCCCATATCACGCCAACTGTACACGCCCCATATCATCACAGAGGCTCCACCAGCTTGAACAGTTCCTGGTTGACATGTACAGTCCACGGATTCATGAGGTTGTATCCATACCCGTACACATTCATCCGCCCGGAATTGGAAACGAGACTCGTCAGCCCAGGCAACGTGTTTCCAGTCATCAACAGGAGGTGTTGGCGAGCTTAGGCAAGGTGTAAAGCTTTGTGCCGTACAGTCAACATGAATCCGCCTGAAACTCCAAAAGCCCATATGAATGACAGTCCGTTGAACAATTCGGACGCTGACACTTGTTGATGCCTCAGCATTGAAATCCGCAGCAATTTGAGGAAGTGTTGCACGTCTATCTCGTTTAAGGATTCTCATTAGTCGTCGATGGCCCACTTCTTTTGAGGTCTTTCTCCGGCCACACTGCATTCGGAGATTTGATGTTTTACCGGATACCCGATATTTACGGTACACTCCTGAAATGGTCGTGCGCGAAAATCCAAATTGCATCGCTACCTCGGAGATGCTATGTCCCATCTCTCGTGCGCCGACTATAACACCACGTTCAAAGTCACATAAATCGTGATAACCTGCCATTGTAGCAGCAGGAACCGATCTAACAGCTTCGCCAGACACCTGTTGTTTTATACAGGCGCTGCCGACCGCATCGTATCACGCTGATGGGTTGCATATCTCTTATTTGCATACGCACGCCTGTACCAGTTTTTTTTTTGGCTTTTCAGTGTACAAACATACATGCATACATACATACACACACACACACACACACACACACATATATATGTGTGTGTGTGTGTGTGTGTGTGTGTGTGTGTGTGTGTTGATATTTACAATAAATGCTAAGTTCTAGGGAATGGAGAGTATCTTTGTAAAATTCTTGCCTTTCAATCGAAAATAAATGCAACAATTGCACAGAGCAATTTAAATTGAGTAATCACCATATCATTTTGAAACATTGCAATTATAAGGACTAAAAATACTTTTAATATATTCACACCCTATGTTTGCTTAAAGCTCTTATATAGTAACGTAACAAAGTTTTAAAAGAATCCATTGAAGTTTAAAAGAAATAGTAGAATAGTTGAAAGTCCACTGTCCCAATGAAGGAAGATTGAAACATTTTGAGTCGTTCCTTTTAGCTTATCGGAACCAGACCGTTATGCTGATAACAGACGGTTTGCATTAATCAACATAACCCTGTGGGATTTCTCAATCCTGCAGCCAAGAGAAGCTGATAAGGACAGCAACTTTAGCTATATTCGTGCTGGATGCACTGAGAAAAAGAAACAAAGGTGAACGTTTCCGAACTTGGAGTTTCTTAGAGGCAATAACGTTCACCGGAATCTATTGTGTTTCTAACGTTACGAAACTCTGGTTACTTTTTTCCGGCGGCGGCAAATTATGTGTAGTGTAATCTGTAGTAATTGCGTATATGGATAGATAATTTTAACTGAATTTATTACTTGATTTTTCAAAATTAAAGGAATAATCTTAGTATGTATATCCCTGTGCCATGCTTTGTTAGTTAAAGATGTCTAATATTTTAAGAAATGTTTATTAATGAGTTGAATTATTATTTTTAAAATACTCCTTTCACCTACGAAATAAGTTTTTTGTGTATGTGAATTTATTAGTTTATACGTTAAGGCTGCTGTGTACTAACCCTATTGAATTCGCTCACCTTAATGTTAACCTGCAGAGAAAATTTGTCTACTATTTACAGAGACATAAATCCTGATAACCCAATAAAAATGGTATTTTCAGATAGCCTGAACTTTTCTGCACCTTGCAACAGGATTTATTTTATAAATTGTGTCCCCCAAATGAATTGATGAGCGTTTAAAACATACTATACCAGATTTTCTTTCCAGAATAATTTAAATTTTAAAATATTATTTGGATTAAAAAAAATGAAAAATGCCCCAGGGTGTAAAATTTCTTTCTCTATTACGGAGTACAATTTTATTTTTTTTTTAAATCTTTAAATCCAAGTTTGTAATCCTTGGACAAATTTTCTCCATAAGTCCAATTTGTCCAACAGGTAAAATTTGTCCAATCCTTGGACAAATTTTAACATTCAGGTGAGCGAATCCAATAGGGTTAGTACACAGCCGCCTTAAACTGATTTAATATTATATGACACTTGACCACTAATGACCTGGTGAGTCATCCAGTGTTCAGAAATTTTATACTGCATCGCAGTGAAGGAAGTTTTGGATAACTTTAAGAAATATTTGAATCCAATGAGGATAGTCATAACTCAGAAATCAGAATTTGCTATTGTTTGTTGATTAGGTAATCGGCTTCTCTGTACTATGCAAAGAAATTTTTGATAACAAAATTTTCGACTGAATTGCCATTTAAAGAAAGAAAGAAAGAAAGAAAAAAAAACTCGAAATTTTCCCCCCTTTCTTCTACACAGAGCAAGATTATTAAATTATCTTGGATTTTCTTTAAATTAAATAGCTTTTTTACATACGAAAATTGATTCTTCTATTAGGGGAAAAATAGCCGCAATGAAATTTTAAATAAAACCATCTTTTATCTAGATTTATTGACAATATACTATGAAATCAGTGGTGCACCCACGTAGGAGGTGCAGAAATTATAATTTTGTTCAACAAACAACACATAGACGATTAAATAAAAATTATACGATAAAGACAGATATTTTAAATTTTCTTTCTAAACGAATTGAAAATACTCTGGCGGGAACTGATCATCGAAGACAGTCTCTATATATCCATAAGCTGCGATCAATAGTTTTAAGTGCTTCAAGAAATCCCTTCGTCACTCGTTAAACTTCTGGGGGCAAACCGGAAGACTGTTAAGATGTCTAGCAATGCTGCAAGAATAACAGCTTTTTCTGTGATAAATTTTATTTTTGCTCTTCTTTTATAGTTTTAAATCAAAGAGGGGACAATGGCATCCTAGTGGTTAGGACGTCGCTATTCGGCAAACATCTCGACAAGAGCCATTGAATCCATTCGTGTGTACGCCGAGTTTAGGCAAGTTAAATCCGTAGGCCGTAAAAGTCCGGCAAGTAAAAGTCCCTCCATGTGGCATGTGGGTGGGAGGAGGGTACGAGCCCATCAGATGTCGCTCCTAGGGATGCTGGGTTTGAATCAGGCACGTCTAACTTGCGACCCGCAGGCCGCAATAAAGATATAGGGATCAGGAGGGTAACAGCCCGAGGGAAAAGGAAGAGTGAATATTTGTGGCCGTCCCTTACCCCTTATCATCAACTGACAGTACACTTAGTAAGGCATGGGAAGAACTGTAAACAAGCATCATCTGTATATTGTTTAAACATACTTAATGGTGGAAAAATGAGATGGGCGATTAAAATTTGTCCCTTTCGCGTAAAACCCAGACTGCATTTCAAGATTACGTTTAGGCAGATAAGCAAAATGATTGTTTTCTGAAGTATTTTAGTTCAAAACGTCAAACGTAAAACAACGTTGTTAAATCACCAAGCAAAGCAGTACCTTTTCCCTGATCAAGATTCAGCCCAAGATATCCAGAAAAAGAAGAAAAAGACATAAATATAATTTTAAATGGCAAAACCCGCTGTTCAGGTAAAATGCGAGAAATTTTTGCTTAACTCCAGGATCTAGTTCTAGCCTCTTGGATATTTGGCCTCACTCGACGTCAGTAGTCCATGCTATCTTCTACTGAGTGTATTTAACGCGGGAAAGAGGTAAAACAATGCAGTACTGCAATAGTATGCTTTATAAATCAATAATTACAGGCATAAAAAATGTAGCCTAACAACATAGTTATTCATCTACTCTGTGAGAGAAAGAAAGGGAAAACATTTACGTATATTATTCGTAATAATAAAACAGTAATGAAATTATAAAAGTTTATAAAAAGCAGTTATGTAAAATACAGTTCCTATGTTTCGTGAATTTTAAAAATTTTATCACGGTCAGACGTAAAACTCCCCGTAATAAAACGTGTAAAACTCCCCGTAAAGTCTGCGGGACTTGACCATGTCTGACTAGGCAGTATTCTGGGCTGTTCTCTTCGGCAAGTTTGTCGTTATTTTTCTTTATCGCGCTGTTTAAACTCAAATCTTTTGTATATATTAGTTTGGAATTAGTGCAAGTTACCTTAATACTGTCTTAATTATTTTACTGATCTTAATCAAGTTTCTAATAGTAATAATATTCAAGTTTTTCTAAGAGTATTGGGAAAAATCTTTTAGCAAACAAGATTTCAATGAAACCTTTTTTTTTTATAAGAAATTTTTACAAACGACCAACTTTTTCCTGTTATCTCATTTAAATTACTAGCATGAAGGCAAAAAGGAACATTTTTCTTTTGGCTGACTACAGCAACCTCTATGTACAACACACCTCGTACCAGTGTTTGCTTAGGATAGACATTTTCACTTCCATAGGGTACCTTGTGAAGCAGTTGGACGTTTAGCCAGTCGGAAACGCAATCACGAGGGAAATAGGTTCAATTACATTCTTCATGAGATTCCCCCCCCTCCCCCCCACCCAAAAAAAGGGACAGAACATTTAATTCCAGTGTTAAACCTGACCTCCCATAATCCACTGGGTTTCCCACAATTCAGAGGTTATGGAGAATTCAAGTTGATTTCGACGTTGCGCAGAAATATAGATATTTATTTTGTAGCTTTGTATTAAGATCATATAAGAAATTACCATATTTCTCGGCGTATAGGACCCACTTTTTTTTCCATCGAAATACGCCTAAAATATGGGGTGTGTGTTATGCGCCGGTAATCAAAATTATGAGTTGAAATTTCAGTCTGTCTAAAACTTCTGGTTTATACTAATATGCCTGTATAAGTTTTCTATTGCTATTTTTTCTTTCTTTCGAAAAAGTGGTTTTGAATAAATCGTTCTCATACATTTTTTCCTGTCCTGTAAAGAAAGTTGCGTGATATATTTTTCTTTTTTTACTTTATTACTGAAACAGGGATCATTCCAGTAAAATAGAGCTCAAATTGAATTCAAATCGGTTTTGAGAAATCTGATTAAAAGGTTCCTAACTGCAATGTTACCTAGTTACATTCTTTTACGGACATAAGTAACTATAAAATTAGTAAAGTGGAAATTCGTGAAAAAAATGTATAAATTTTTTCCTAAAACAATTGTATAAAAAAGGGGGGGGGGTGCGTCTTATACACCACTGCGCCCTATATGCCAGAAAATACGGTATATCAGCCCAATTGCGTAATTCACGATTAAAGAATTAAATAGTCGGTACCCGTCAAAACATGACGGCTGGATAGTAAATAAATGCAATAATACACAAATTATACTCAACACATCATTGCCAAATGTTAAAAATCATAATATTAAGAACAAAGAAATACACTTTAAAAAATTACTATTGAACCCAGTAAAAAAAAAATATGGTTACTCAACAGCGAATAGTAAACAATTTCTTTCAAGTTTAATTCTTTACCTCACAAACATAATTAAAAATAAAAATGGCAGAGAGAGACAGCTAGAGAGATTCCTCGGAATAAACAAATTAACATATTTATGCGGCCCCGTTCTTAGAAAGTATCTAAAGTCATATTTAGACATGTCACTGAGCATGCTCAGAAACAAATTAATGTGTTTATGCGGCCTCGTGCTTGGTGAGTATCTAAAGGCACATTTAAACATGTCACTGAGCATGCGCAGAAAGCAACTTTTAGCTGTAAATTATCGCTAATTAATAGAGATTACGGTTACCAAATTTGACACATCTGTAGATTAAAATCTTTCGTTTAAGACCAAAATGTAGTAAATTGAAGAAGTAGTTTTCTCTAACGGACTGCCCAAAGATTTGGGTTATCAACTTAAATACGTATATAGATTATTCCAGATTATGTTGAGAAGTAAGTAATTTGTTTGAGCTCATTAAAGGGCATTTCGGTGAGTATTTGTTTGACTTATCCATCTTTCAAAAATTATTCAACATTTTTCTTTCTTTTGCTATTTGACGTGCCCTTGCCTCATTTTGCTGAAAACAAATTAGTTTCTCCGTAACTAAAAGAATTCTCTTTCAGTCGACAGATGGTAGCAAGGAAACACGAAATGAATCCTCCATTCATCTGGATTTAATGATGACTGCAAAATGCAACATGATTACAAATAACTATAGCAGTGATTCTCAACCTTTTTTTTTTTCTCGGCACACTTTTAACGATTTCCAAATTTGGCGGCACACAAAGAAAAAGATAAGTTTAAAAGTTGTTTACTTAAAACGGATAAAAACAGTTAAAAATGTGGCATTTAACTGTAAAAACAACAGTTTTCTTTTACAGTGTACTTTTCTTTAATTTAAACAAACTTTACTCGTAATAAAAAAAAGCATTATAATTTTTACTATATACATTTTTAAAATTTCGCGGCACACTTTAAGAATTTGTCGGCACACAAAAGTGCCGCGGCACAGTGGTTGAGAATCACTGAACTATAGTGTAGTGCAGGTTTTTATCGCTTTAGTGGGCAAATTCTAGACAAATACTTATTGTTCGAAATTCTATTGAGCAATAACCAACCTTATGCAAGTATCTAACTGATACGTATAGTAATAAGCAATTATTAATAAATCAAAAAGAAATCTGAAAGAAAAGCCGTTATAAAAACCATTTAAAAGTTATGTTAGATGTTAAATGCGTTGTGTAGTTGTGCAATAACCAATGCAGGTTCTAATTAATGCTCCCATTATGGGCTATGAATCAAATAAGATTTAATGAAATTAAATTCTCGAAAACAAAAAGAAACCTGAAGGAAAAAGCTGCAAAACAAAAGCCTGAAAATTGAAATTAAAGCCTATAAAGGAAAAACGGCAGAAAAATTAAAAAAATTATTGAAACATATACTGATAGGCAGAAACGACATGACACAGCTTATAGAGAAATTAAGTTACGTTATTTATTTAATGATGAGAAATATGCATAATTTACATAACCATCGCAAAATTGAACCCATCCTTAATTATAATAGGACACAAATACCACTTAGGTTAATTCATCATTAATTATATTAATACACCAATAAAATTTCGGGCCCACAAAATTAGCTGGTGAATTTAAAAAAAGGGGGAGGGGAAACCTTAAAGCAATTACAAAACAAATAATAATAAAAAAGAGGAACAATTAAAATCTATTACAAGCTGGGGGAAAAAAAAGCCCAGTGGGCCAGGGGCGTAACTGCAAATTGGGAGCCCTGTAATATGACGACTTCCTTTTTTACCCCCTGTCTTGGGGACCCCGAGGCATTGCCCGGTTGCCCCAGCCTAGTTACGCCCCTGGATTGGGCATGCCCATAGAAGCAATTCTATCGCTTGCACAGGCTCCATTTTGCTCCGCTGGGGTTTAGGCTAGCCGATCATACAAGATACAAGCCTCCTTTCCTGGGTCGTAGAAGACTCTAGCTCGCCTCCCGTACGAATCCCTGAAAAAAAACCTCCTTCGCCCCCGAACTAGGCTTTTTCACCCCTTTTCGTCTTTCGCCACCACGAACGTTGCACGAAGCAGAGACCTCTCCTCTGGCGTGCCATGAAATTAGGACTTTAAAATTGACAAAATATAGTTGCATGTCGAAAATTCCCTTAACTGGAGCTGTTCATTACCTTAATTTCCATTCGGCATGTTGTTTGATTGAGAACTGGTCCGATTTTTCAAAGCCACTATGCACTTTTGTAGACCTCCGCGTAGACAAGAAATTTTTCCCGGTTGCTAGACGTCGTTGCAAAATCGCTTAAAATTCCTTTGCTCCCCCCGTTTCCTGTGAAAGTTGGGGAGATGCAATGGCCCAAACTGTAACGTCTTAGGTTACAGGAGCCTTGGACTTCTGCTTATATTGAGTAGGATAGGATAATAGAAAAAAAGAACTAACACTAAGAAAAGAATTAACTTTTAGAAAAAAATATAAAAGAATTCCCAAATATTAATATTTACATTTATATTAGTTAGTCTGATGACATAAAATTCACCAGCCAACGACAAATAAAAATTCGCCAGCTAATTTACATAATATTCCATGCAATAATTATTAAAAATAAATAAATAAATAAAAACTTGTCATGACCAATTATTAATGTTACCCTTTCACAGCAGCGTACGCAGAAATTTTCTAAGGGGGGGGGGTTACTATGAAAGAGTAGTTTTGAGCAATCAGTGCAAAGCTTAAACCTTATTAAATAATATATATTATCAGAACCAATAGGAGGGGGTTTTAACCCCCATCCCCCCCCCTGCGTACGCCACTGCCCTTTCAATGCATTGGAGATTTAGGAAAATTGCGCACTTTTCTCAAATCCCGTTTACATTATTTAGGCAATTAAAAATTTGATCACAACCAGTTTAAACAAAATAGAGCAGGGTCTTAGCAAAAGAAAGACAAAGTTGTTATATTAAAGGTTAATTAATTTAAAAACCCGAAAATATAATCAGTTACACGAATGATTATTTACCATTACTATACAATAAAACAAAAATTAATTTATCTACACAACACTTATAAATTTGTTTCTTTAGTACGCAAATTCTAGCCAATAATTCTTACAACAGTTATAAAATCTTTCAATTTTATAACTGTGGTAAAGATGATAAAATATTTTCGTTATTTTCGCCGAAATGATTTGTGATAACGCTGGCATCTTTTCTCCGGGAGCTGTCCAAAACACAGCAAAGCCAAAAAGTTTTCTAGGCATAGAGTGACTTAACGCAACTACAGCCTAATAAAAATTATGTGTAATTCTGTTACTCTTGGCCCGATTTTGGCAAAACTTAATTGATTTCGTTTCTTCTAATATTGAAGTACTTTAGCACAAATCTGACTTGGGGGCGATTTCTAACCTAATACTGCCAATCTTTGAATTATATATTTTTTTGTAAAGATGATGCGTTTGTAACGATTGTAACGATTTGTAATAAAGTTGGTATCTTCTTGCAACCCACCTCCCACCTACCCACCCCTAAAAATCACGTTGTCCTTTGGTGGCTAATAGGAACTACAGCTTTAAAAAAATATGTGTTGTTCGATTACTCCTGGCAAGATTTTAACGAAACTTATTGATTCTATTTCTACTCGTATCAGAGTCACTGTATTCTTAAAATCTTTTCCTAATGTGCGATTTCGAGCCAACTACTTTGAAATTTATATTTATTGTAAAGATGATCAAAGTTATTTATGATTTTTGTCGTAAGGATTTGTGATAAGGCTGGCATCTTTTCCCCGGCAATTCGCCAACAATTACTGCAAACATAAAACACAAGCATATGGTATCTAACACGAATTACACCCTAAAAAATGAGTGGAATTCGATTACTCCTAGCCCCACTTTAGTGGAACTTAACTGATTTGGTCGCTACCCATATCAGGGATACTGTAATGCCTACAAATCTGGAGACAGTGGGCACTGTTTTTGCTTAATTGAACTCAGTTTCAGATCAGTAAAGATTTCAACAACCCCTTTCGTGTCCCCGGAAACGGTAAATTCTCCATATTCATCCTGATTACGTCACTGCTTCCGTGTAACCCTCCCTCCATCCAAAATACATCAGGAATTGAGATTACCTCCTCTGTCTAGTAGAGCAGCGGTTCTGAATCAGTGGTAAGCGTACCCCACTTGGGGTGCGTGCAGGGACTGTTCAGGGATACGCGGAAAATTTTTAGTAATGACGGATAAACCAGCATCCTGTAATCGTCAGTACCGCATCAGTTTTCGCATTGCTAAATGTGGTAAAGAACACACCACTGGTGAGAATTTGATTTCTTCCTTATATTAAAGATGTCGTTCTGTGTATGTTTGGAGAAGAATGCACCCGTATGTCCACAAAATTAACGCTGTCCCATTTTCAAACAATGCAATTTCTCGTAGAATTCAGGACACGTCTAAAGACACTGAATCAACAGTAATAGGTAAAATTAATAAGAGTTGTTGTAGTTTTTAATGCCTCCTGGTCAGAAATATTCCAGACCAGATCCATATAGGCTAGCGAGCTGGGGGTTGCGGCTCCGGTTTGTAATGGTACCACATGAGTCGGGGTTCGATTTAGTCAGGTGCCATTTCAATTTTGATCGAGTACCCCAGAGGTGACATCTGGGGGGATCGTACCCTCACCCACTTTCTCTTACCTCATAGAGGGACTTTCCAGTCTACGGGTTTAACGTGCCCATATCCAGCCTAGACACGGAGGTATTTAATGGCGCTTGTCGGGATTCGATCTGATCACACTAAACACCGAAAGCCGACGTGCCACCACTAGGCTACCACAAGCCAATATAAATGACTAGGTTAATAAAAGTAAATGACTTTGATTTAAATGACCGAAACACACTTGCATGATCGCTTCCCCTGACCCCGGGGTACAATTAGGGAAAAATTTTAGTAAGGGGCACAAGGTTAGGAAAAAGGTTGAGAAACGCTGATCTATAGAAGGATGCGCTCTTGAATATCGGACAATACCACTGAAGCGTAGGACCTAAGACCAGTTGAACGCCCGTCACCCATGTTCGTTTCCTCTACAGGCACGCATTTGGGTGATTCACCTCCGAAGAAAGGATGTTCAGAAAACGGTCTCAGTGGCTGAGATTAGACAGTGAATGGTAATATAAAAGAGTTACTATGGTCACGCTTCGCTCGAAACTGCATGAAAGCCCAGTCTTTTATTTTTTAAAGTATTTTTCTTAACCCAGAAACTGAGTAACAGTTATCAAAGAGTTACTATGTTGTCTTATGGTCGCGCTCTCCGTTGATTCGCATTGACAGGGAACGACTGAAGGCGAGGAATACTTGAAATTTTGAATTGAAAAAATAGCGCCCCAGAGCAGTTTTGAAGAATCTGCGTACCACAAAGCGTCATTTTGAATCAAAATATCGATCTGCAGTTGCATGAATACCCAGATTTTTACTTTCCTCTGTCTTTCTTTTTTTTTCTTTTTCTGAAGCCAGGAATTGAGTTAAAGCTGTTTCAATACTGTTTCTCCGATCAGACTATCATCAACATTTCATATTTGACTTAGTGTACGCATGTACGTGAGTGTTGCAGGGAGCTGAAATTTTGAATTGAAAAAATAGCGTCTCAGAGCAGTTTTGAAGAATCTGAGTACCTCAAAGCCTCTTTTCGAGTCAAAATATCGATCTGCATTTGCATGAATACCCAGTCTTTTACTTTTCCTTGTCATTTTATTTTCTGAAGCCAGGAATTGAGTTAAAGCTGTTTCAATACTGTTTCTCCAGTTAGACTATCATCAATATTTCATATTTGACTTAGTGTACAAATGTACGCGAGTGTCGCAAGGAACTGAAATTTTGAATTGAAAAAATTGCGTCTCAGAGCAGTTTTGAAGAATCTCCGTACCTCAAAGCGTCTTTTCGAGTCAAAATATTGATTTGTAGTTGCAGGAATACCCAGTCTTTTACTTTCCTCTGTCATTTTTATTTCTAAAGCCAGGAATTGAGTTAAAGCTGTTTCAATACTGTTTCTCTGATCATAATATCATGAATATTTCATATGTGACTTAGTGTACAAATGTACGTGAGTTTCGCAAGGAACTGAAATTTTGAACTGAAAAAATAGCGTCTCAGAGCAGTTTTAAAGAATCTGCGTATACCTCAAAGCGCCTTTTCGAGTCAAAATATCGATTTGCAGTTGCATGAATACCCAGTCTTTTAGTTTCTTCTGTCATTTTTTTTTCTTATTTTTCTGAAGCCAGGAATTGAGTTAAAGTTGTTTCAATACTGTTTCCCCGGTTGGTTGATTGGTTAGTTGGTTTTTAAGGGTGCAAGGTCCAAAATAGGACATGAAGCGCCCAAACAGTACATATGAAAGTTCGGGCCAACAGCGGAAATAACAGATAGGTTAGCAACACTGTTTCTCCGGTCAGACTATCATCAATATTTCATATTTGACTTAGCGTACAAATGTACGTTGAGTATCGCAAGGAACTGAAATTTTGAATCGAAAAATTAGCGTCTCAGAGCAGTTTTGAAGAATCTGCGTACCTCAAAGCGTCTTTTCGAGTCAAAATATCAATTTGCAGTTCCATGAATACTCAGTCTTTTACTTTCAACTGTCATTTTTTTCCCTTTTGAAGCCAGGAATTGAGTTAAAGCTGTTTCAATACTGTTTCTCCAGTTAGACTATCATCAATATTTCATATTTGACTTAGTGTACAAATGTGCGCGAGTGTCGCAAGGAACTGAAATTTTGAATTGAAAAAATAGCGTCTCAAAGTAGTTTTGAAGAATCTGCGTACCTCAAAGCGTCTTTTCGAGTCAAAATATCGATTTGCAGTTGCATGATTGCTCAGTCTTTTACTTTCCTCTGTCATTTTTTTTTTTTTCTGAAGCCAGGAATTGAGTAAAAGCTGTTTCAATACTGTTTCTCCGGTCAGACTATCATCAATATTTCATATTTTACTTAATGTACAAATGTACGTGAGTGTTGCAGTGAACATATAAATAATACTTGACAGTAATTCAAGAATTGCGTGTTTTTCCCCTTTTCTCCTAGATTTCACAAGCACCGAAAGAGACTGGGACGAAAAAGCAAAGAAAAGATAGCTGCATCCTTTTTATTGGAGGTAGCCCAGATTAAATAGTTGCCTAGAATTAAATTGGCAACAAAACCAGGGACGGAAGCGCGGCGGAAGGGGAGGGGCAGGGAGGTAAGCGTAATGTCTGTGTTAATATCAATGGAATTCCACAAGAAACAAAAATCCTTCGCAGAGGAGACAGGACCGCCCCTTTGTAAGATGTTTTGGTCGTGCCACTGTCAAAACATATTTTTAAGGCTGCTGTGTACTAACTCTGTTGTATTCGCTCACCTCAGTGCTAATTTACGGAGAAAACGTGTCTAAGAATTACCTACTTGGATTTAAAAAAAAAAATACAGTACTCGTTAATAGAGAAACAAATTTTACACCTTTTGACACTGTTCAATTTTTACAAATACGCAAATAATATTTTAAAATTTAAATTATACAGGGGAAAAAATCTGGTATAGTGTGTTTTAAACGCTCCTAAATTCCTTGGTATGCATCACAATTCATACATAGTTATTTTTATCACCTTCTATAAATGACTACTTTTATCACCTTTTTATATATCCCTGTTCTTACCTTCTTATCAATGCACTCGATTATGGTTTTAAAATACTGACTTATATAACGGTTTTTTTCGAGTTTTACCATGTGTTTGGCGCAACATATCCTCTCTTGACCTTACGCCATTAAACCACAACCAACCAACCAACCTAAATTCCTTTGGTAGACGAAATTTATAAAATGAATCCTGTTGCAAGGTGCGCAAAATTTCAGAAATCAAAAATCTGAAAATACCATTTTTATTGGATTATCAGCATTTATTTAGCTGTAAATACAGTGGAGTTCCGATAGTCCGAACTTCGGTAATACGAAAGTCCGCTTAATCCGAAACCGAAAGTAAAAAAAAAAACTAAGCTTAAGATAAAACCACGATGATACTAAGTAATATGAAGTATATTTATGAAAATTACAAGAAAATTCAAAGTTAGACAATGTACTGAACTAATTATTTCGGAACAACATTTTTTTTTGTCGTTGAAGAGAAGAATACCTCTACCTTGAAGCCAAATAACACCAACGCGTCAGAAAAATGGTGTCCGCTACGGTCGCGGTGGAGTGTTGCTCTATCTAGCGTAGCTCTACATCAAATGCAGCCGCGGTGTCTGAGTGGGATGCCCTCTGCTCACTGTCACCGTCTCCTTCACCTTCACTCTTGTCTGAGACGTTGACAGGTTATTTCAAAACCATTTCAACAATCTACTGATCGTCTAAAATGCAACTGTCGAGCACTGTGACGTATTGTTAGACCAACTTACGCTCTACTGTATTGTACTAGGCAGCTTTCCGCTCTCTTATCACCCATTTCGTCCCGAGATTTGGTTATGTTTAGACAGACCTTATAAAAAAAAACTGTGTAATCACACGTAATATGTAATATTTATGTAATCACACGTTATTATGTATTTTAAGTTTATTTTAAGAATTATTTCGCTTAATCTGAAAAATTCGTTAATCCGAAAAGGGTCTGGTCCCAATCATTTCGGATTATCGGAACCCCACTGTAGTAGGCAAATTTTCTCCATAGGTTAACCTTGATTTGAGCGAATCCAATAGGGTTAGTGCTCAGCAGCCTTAAGGGCCTGTTCACATAGGAGTCCGTTGCGTGCGTTGCGTTAAGGAAAAAAATGACGTTGAGATGAAAATAAACCAATCATATGCCTCCAAACGATTAGCAATGAAATTTTTAACGCCTATAATTGGTTTATTTTCGTCTCAACGTCATCTTTCCCTTATCGCTATGCAACGGACTCCTATGTGAACAGGCCCTAACTCTACACTGTAACAATGAATTGCTGTTTTGGGACATATCGCAAAACTAGAGGTATGAGTGGGATACTTATAACAGGTAAACTTGCTACCCAGAAACAGTGCAACCTGAAACAGGCAGTTTTTTTTTTTTTTTTTTTAAATCTGAAGCAACATTTCGTTTTTACTGTGTAATTTTGAATGTTAAACCGTGTTAAGTTTTCTTTTATAAATAGCAGTAGATTATCTAGTTGAATTTTCAGTATTTACCGTAATCTGTGAGAGGGAAATACAGCCGAACCGCGACTAAAGGCCTGTCCACATGCAGTCCGTTAGCGTAAGCGTTACTTGTACTGAAATATATTTAACCAATGACAAACCTGCAAACGACTAGCAACGAAATTGTTAAGGCCTATGATTGGTTTATTTCCATCTCAGCGCCTTTTTCCTTTTACGCTTACGCTAACGGACCGCTAACGAACAGGCCCTATAGGCCTGTTCACATAGATTCCGACAGCGCCGGCGTTAAAGATTCCATTGGCGCTGATTGGTTAAACGGGTCAATAATTGGTATATGGTTAGTTAAAAATTGTTACGCTGACGCTGACGGATTCTATGTGAACAGGCCCTTATGTCGTGTTAACACATAATCCGTCAGCGTCAGCGTCAGCGTTAAAGATTCCTTTGGCGCTGATTGGTTAAATGGGTCAATGATTGGTATATGATTGTTTAAAAAATGTTACCGCTGACGCAGATGGATTCTATGTGAACAGACCCTTAATCAGGTTTTATGGATTTTACACCTTAGGATTGCGATTTTAAGGATTTCATATAGATTCATGGTGCATCAGCTTGCCATTAATGATCAGATTCTTTTTTAAATTTTAATTTATCTGTTCGAGTTTTGCAGTTTTCTGAAGAAAGTCACAATCGACGAGAGTAGGCCATGCAGAAAAAGAAGGATCAAAGTACTAGTTCTAAAAAAAATTTACCCGTGTTATTGCATCATATACTGTGTGTGTACAACATTGTTCTTCTCTCACTTTGCTAGCGAATCACAAATAGCGAGATGAATCAGCCAGTATATTCAAACAGTAGGGTAGTCTTTCTTTTTCAAGAGGGCATTGTTTAAAGACTCACTCAGAAAACGTGAAGAATGGTTGGATCACTGTTATTATGAAAAAAAAAAAAGACTTCAAGGGAAAAAAAATACGAGCACTTTACATATGAAGTACTTATGTATTTGTAGATACTGATAATCGAAATGTAAAATCGAAATGTCGAATGAAACTTTCTTAGTTCTTAAATGTCGGACCCTCTCAATTTGGTAACGATTTTGCTCTGTCTTTCTCCCATGGGTTACATCACTGATTTTGTACTTTACTACAAGTTGGAAGCAATAATAAAATGATATCCCGGATTAGTTGTTGCTGAAGCATTTAACACATTCAGCTCTAAGTCTAAACTGTCTCATCAGATATGTTTTTTTTCTTTAACTTTTAAAGTATAAATGCTTTTTACTCTTGATTTGAATTGTAATATATTTGTATTGATTTATTTCACTCTTAGGTTGCTGTGTACTAACCCTACTGGATTCGCTCATCTCAATGTTAACCTATGGAGAAAATGTGTCCAAGGATTGCCAACTCGGATTTAAAGATTTTTTTTTTTTTTAAATTGTACTCCGTAAATTTTATACTTTAGGGCATTTTTCGTTTTACTGAAAAAAATGCAAATATTTTAAAATTTAAATTATTCAGTTGAAAAATCTGGTGTAGTGTGTTTTAAACTCTCATAAATTACTTTAGTGGACGAAATTTATAAAATGAATCCTGTTGCAAGGTGTAAAAAAGTTCAGGCTATCTGAAAATACAATTTTCATTGGATTATGAGCATTTATGTACCTGTAAATAGTAGACAATTTTTCTCCATAGGTTAACATTGAGGTGAGCGAATCCAATAGGGTTAGTACACAGTAATCTTCATGTATAAATGCATTTTATCATGATTTCATTTTGGAAAAAAACTTTTTTTTCAAGTATCAACATCTTTGTTTCCTTATACAGAGTGGCCACTGAAAGACTCAAGGATTTGAAAAAGTCATAACTTGTTCATTTTAAATCTTTTTTCTTTTCTTTTTTATAGGTTATAGAGCATTCCTAGGATATTAAAATGGCTACGTATGTTGTCCAGCAACAAATAAAGGCCTGTTCAAACAGAATCCGTTAGCGTTAGCGTTAAAGTTTCCGCTGGAGCTGATTGGTTAAATGGGTGAATGATTGGTTTATGATTGGTTGAAAAATTTTAAAACTGACGCTGACGGATTCTATGTGAACAGGCCCTAATACTCATCGGGTTTTCTCATTTCAGTGAAAGATCAATTATTGAAACTCAGAGAAAATACCGGAAAAAAAAATAAACTTACTGCTGCTGTACCACTATTGTAAAAATTTATGTAGCACTGCACTCTACAGTACATGATTAAATTTTACAAACTAGATTTAATTGTTTGCTGTGTGTGAAAGGTATTGTTCTTCATTTCCTCTTTGTCTCTGAAGGATTAAAAAAAATCCAGTCGATTTTATAATTTTAATGTTACAAAACTTATTTGAGAATCAGTGTGCGTTAAATATGGACAACACTATTAAGGTGTTACGGGAGTGGGGTGCTTGCGATAATCGTGGTTTTTATTCATTCGTTGGGAACCTGTAACCCCCCCCCCTCCCCTTTCCGATCGTAAAAGGCCAATGAAATTTATTCCGCAGAATTTCTAAAGGTAATTGGAGCGATAATTGTGTAAGCTATGTTCAGTCTTTACTATACGTTAATGTTTACAATAATTTGTTGTTGTTGTTATTGTTTCTAATGGACCCTGGCTGGAAGTTCCACACCGCGTCCATATAAGCTTCGGACAGAAGTGTGCGGCTCCGATTTATATAGCACCAGGCCTTGATTTTCCATTGGGCCCGGTAGGCCTGGGCCTAGGGGTCCCCAATTGTTGGGGGCCCTCCCAAAATTTTTATTAAAAAAAATTTCAAAATTCAATTTTTTTTAAATTTTACCTTCTTTAATAGCAATTTTTTTTATATGAAAAACTTTACATCAATAAAAATACTTTATATAAATTTTTTACAGAAAAAAATTGATGTGAAGTATTTGCAGGTGTACATAATATATATATATATATATATATATATATATATATATATATATATATATATATATATATATATATATATATATATATATATATATATATATATATATATATATTATATATATATATATATATATAAAAGAGCTTGTCTGTTTGTTTGTCCGCTATAGAATCATAGACTGTTTCACTCACAGAGACCAAATTCGGCACAGTTAATGTGTAGGACCCGAGAAACTTAAATCAGCCAAAACGAAGTTTGGGTCTCAATTAGTTTTTTTTAAATTAATTTTTAATGATTGTTTGTGCCCGTAAGAGGTGCGAGGCACCCCCTGTGGGTACAGGCGTTCAGTGAAATACGAACCTATCCCTCTTCCCCCGCGCGGGAGAAGAGGGGTGCGCGGGGGGGGGGAGAGATTCATGGTAATAACCTTTGACCTTGCCTAACTGACTGACTAACTGACAGATAACGCACAGTCCAAACCGTTCGACATAAAGAGCTGAAATTTTGCATGGTGATTCTTCTATAGTGGAGTTTATAGTGGAGGGGTAAACTGAGAAAGATTTTTGGAAAATTCTTCTTCGATTTTTTAAAATTAAATTTTTAAGCTGTTTTTCTAATTTTTTTAAGTTTGCATTTAAAATGATAATCCGAGGGTTATAAAATTTATATCACGAGAAATATCATAAAAATTCCTTTAAAACGAAATCTTTTTAGAATCTTTACCTACCTCCCTTTTCTGATTTTTGGTGAATTTTTAAAGATTAATTTTTAGAATGTAATTTATGAAATGCTGATCACGTGGTTTCTTTTCTTTTTGTGATACTTTAAATTAATTTTGCGTTACGTGCATAACAACGAAATAAATTGACAAAAGAAATATTAAAATACGTTAAAAGATAAAATTTAACCACTGGACTAACTGAGATGGGAGTTTTTTAAGAATGCAGTTCAAATTAGTATGTTTTAACACAACTTTCCCGGCTCTGCTTTTTGCCCTTTGTTATTTGCAGTTTTTCTCATCGCTGGAACCGATTTACAATTTGCTTTTTCTACGGTTTTTGGCCTTAGGAAAATTAAAAATCGAATTACAATTCGCTTTTTCAACGGTTTTATGGCCTTGGGAAAATTAAAAACCGATACGGTTTTTGGCCTGTCGACAATAAAAAACCGAATCACCAAAGTAAGGAAACTAGGCTTCATGTGAAATCGCGCCTTACTTTGAATAAATAAAGGGGATAATGCATCTTGCACTTTACCTCTTGGCTGATGTGGAAAAAAGTGTGTCTCTTGGGTGTTGTGGAACAAACTGAGCTTTTAAGGGAAAAATAAATAATACAGGCAAATGTAAATTATAAAACTTATTTCTAATTAAACAGTGGATCAAACAAATCTAATTAAATCTAATTAAACAGTATCTAACAAATATAATTAAACAGTATCTAACAAATATAATTAAACAGTATCTAACAAATATAATTAAGCAGTAAACTTATTCAATCCAAACGTGCGAATCACGCAACACTGTGTTATTAATTCTCAATAAAATCAGATGTATAATCAGACGAAGGTCCGCAAGCTCAAAGTTGTTTTCTTTCTTATTGTTTGTATATCATTTCAGTAGAAACGCGCTAAGCGCAATTTGTCTAGCCAGATGAACATGAAGAGCGGCCCAGTATTTTTTTGATGGAATGCATCAAAATTTTTATATCTATATATCTACCCGGGCATCGCCGGGCAATAATGCTAGTATATATATATATATATATATATATATATATATATATATATATATATATATATATATATATATATATATATATATATATATATATATATATAAATATAATTTTGCTTAAAATGATTACAAATAAACATAAAATAAAGCAGTTTTTAATGATTAGTTTTGTCTATTCATCAAATTTATATAAAAGGTAAGTGCGCTTGATTTTATTTATTTTCCAATTTGTGAAAAGTGAATTATGAGGTTAAAGGATTATTGATTAATATTATTAAAGGTTTGACTACTATTGATTGGTTCATCATATGTATAGTTATATGTATAGTTCATCATAAGTATGTTATAAGTGTATATGAGGGATTAATAAGTTTTCTGGTTACATTGTATTTGTGTTTTAATGATGAAGTTAATGTGTTGTATTGCTTTTTGTTATTTGATAATGTTTTAGGCTTCTACACTTCAAATAGCCAATTCTTGGTAAAATGGTACTTTCACAACAATTTATGATTTTTTTTATTTATTTATTTATTTAATTTTATTTTTAGTTTTAGTGTGTGTGTGTGTCAGTCAATTCTGGAAATTTTACGCCCACATCAGTATTAGGCGGCCCCCATCCCGAGATGTGCCTATAGTCAAGAATTTTCTAAATCGGGCCCTGTATAGCACCACAAGGCCATCTTAGCTAGATGCCATTTCAATTTTTACTGAGCACCCCCAGGAGTGACATCCGGGGGCATCGTACCATCCCCCACCTTCTCTAACCTCATAGAGGGACTTTCCAGTCTACGGATTTAACGTACCCATATCCGGCATAGACAAGGAGGTTTATAATGGTGCTCGTCGGGATTCGATCCGAGCACCCTCAGCACCGAAAGCCAGCGCGATACCATAAGGCCACCTCGACCCCACAGAAATTTTTCTCTAAGGAGTGACTACCGGAAAATCCCTTTGATCGGATACCTCTTTTGGCTGGGTTGGTTTCTAGATAGTCGTAGCTTCGACAGCGCAAAATTTATTTTTGTTTGCTGTGGGATAAATAAATTTGCGTTATCTCTGGTTTTCGCGTTTTCGTGCCACTCACACAAATTGTGCGTCGGCGGGCATCTTTTTTAGCTGGCCTCTAGAGCAGGGATTCCCAGCGAGGTCTAGGTGGACCCCTTGGGGGTCGATGGAAGCTTAAAAAGGATCTATAGTATTCCAGGGGTCTATTGGGGGTCGATGATAAATTCTTCTGTTTTAAAATTTAATTTTTTAGGAATGTAATTATTAGATAATAATATCCGTTTTAATATGGATAAATAGAAATTTGCATAGGGGAAATTTGCATAGAAATTTGAGTGATCCACGCATCTAAAGTCGATTGTCATGACGCTTTTGCCGCTCTTGCTGATCGTAGCCAGTCCTCCCCAAATTCCATTGCAATCAATGTAAACATATACGTGAGCGGCATCTCTCTGTCGCTCTGACGCCCTTCACTTATCGGCCGTTTCTATTCCCACTGATTGTGGGAATAGCGCAGTGGCTAACCCCACAACCTACGTAAGATCTATGATGCTGCCATCTATATCCAGAAATTTGAATGATTTGTATAATGTTTATGAACGATTTGTATAATATATATGTATATATATATATATTATATATAAAAATATACATATATATACATATATATATGTATACATATACATATATGCATATATATATATATACATATATATATATACATATATATATGTATACATATACATATATGCATATATATATATATACATATATATATATATACATATATATATATACATATATATATATATATATATATATATATATATATATATATATATATATATGTATATATATGTATATTTATATATATAATATATATATACGTATATATTACATTATACAAATCGTTCAAATTTCTGGATATAGATGGCAGCATCATAGATATTACGCATTAGATATTAGATGTTGGCAAAAGGTGGTGGGGATAGCAACTGCGTCACTTATCGCTCCCCGCTTGTATCGTAGCCGAGGCCTAACCCCTCCGGTGGGAATCCACGACCGGGAAGGCCACTACGTAGCCATAACGGATCCCATTTGGTGCCTTGGTACAGGAAACTCCCTCTCTTCGTATCGCCCCGAAAAACTATTACGGTGTTTGGTCGGGAGCAACTTGATGTGTCCTAATCACAGATGACCTACGCAGTAGGACTGATATATCTTACATAGATCTTATACATATCTGCACTCTTTTCGAGGGTCCGTTCCACTGTCACGTACTTGCATGCTCTGAGTCTGGTGCCGACAGAAGAGTTAGGTTAACTACGTTCCATTGGCCAAGCTCTCCAACGTACGTTTTCAATAGGACTGTTTCAATACGTACGTTTCAATAGTTACTTTCAATACCTACGTTTCAATAGGAACTTGCCGTGATACATTCGCCCAATATATCGCGGAAATTGTTGACTATCCGGACGCATAATACAGGTGAGTCAACATTAACCCCTGATGCCACATCAATTATGACCGAGCATCCCCGGAGCGACATATGGTGGGGCTCGTACTTTTCCCCATCTGTTTGACCACATGGAAGGACTTTTCGTTCTACGGATTTAACATGCCCATATTCAGACTAGATACAAAGGCTTAGGAAAACATCATACTTCAGTCATCTCAAATATGCCATTTTAAATGCGTTGACGCGCATTTTCTTGAAGAAAACACCCTGAATGCTGTCTTTTCATTATTATTTTGTAGGGGATTTCAAGAGCACTTTACTTTTTCGGTAAAAAGTGTTCAGTGGAACTATTCAGGGTCCGATTTAGAAAATTCTTGACTATAGGCACAACTTGGGATGGGGGCCCCCTAACACTGATGTGGGCATAAAATTTTCAAAATTGACACACAAAAAGAATAATCATGAATCATTGTGAAAGTACCATTGTAAACCTGACCGTCGTGATCCGTTAAATAAATGTCTCGTAGAGTTATTCATAACTGGAGAAATAGCTCTTATTCATATCTGGTTTATTATAACATCAATATCTTGGTTAATAATAAGGTACATAAGTTTGTTCCGAAGAACGCTGATAACATTCATGAGAGAGGGGTTCATCATCACAGTTCAAGAGAGACCCTTTCTCTCTCTCTATTCTGTCTGCTCGCACGTGGCGTTTTTTTCAAAGTCCTAGTCTAATAATTACAAGATAAAAAGACTTTTTATATACCATGTTTTTAAATTTTGTGTTGAATCTAGCACGTGGGCATAAATAAAAATTATCCCATTGTAATGAAAATGTAATATGCTTGGTTCACTATTACATTAATAGATGGCGCCTGTAGCGCAGTTACTTTTGACTCCAGACGCTTCTCGTATTTTTACGTAATGGATTTTAAAATATGGAATAAAGATGGCTAGAAGTATTAAAATAATGCATTGTCATCGTGTTCTGAGCTATTCTAAAAGTTTCAAATGTCTAGCTAGTCGGGAAGTTAGTTAAAAATCGATTGCAAGATTTGTACCAGACAAACACACACACAAACACACACACAAACAAGAAAGCAAGTTAATAAAAACATGGTAATAAAAACAAGCCCTGTCTAATCGTCTTTTCATCTTTAATACATTTTTCCCCGTTTCTCGAAGGTTCCATTCTTTCATGTCTTTGATGCAATTCCCTATACCGGGGTTCATCAGCTGGTCACCCCCAGGCTGCGTTCCTTTTGGTCAGCCCGACACCCCGGGCCTTTTCATTGTCTCTTTGTGGTCTTTTCCTAACGAAGGACCCTTTTTCCACTCAAGGAAATGGCTGCCGCATCATTATCTATTTAACGTTCTGCAAGATTCCTTTACAAAAAGTCACATCTGGACTGGATTTTCCAAAGTTAGGATTAAGTCTGTTTTCAGTCTATGTGAGAGTCTCACAACCATTTTACTAAGAATTGGCTATTTGAAGCGTAGAAGCCTAGAACATTATCAAATAACAAAAAGCAATACAACATATTAACTTCATCATTAAAATACAAATACAATGCAAGCAGAAAAACTTATTAATCCCTTATATACACTATAACATACATGTGATGAACCAATCAATCAGTCAAATTCGAAAGGATATATAAAAAAATGCTATTAAAAAAGTTAAAATTTAAAAAAAAAATGAATTGGCAATTTTTTCTTTTTTTCCTTTTAAAATTAAAATTTTTTGGGGCCCCCAACATTCGGGGGCCCCTAGGCCCAGGCCTACCGGGCCTAAGGGAAAATCAGGGCCTGGAACTATTAGTCGGTTTAGGATCCGAGCGATACATTTTTTAAGTGGGAGTTCACCAAATTATTATTATTGTTTTTATTTATTTATTTATATTTTATTTATTTATTTATATTTTTATTTACATTTTTATTTATTTATTTTTTAATATTTTTTATTTATTTATTTATTTATTTTGTTGGGCAATTTCACTGACCGGCAGGGGAGAGAGAAAGTCCGCCTTTATAACTATTGATCAGAATGTTCGTTTCGTATTCCAACTTCGCGATGTTCGATTTCCATTCTTCACAGACGTTCGATAATATCATACACAATCTTTGAAAGCATAGAAAAAATAAAGATGGGACCAAAAAAAATGGAAGAAATATTAAAAGCTAGATATATTTTGCGTAGCTATAAATGAGTCGATTTTGTAAGAATCTAACATCTTGGATGCTGGCCGCGAAAAAAATATGGAGGGTAAGAGTGATAATGTGAGGTATGGAATTCAGAACGAACGAGATATCATACGAATGATTCATTCCATGTGACTCGTTGCGTATGAACGAGATTTTCTCGCATCGCCCGGATGGTCTAGTTAATAGGATGATTACTTCAAGGTACATTGGCAAGGGCGTCAAACCCCATTCCTGGTAGAGGGTCGTTATAACAGCACCTCTCGACAGGAAAAAAAAACTATAATTAACAATTGGGAGGCATATAACAGATATTTAAAATAGAAAGAGAAAACAGCTTATTCGAAAATAAATAAGTAAAATACGTTCAAAATATCATCCTGTCAATGACGTCAAAAAGAAAGGAGGAATATTTGAAGAAAGTCATCGAAAATAACATTTTCACATCCACGGAACATTTCAGCTGGCGGAACACCGGTCTTAGGTTAGAAGATACGGAATCAAATGCAGCTCCTGACAGATGTTGGCTATTTATATTTTTTCTCTGTTTATTAATTTAATCTTCAGTGACGACCAGACTGCTCTATAAATTTACCAAGATTTTATAATTGGTTCCCTTTGTTATGTCAAATTAACTATCATAATCTTTTTCGGAATTTTACTTCAATCAGATAAACCGAAACTGGCTTCAATTCCGTCAAATCCTCATTTTCCAGTCTTTTCTCTATCACCTTATTGCTCTTTTTAGCGACTCCATTCTATGATTCTCTAAAAATTTCGGCAATTTAAAAGTTTTAAAAAAATGCCATTTAGACTCAGGAATTTTTAAAGATGTTTAGTATAGTATTTGTGTTTTCTTTTGGTTAGGCTGTAATGGGGGGTGGCGCTATAGTAATGTTACAATGACGTAATTTTTAGGATAGAATTGGCTGCTGTTTCGCCATAATCGTCACTTATGGAATTGGGGTATGTACGCGTCTTTTATTTTGCATTAGGATTTTGTGTGCTTGCATGTAAGGTGCGTTGAGCCCATACTGTAAGTTGTGTTTGTCTTTTCATTTTCTTTTTGACTTATTGCTTCATTGGGGGACTCGGGGCCTTGGGATGTCTTTTGGGCTTACCTGCATCCTATTCAGAAAGTTCCCCTTGAGGTAACTGACATGGTTAGGCTCCCTGACGAAGAGACCTGTTGGTTGCCTCTGTTGTTTTATAGTTCAGTTCCGGCACTTATACAGAATCTTGCCGTTGGTGCGTGGATGCCCAGAGTGCTTGATTTCTGTTTGTTTCTTGTCTATATTTGTTTTATTTCTAACTATCTCTGTTGGATTATTTATTCTATCAAATATGACTCACACATACTGTTCGTTTAATCTGTTTCCGACAGTTAATTGATCCACTCTTTGTTTAGCAATTTCAGCTTCCGTAGCGACAGGACTATCCTTTTAATGAAATGAAAACTTTCTAAAATTACATAATTCTTTCCTTTTATCGTTTAAACTTATATATTGTGATTTCTTCGGAGTTTTACGACAGCTACTTAAACTTAAACTTAGTTCCTTCGTATTATATATTCATTCTTCACCTAAGCCACTCCTTCCTTAGGATTCTACTAAGCATCACGCTTGTACTATGTATTTAATTTGTTTCCAAATGGAGCTTATTGTCTTAGGGTGGCAATTTAAAGCTTACGGTAACGCATTATGAAATCCTTTAGCGTTTCCGAAATCTCTGCCCATTACCTGTACTCACCATTAGGGTGTTCTATCCGCGACAGAAGACCTAATGGTGAGTACTAAATAATGGAAGATACTCAAATCCCACCTCCGTACATAACAGTGTTTGGGTGTGTAAACGGGCGCTCGCGTCTACAGCAGACAGATATTTACGCTTCCAGGATAGCGTACCGGTGGATAATTTTCCCCATATGACAGCCACAATTAGCTAAAACTCCATTTCTTCCACTAAATATCTCAGTGTATTTATTCAAATGTTTTCGAGATCCTTATATATAGTCGAGCTCGATTATAACGAGCTAAAAGAAAAATCAAATACTCGTAAAATCCAAGTGCTCGTTACCGGGCATCCAAAATATCATAGGTATACAGTCGAAACCCGTTATAACGAACTTCAAGAGACCAAATGTTTTGTTCGCTATATCCAAACCGTTAAGAAAAATGCTACAGTTCACAAAATGTATAACTCATTAGTTGCAATGTGTATTCAATAATGATGTATTAAAAATCATAAAATCTATAAAAAATAATGAATTAAATCGACTAAAATCGATTACATTAATTTGACAAAATGCTAATTAAATTTCGTACAGTAAGAAAACAGTGGGGCCAAAATTTTTGTTCGTTATATCCGAGAGTTCATTATATACTGGGTTCGCTATAACGGGGTTCGACTGTACTTAAAATTGATTTTTCATTTGGCAAAGGAAAATAAGAAAAAAGGAAAGGCCTTGGTTAAGCTACTTTGTAATTTTTCATTGTCACTTTTCTCTCTCTTTTTAGACTGACATAAAAGGGTTTACTATTTGTTTTTCGTAAGGTTACAGGGAAAAGAGAATTATTAATTTGCTTTGAATTTTTTCATTGTCTTTTTTTGCCTTTTAAGGCTGCTGTGTACTAACCCTATTGGATTCGCCTACATCAATGCCAGTATATGAAGAAAATTTGTCCAAGGATTGCCGACTTGGATTTAAAGATTTTTTTTAGAAAATTGTACTCCGTAATAGAGAAAGAAATTTTACACCTTGGGGCATTTTTCTTTAAAAAAAATGCAAATAATATTTTTAAATTTAAATTATTAGGGGGAAAATCTGGTCTAGTGTGTTTTAAACCGTCCTAAATTCCTTTGGTAGAAGACATTTATAAAACGAATCTTGTTGCAAGGTGCAGAAAAGTTCAGGCTATCTGAAAATAATATTTTTATTGGGTTATCAGCATTTATGTAGCTATAACTAGTACACATTTCCTCCAAAGGTTAACATTGAGGTGAGCGAATACAATAGGGTTAGTACACACCAGACTTAATATTCGACTCATGACGCGAAAAACATTGACTCCAACAACCCAGGTTTTTTTATTTTTATTTTTATTTATTTTTAATTTTTTTAAAAAATTTTAAGGTTTATTTATTTATTTATTAATATTATTATTTTATTTTATTTATTTATTAATATTATTATTTTATTTTATTTATTTATTTATTTATTTTTAAGCTGCAATATATCCGCGCATTCAAAAGTCATTGAGTTTATCAGTGGCATTGAGTTTCAGTTTTCATCATCTCATGTGAAGAATCGCTAAGGTAAATCGGCATCACGTATTATTTTGAACGATTTTATCAATGATACGTCTGAATCCCCATTGCAACATTTTTCTTACTCGCTTAGAGACATTCTTCCTCTGATCGATATCTTCATTATCTATTCTTTGCGCAGCAATATAAAAAAAATTTAAAAGTTAAAAGAAGTCGTATTTTATGTAATTTCGGCAAACTTTATGCCTTTGTCTAACATCCATATACTTTCTCTTCAAACGGTAAAACTTTGCGTTTGGAGGCAAGGCAGCTAACCAGTTTCCAAATTTGTACACACAGAGAGATATCGAACAATTAGCAATTAATAATTTCTCTTATCCCATTTCGCCTCTTTCTCTAAAAGGGGGGGGGGGAAGGGAAAAGAAGAGATAGAGAAAAAAAAAAGTCAAATACCTGTTAGGAAATCTGTTACCGACTCATCACTGATTTTTCGACAGTTTGTAAAGAGAAATTCTCCGACAGATAGCTTGAGGAAGGAAGTGGAAGGAATTCCTTCCAATTGTCTATTATTTAAATAATAGTGAATCTGTATAATCCTACTCCCTAAATCCGAGTTATTCTCGTAATAAGCTACTACAGTTTCTCACATATAATCCTGAACCAGATACGATATTTTAACGTAGGATTACGTTCCTTCATAACGGTCCTCCGGAAAGCAAAATTTCAGACGCTAAAACCGTCCGCTGTCGCGAGTTATAATTTTGGCAGCGCACGAAACTCAGTCTGTATCGCTTGGGCAAGCAGTAAACAGTTAAACAGAAAAGTACCAAAATGCGTCAAAATTTTGACATATATATATATATATATACACACACATACACACATTCGTGCATATATATACATATATACATACAAAAGAGGTAAGCAACGATAAGTAATCCTGCGTTAATAACCCGTGGTAGTTTCGTTAGAAGAGACTACCTGAAATTTTTTTTTCTCTCTAAACCCAGGTTCCCGCTACATTAAAGACGATGGCCAAATGACCAAATACCAGAGTCCGTGGATCGAGTCGCGTTATTGGCATGGATGTTTGTAACCGTTTGGAATCGGCTTTAAGCAGTAGGTCCCGGTCTAATGAACTTTCGTGTAGCAAAAAATGACCGTAGCGCTCCAAACCAAACCTATAAATTTCATGAAATCGGAGATCGTTTGTGCTGTGAGGTGATCACATTATTCCTTCTTGTAAAGGCGAGTGACGATTTCTGATGCCTTTTCTTTTGAAATGCGTTCATTTATTGGGATGCAGGTTCGAAGTTGTTTATACTAAGAGACTCAGCGTATTTAAATTCGAGTCGGTTGATACAGCCAGTTTTGAAAGTGCTGCCTCGGAACAAGGAATCTATCTGTAACTACGCGACCCGACAGTCGTTCGTCGCGATGAAAAATCATAAGAGGGAAAAGGGGGAAAGCAATTCAAAACATCTGCGTATAATAAAAACGAAGGAACTGATCTGGAGTAAAATAAGGAAATTTTTTCTCGGCACCCAGATAGTAAAAACATTCGATGGGGAGAAAATGTTTCTAAATCGATTGTTGATGTAAGATATTTTTCTGGACCGTAATAATAATAAACGAAGCGGAAATACGTTAAATACTAAAAAATCGAATTTTTAATTGTATTTTTACTAATTGCTTTACCTATTTTTTTTTTTCTTTGATATTTTTACTAACCTAGATTTTCCTTTTCATAGAAGTTTTTGAGTGTAGATGCAAATGCTAAAACATGCATGTATTATTAAAAGAAAACAAAACTGGCTAAAGATAGAAATAAAGGCAGTATTTCTTCATCAAAAGCGCAACAATAAGAACAGACATAAAGCTGTTCCTGATCTTAACCCATTTAGGACCGCTCCATGTTTGCTTTATTGGAAATGCACCAAACTGTGTTTTAACACTTCCTAGAACATTAATTACACAAATAAGTTGTTTCCATAAAATTAAATTTATTTTTACGAGAGTTACAAAATGTTGCGTTTTCGCAACATCAGTCCAAAGCGATATAAAAATTTTAAAAATATAAAAATTTAAAATTATAAAATTTTTTTTTTAAATTTTAAAATCTTTGAAACATTTATCATGAAGAGGTACATTACACTTATTACATACAGAAATTGTTTGACTTTTGCAGTGTTTACATTTTTTTGTTTATTTTCACTATTTTTAGTAATAATATGGCCCATACGGTTTTTCCGAGTTTCGTTGAGAATTAGATTTTGAATTGAAGATGGTTTTCCAATATGTGAAGTTTCAGGTAAAACTGAATTCCTCTGCATTTCTTCAAGCCTTTTTATCAAAGATATGGCTCTCTCAAAGATATAGATCTCTTAAACTCTAATAAACTTATTTTAGAATTCATTACATCCATGTAGAGTCTCCCTTTTTCCCATACAATATGCTCCTTTTTCTTACTATATTGCTTACTTTTACATTTATTAGAAAAAAAAATGTCGATTTCACCTGCAATGTCTTTAGGTGATTCGACATTTTCACATAAAATATTATCATCAATAGCTTCTTCATCCGTCAAATCATCCGGATCTGGAGGGATAATGACGAATTATGGTTCCTCATTAGATTCTGTTGAGGACGATTCTGAAATATCATCATTTAGGCCATCAAAATACTCCAATGTCTCTTCCAATGTCAAAAATCGCTTTTTTCTAGAGACAAACTTATCCGAAATGCAAACAATACCAATTTACTGCATGAAAAACTAGGCAGCACTAATAAAACACATTGGAAATAAGTAATACACTTTGGACTGATGTTGCGTTTTCGCAACATTTTAAAAAATATGAATTGAGAAACATAAAAACAAAAATTATGATTTATCTGTTGAAGCCATTTTGTTCTTTAGTCTCTAGTAAACTCGGAACAAGCATCAAATCGGAAATTTATCATATGCTGCTATCTAAGGTTATTATTTGAAAATAGTCATTTTTTTCCCTTTCAAAACACCAGAAAAAAACAATTTTTTGCAAGTGCTAAAAGTGGGGAAATGAGGAAACAAAAAAATTATTATGATCAATTGAAGTATAGAGAATAAAATAAAAATGTTACTTCAGACGTACAAAATTTTGAACATGCCTTTAAAAAATAGAGAAATTAATGTTGCGTTTTCGCAACGCCAGTCTTAAATGGGTTAAATACTAGGGCGCTAAGCACACGAGAGAGAGTAATAATTTGGCCTGAAAGGGAGTAAAATATCACACGTGAAAAATATCCTTCAGCGATGCACGAGTACGGTTAAAAAAATTAAATAAATTTTTTAAAAAAAATCAGGTAGGGCTACAACAGATGAGAAAAAGGAAAGCACACATATGTATCAAATGTTGGCCACACATTTGTATCAGATTCAGCGTAAAAAAAAAAAAAAATATCATAAACAGTTAGGAAACAAGTGCAGTTACAGTTTAGGATAAATAGCTTTAATTACCGTATTAATTAAGGCTCTCAACCAATCAACCAACCGTTATATCAGAGCTCGATATGCGGGAAAGTTCAATTGAATTGTGTTCTATCCTGCCGTTTCATTCTAAGGAGGCCAGTAAACGAGAGAAAATCAAAATAAATAGGCAAATGAGACTTTTTAAACTCGAAAATGCATTATTTTCTCAGCTAGATATCCCTTTACAAAATCGTCCAATATCAAAATCAAAATTTCATCGTTTCAAGGACTTAAATTTTTTTACGTAAAAGAAGAGTGTTTGAAGAAGAGTGCATGAAAGAAGAGTTTTGAAAAAAGAGAATTTAAGCAAAATTTCCTTATAAAAATTAAACGCACGGTTGATATTCCCCGAACAATATTACGTCAATTTCATTTTGCCCAATTCGACTAAATCCGATAGTAGTAATACCAGTGTCAAAAAAAAAAAAAGAATATCCCGAAATAGGCAATACCATCATAGAAAGGATTTCATTTTGTTGGAATCCCTAGTCTGCTAACATCAATAAAGCTGACCAATCCGTGTGTGGTCATCGTTTATAAATACTGAAATTCGTGATTGCTTGCAATTTGTCGTGAGTTCGGGTGGTATCTGTTGAAGCTGTGCTCTATCATGACTTTACACGGTTCCTTACACGAATTCGCATTGTAACTATTAAACCCGGATCTACAGCAGATAAATCGTCACTAGATGGGGCGTAGCTAATGCTAGGTGAGAACAGGTATCATAAATCACGTGATAAAGTGTGCCGAGTTGTCGCCATCCTGCTACTGGTTCGTAATATTACAAGGGGCGTAGGAAACGTTTAGTCGTTATCCATTTTAGTAAATAATAATAATTAAAAATTTTCAAACAATGATGATTGTTGTGCAATTTTTAAGTTACCCTTTTTTTAACCTAAGCAACTCTTCACTAATTAATATGTTCACTAAAGGAAGAACTTAAGTAACAATCTCTATATCTGTCATCTATACTAATATATAAAGAGAGTGAGCGGATTTTGTATGTGGAGGGTAATCTCCGGAACCACTGCACCTATTTGAAAAATTCTTTCACTATTTGAAAGGTACATTATTCCAAATGGACATAGGCTATATATTATGTGTTATCTGATCAGTAGAAAGAAAGTTAGGGGCCTAAATGTTGAGCTGATGCTTCACCTTTACAAGTTTTCCTTTGTCAACCATAGTCAAGTAACCATAGCAACACATCAAACGATATTTTCATTTATTATTAGTAATGTTAATTTTACTGATAATAAATGAAAATATCGTTTGATGTGTTGCCTAGAAAAACGAAACAAAAAATGTGGTATACCATGAAGTTTTAAAATAAATTATACCTACCTAATATCTACTTAAGATAGATAATTGTTCAACCCGGACAAAGTCGGGACGGACCGCTAGTTTTTAATAAAGCTTTACGACTGGGCTTATCGCAATAAGCCTGGATGAAACTGGGCTGTTTGAGCAAACTGTTGCGAATTTTCTAACAGAACGATGTATGGGCTCACTACAATAAGCCTAAAATATATAAAGCTAATTAGAAAGTTGTCGATAATTTTTCCAATTAGCCTGGCGCATTGCAAAATGACGGCGTTCTTTGCAATAAGCCAGATTTGCCATTTCGCCTAAGACATTTTCCCCCAATTAAATATTCAGAAATCAGAGTAGAGCACTTGTGTGTGTGTGTGTGTTGGTGAAACCACTGTATATTAGATCAATGTAAATAGAAGATCAAATCGATTTCTGCATTTATACTCAGTAATCAAGAAGTATTAGACCAAGTAAGAATCCACACGACAAAAATTAAATGTGAAACAAGTTGAAAATTCTATAAATTTTTCTTATAAGATAAGGTAAGGGTGTAACTGGGCCCATGGGTTAACTGGGCCATCCCCTCCCAGATTTGCCCTTTACATATTAAGTGGGGATTCCAATCTGTCTGTTATTTTTTTTTTCTGATGTTCGGAACAATTTATCTTACAACATTGGTAACTGCTTTGAAAAATTATTTTTAATGGGGGTAGAATTTTTTTTTCTTTTTTCTAGATATACAAGCATTGGACCCAGTTACCCAGTCACAGATTCTGTTGTTTCTTATGAGAAATAGACCTGGGTGGTCCACTTACCCCATTCATCAGGGCAACTGGGCCCACCTGTATTTTAAATATATACAATATTTATATACAATATAAATCAATATCATAGCTTAAGCAGACACCCTAAGACTTACTAAAATGCATGTAATACAAAGATTTTTGAAAATGATACATTTTAGTATTATTTAAATGTATTAAAAGTTTAGTATATAAAACAGGTTGAAAATCTATGGCCCAGTTACCCCAACTTACCTTACTCTGAATGGGCAAATTTGGAATATAATGAGAAAACAATGTAAATTTAAAAATTTTAAATTTAAACAGGATAACAACTTCATTTTTCAATGCCTAATGTATCATTCGGCACTGGAATCTACTTAGTAACGTTGAGATTGACTCATTTTAATACCTACCTGATACAGCAAGAAAAATAAACTATTATTATTTTCAAGGATAACTACAACAACTTTTTATATGTCTTTCCTCAAAATGCGTACACCAATTTTATTCGTGGACATGGGAAATAAAGGTCAAACGTCATGACTGTTCAATAATTACAAGATAAAAAGAACTTTTTATATACCATGTTTTTAAATATTCTGTTGAATCATATAAACTTGACAATTCTATATATTAATAAATATTTATAAAAAAAAATTTTGATGAATTATCCCATCAACTTGAAAGAAAATGAAGTTAATTGGAAGTTAACTTGCGTTTAACTTTTCGTTCCCGTCCCTGCCGTCAGATGGCTGCGCCAGTCTACAAAACAAAATTAACTGAAAATAATAAAAAATGGTAAAAATCTGCTTAAAGATGGCTAAAAGTATTTAAAAAATGCATTGTCATCGTGTTCTGAGCTATTCTAAAAGTTTCAAATGTCTAGCTAGTCGGGAAGTTAGTTAAAAATCGATTGCAAGATTTGTACTGGACAAACACACACACAAACAAGAAAGCAAGTTAATAAAAACATGGAAAAAATATCGAACTCAAACACAAGAAAAGGTCGAGTTTTCATTCACCAATCCAATTTACATCTATGAAACATCTGACATTTGCAATTAAAAAATAACAATTTTAGTTGTCGCCTCTTTCCACATTTTCATCAAATTTTTTATTTAGCATTTGGTATAGACTTTTGCTCCCAGGAATCATTTTTTTTAAACGCTTAACACTTTCTACTTAATAAGCTATTTCGTATTACCCACGTATTCATATAATATGCGTCCTATTTCAGTAATTTTTTTTGGTTAAACGGTATAGTTCCATCATTAAATGCATGATATTTTCAAGTATAACTAGTGCCGCGTACTTAAAAACAACCCTTTAAATTTCCTACATAAAACAAGATTTTACTTGTTTTATGCAGGAAAACACTTAATTTTGTTCAATCCTTCATACTTTACTTACACACACACACACACACACACACACACACACACACACACGCACCAAAAAAAAAAAAAAAGTTTTCTTCATTACTGTGTAGTACTTTCATTAAACTCTTCGCATTTTGGTAAAGAGAGAGAATATTAGATAAAGTAATGATATTAGTAACGTGAAATAATATTACACTGTTGGGTAAACTTAAAATGCCACCCCTATTTCTTATTTCTGTTTCATAATTTCGTCTTCTCGGTATTATTTTCAGGGCTTTTTCCCCAAATCTTGCTTTTTTGTTGTTTGTTTTCTTCATTATCATAAATTTTCTCCCACGTGACCTTCTCCCAGGCATCTCCACTTTCATGCTCCGCTTCTGCTACCGCCTCCCACGACGTTCTTCTAGAAAATTCTGTTGTTTACTCCTATTTATATCAAAGATCCTTGCATTTGTGAATTATCCATAGAGAACAATCACACCCATTGCTTCTCGGTCTCACGAAGAACTGTGTAATTGTTCGAAATTAGTTGCCACTCTTATTTTTTTTATTGGAAATTTAAAGAAGCTTTGAGCTCTTGTTATGCATTTTCTGGGTCTGTGTTGTTGTTGTTCTCTCCCGTGATCGTCTCCCAAACATCTCCATTTGCATGCTCCGCTTCTGCCACTGCCTCCCACGACGTTCTTCTAGAAAATTCTGTTGTTTACCAATATTTATATCAAAGATCCTTACATTTCTGAATTATCAATAGAGAACAATCGAACCTAATGCTTCTCAGCCTCACGAAGAACTATGTAAATGTTCGAAACTAGTTGCCACACTTATTTTTTTATTGGAAATTTAAGTTTTGAGCTCCTGGAATGCATTTTCTGGGTCTGTGTTGTTGTTATTGTTGTTCTTGTTGTTGTTACTAATGCCCCCTGACCGGACGTAATCCCAACAAGGTCCATTGAAGGCTGCGAGGCGAGGAGATGCTGCTCCGGTTTAGCTCTCGACTGTTGGGCATCTCAACGGACGGAGTCTGGCTTTTCTATGTTTGTCAACCTACAATACAATGCACTAAAAACTGTGCGATGTAGCATCATAGTTTAGTACTACAGTGTCTTTGAAATGCATTGAAATAGAATAAAACATTAATCGTCAAAATCTGGCCCCGTGTTATCTAGTTGTTGGATTTTGGAATTTATATTTCCGAGCATAGTCATGATTCACTTTAGATTAAAGTGGCAGCTGATTTAAAATTACTGCTGCCATCTGTCGGCTGAAAGAGAAATCTCCAGCCATCCGAAGGATTGTTATAGTATTTGTTCTTTGATGAACGCTCAGAAATCACTCAAAATAATAAGACACGATTATTTTCCAAGCTTAAATTGTCAATAATATGATAATTAGTTTATAAAATTATCTGAAAACAGACCTTCGTTTCGGAGCAGTATTGAAATTGAACTGAATTCTTCCTCTATGAATAGAGGGGAATTACGTTCATGGGAAAACTATTATACCCTCTAATAAAAATCCGATATAAATGTAATAAAAAGAAAATAAATTTTTCGAAATTTTTTGAATGATAGTAATTCAACAAAAAAAAAAATTTTGTTAGTCACAAAAGCATTCTTCATTGGGCTCAAGAAAGTTTCTACAAAAAGGAATTAATAATTAATGAGAGGAATAATTTATAATGAATATTGAATCATGCATAACACGAATGAATGGAAGTATTTAAGTAAAGTATCGAAGAAAACCTCGAAGCAAAAATCAAACTATCTAACGTCTTTGTTTCCTATAAATAGTGAATGATATTTGTAATGCTTGTTTGTAATACAATGCACAGAAAACGAAACGCCCTGGAACGAGTACAAAGAACGTAAAACTAATTTCGTCAGAATCAGGCCAAGAGTTACCGTATTAAAGAATTGAAGTAATCTTAACTGCATTTCACACTGTAATTCATAGTTAGTTTTTAATAAGAAAGATGGAATGTTCATTTTAAATTTCAGTGTCGCCATCTAACAGCCGCGAAAGGAGACTTTTGATGATAACGAAATTATTTAATTTTTAGAATAACGGAGCTAACTCGACCGTAACGCTGTGTGTGTTACTAAGCAGAAAAAAGTTTTATAAAATTTCCAAGGTTTTTGAAAGATGCAATTATGACCACCCAAAGGTTTGTTATCATATTTATTCTTTCTTGAACGCTTAGAAATCACTCAAAATATTCAGACACAATTTTAATTTCCAATCTTGAATTGTCGGTCATATGATGATTATTTTATTAAATTATCTCAAAACAGACCTTTGCTTTGGAGCAATATTGAAACTAAACCGAATTCTTCTTCTATGAACGGGGGAAGGGTGGGGCAACGTCGCTTCTTAGGGTTATATATATATACAGTGATTTCCACTTATAAGAATCACGTTTGTTATTACTGTTTTTGATTCTTATAAGCGGTTGATTCTTATAGCCGAAATTTAGGTTTTTGGACAGGCACACATACACCTATATATACATATATTAGATAATTTACCATAAAATACTCTTTAATTTACGTTAATTATCTTTTATTAAAATTATTCTTCATAATTTTAAAAATACAACTTAATTTCTAGACCTATAAGTAGATACACATGATTATAATAAGAGAAGAAAAAATACAATATTTGTTACAACATACATGCTTAACAGTTTAACATTTCAATTACAGGAAGGGTGCAAGAAAAAGTTTTCTTATGAAAGTTTGACGTAATGAAGTTTTCAGGAGGCTGTTTATACCTCTTTCAATACCAATAGTCTCAGACGAAGATTCACCTTCTAGCTTACGAAGAACTTTGTGCCTTTTGAGGGTTTAAGTGGCTTTTTTTGAAAAATGAAAGGAAATCGAAGAGTGTAAACTGATTCTTAAAACCGGTGGATTGATTCTTTAAAGCGAAAATTTTAACATGGAAATAATACATTTGCTTTTGTTTTTGCGATATTGATTCTTATAACCACTGACCGTTACTGTATATGAAATTAACATCCTCTTATTTTAAATTTAAACTCATTTAGTTCTAGGTCTTCTTCTTCTTAGTTGACATTACAGCCCGTGATGGGCCTTAGACTGCCGCACAATCCCTTTCCAGACGACTCTGTCTCCAGTCTTCCCCTTCCAGTTGGTTATCTTCAGACATTTTAGGTCATTCAACACATCATATAACCATCTTTTTTTTGGTCTTCCCCTTGGTCTGTTGCACATTGGCTTCCAGTATAAGAATTTTGCCACTCGCTTATCAGTTTGTCTCTCGATGTGGCCGAGCCAAGATATTCGTTGTTCTTTAATAAATTTTACTATGTCTTTGCATTTTATGAGTGCTTCTATTTCCTTAATAGTTCTTATTCTCCATAGATTACTATTTACCCGAATTGGTCCATATATCTTCCTCAAAATTTTACGTTAAAATATTCTTAAGTTATTAATATCTTTTAATGTCAGGGTCCAAGTCTCACAACCATATGTTACCACAGGCCGGATAATTGTTTTGTATATCTTTAATTTGATTACTTTAGGGATTAGTTTATTTCTTAAAAGATGTCGATATGAAAAATAGCATTTGTTCCCTTTTACGATTCTGCAATTAATCTCCTCAGAAGTAGTATTTGAAACGTTAATGATAGACCCTAGATATGTAAAACTATTAACTGTTTCAAATTTATAGTTATCAACAATCAGACAATCTCTGTAGCCACTGGCGAATTTGGTCTTCTCCATATATTTTGTCTTATTTTCATTAAGTGAGAGACCGACAGCGCTTGCTGATTCTATTAGATTTTTTGCCGTTGCAACTAATGCATGCCTGCTTCTGCTCAAAATTACAATGTCGTCACCAAATGCACAGATTTGTGTGGCTTTACAGGAAATTGAGCCTCTAAGATCCAACCTTCGAATGACATGTTCGAGAACTAAGTGAAACAATAAGGGTGATAATGCATCACCCTGTCGAACACCTGCATTTATATCAAGTACTAGGTCTACGATTATATAATTTTAGGCTATGAAAAAAAATACGCCTTACTTTTTTTTTTGAGGGGGGGGGGGGCAATTGCCCCTACTGCTCACTCCTTGGAGATGCCATTGAGGGAGAGGGGGGGGTGACTGGTAGATTAACTTTGTTTAACACAAAAGATTAATGCTTTCAGTTACATTTTGTTAACAATTTTCCAAATATTTAAGTTGGTTGGGAAATTTTGTTGCGTTACAGTAAAATAAAATTAATTATCTTTTAATGCAGTCAAGCATTCAAAAAAAATATCAAGTACTTAAGCATGAAAGTGAAAATATCATGATTTTTATGTAGAAAAAATACTAAATATTCGGTCGAAAAGAATATGTTTCTAAATGTATGCATTAAATAAATGAAGAGTGTATTGCAGAAGAGCAACTCATCAATGGTGACAGTTAATAAAATGATAAATACAGTGGTTGGTCAAGGAGTAAAAGGAGTAAAATATGTCATTCAGTAGTTTTTTTTTTTAATTTGTAAATGTTAATTGCTTCCCGAATTTAAGGCTGCTGTGTACTAACCTTATTGGAATCGCTCGACTCAATGTTAATCAATGGAGAAAATTTGTCCAAGTATTGCCGACTTGGATTTTTGGATTTAAAGATCAAAAGAAGAAAAAAAACTGTACCCCGTAATAGAGAAAGAAATTTTACACATTGGGTCATTTTTCGTTTTAAAAAATATGCAAATAATATTTTTAAATTTAAATTATTCTGGGACAAAATCTGGTATAGTGTGTTTTAAACGCTCATTCATTCATTTGGTGGACGAAATTTATAAAATGAATCCTGTTGCAAGGTGCAGAAAAGTTCAGGCTATCTGAAAATACCATTTTTATTGGATTATCAACATTTATGTAGCTGCAAATAGTAGAAACATTTTCTCCATAGGTTAACACTGATGTGAGCGAATCCAATAGGGTTAGTACACAGCAGCCTTAAGAAGCTCTTATAACAGAGATCAGAAACAGTAAAAAAAAATTGAAGGAAGACCATTAGATGATAAAATACCACATAGATACCACATAGATGATAAAAAAAATACAGGTAGTCTCTTCTAACGAAACTACCACGGGTTATTAATGTAAGATTATATATATATATATATATATATATATATATATATATATATATATATATATATAAGGCCGGCAGGAAACGTGCTTTTTATATCGTAGATCCCTCTTAATTACTTCCTAATAGTTATTAATAACATTGCAGTCAGAACATAGGCCTTGGTAAATGATTACAATTTAACTATATCCAAAAAGTTTATTCCAACTATTAATTAACTACCCTCAATTCAATCCGCACATAATTTAATTTTCCAAGTAATCATCTCAGCCCTCGCGATGCGTGACCGATCAATCTCAATGCTAATCCCGCTCTCTGCTGAAACTCTATTTTTTCTCAAGGCGTCTAACCTTATCGCGCATGCTCATTATGACGTCTGCCGAACTTTCTAGAAGAATCTTTGCTTAGTCTGCAATTAATTTTTGCGCGAAACCCAGTCTAAACTCCAAAAACAACTCCCCACGCAATGATGCCTGCGATTCTCCTTTCTTGATTCCCCCCAAGGCCATTCAACTCTATTAATATCCCTATAGCTTATGCATTCGTAGACGCGTATAATCTGATTGACTATGAAAAATCATGGCTTTTAACGCTAGAAACTAGTTATTTTGAAGCCCCCTGTAAATTTCTCAATTAATGCTTAACACACACACACACACACACATATATATATATATATATATAATTATATATGTCAAAATTTAGACGCATTTTGGTACTTTTTCTGTTTAACTGTTCACTTCTTGCCCAAGCGATACAGATTGGGTTTGGCGCGCTGCCAAAATTATAACTCGCGACGACGGACGGACGATTTTAGCGTCTGAAATTTTGCTTTTCGGAGGACCGTTATGGAGGAACGTAATCCTACGTTAAAAAAAAAAATTAAACGAATGTTATGAAAAGTAGAGCAAACCAGCATAGATCAGAAACCGGGAGACCAATAAGAAAAACATTTTTTTTTATTTTATTCTTCATCCATTACTTCGATCTCCAAAAGAATCATAAATTCCAAGCTAAAGGAGTCATATATTTATCAACTTGAAAATCGTTAGACAAAATGTCTTTAGAATCTGTCAGACGTTTAAAAAAGTTCTCCCACACGGGAAAGCGATCACGAAATCTGCTTCCCTGACTGGCATGCTAATCTGCTATACCTACAGGATACCTACAGATGTCGTGTATCTGTGACGTCTGTGTGACGTCGCGTGACTTTAGAGTCACGTTTTAGCAGTGTAGTATGTTCATTTACGGCCTCTTTTTGCTATGATACATAAATTTGTCGTCATAAAGTAAGAATATTATATAAAAAACCATAAATGGTAATTCTTTTTTTAAAAAATTGCTGTTTTTTTTTAAACGCTATTCTGATGATATTGTAATCTTGAAAAAAAAAATTTGGTTTCGGAAATAAACGAACGTTAGGACTAGGACGGATATATCCGTATCCGAGACCCTTCCAATATTTTCCGGATAACCGCAACTTAATTTTTTTTTTTTCAATACAAAATAAGCGTTGAAATTTTAATTTGGACATATTATTTTTTAATTTGTGAAATATTTGTGAAATCATTTTTCGAAATTTATTCAAGAAAACCCATTGTGCATTAAAACAAAAGTTAAAAACAAAAGTTTCCATTTAAATTCGCATAAAATTGGAAGCAAATGGAGGGTGAAGACGACATTTTGTGTGAAGAATTCGCATCTCATGGTGAGCTAGAAAAAATAAAAAAATAAATATAAATAAATAAATAAATAATTATAAAAAAATAGATGAAGAACTAAATTCAAACATTTCAAACGCGTCTAATCTTAAACATTAAACATGTAGGAATATTAACTCATAGCGGCACTTTAAAACAAGAATTTAACATCTTCAAGAGAACATCTAAGAGAACACAAAATCTTGAATTGCTGTATAAGGTACTGAAAGCAGCAAAACCGACCTCAAGAGATTCGAAGAGAGCCTTTTTCCGTTTCTGGAAATTTCCGTACAAAAATTATGTAGTATTTGTTCTCTCTTCGTCGGAAAACGCGATGTATAAAAACGTGTCATGAGCGGATGGTTTAAAATAAAAATAAAATAATATGCAGATTTTTCAACTTTGAAGGCAGGACTCGAATTACGAAGCTCTCGCGTCACAGCCAATGGGGTTTGTACAAGTAAATACAACAAGTATTTAAGATGTACGTTTTTTTCAGCGAGTGGGGGTTTTTAGCAGTAGCTATTCTGCGAGTGAGTTGGGACTTTCAGCCATAGTGTTAGTAGCTGTTTTCGCAGCAAGTTTGACATTTAGATATGTTTGTGACGAATTGTCGCACCATTAGGCTTGTATCCCTCCTTTCTTCCTATAACTATCCCAAGCTTTACCATTCAGTATAAGTAGTTTTTCCAAAATTTAAATAGGTTATTTTTCGCCCGTTCATGACACGCTTATCTGTATTCTTTTTTGTTCAATGGTTAAGTTTTTGTAAATATTTTTCTTCCAAGCTATTGGATCAAATCGATCCCCTTTTTTACTGTGTTTTTATGTAAAATAAGAAAAATAAAGGCATTTTAGTTAGCCTCATCAAGTCTACTTTCTTGTGAAAGGTTTTTTATTTCAGATAATTAGTTATGGGGCAAATTATGCGGTTACATCCACCCAACAAATTAGATCTAGGCTTCCTTGCGCATCACTGAATGCATTGGTGTTTTTGAAATACTATTATTTAAATTTTTAAAAAATGAGTGAAATTTTGTATTTTAAAATTTTAAAAGCAATAAAAGCAATATTTAAAAAGTTCAGTAATATTTATTTTTACCATGCTTTTATTAATTCGCTTTCTTGTGTGTTTGTGTGTTTGTCCCGTACAAATCTTGCAATCGATTTTTAACTAACTTCCCGACTAGCTAGACGTTTGAAACTTTTAGAATAGTTCAGAATACCATGACAATGCATTATTTTAATACTTTTAGCCATCTTTAAGCAGAATTAAATTCATTTTCAGTTATTTTCAGTTAATTTTGTTTTGTAGACTGGTGCAGCCATCTATCGGCCGGGACGGGAACAAACAGTTAAACGCAAGTTAACTTCCAATTAACTTCATTTTCTTTCAAGTTGATGGGATAATTCATCAAAAAAAAAATTTAATAAGTATTTATTAATACGTAGAATTGTCAAGTTTATATGATTCAACAGAAAATTTAAAAATATGGTGTATAAAAAGTTCTTTTTATCTTGTAATTATTATTCAGTTATACGCCGGATAATTTTAAAATTACTATTCGATAACCGACCGAGTTTACAGAAAATCTGGATATTTCGAAACATTACTGAGGACATTGACCACGTTTAAGCTTACAGTAACTTCCAGCGTCATCTTTCTTACACGCATGGTCATAATTGTGAGATGATATTCATGATATGTTGCAACATCACAGCTGACATTTCTGAAACGTGCTTTCTGTGCGCAGTGTAACGCAGCCATACTCACCCTTCTCTCTCTCTCTCTCTCTCGGGCCACATGCATATCTTTGCTACGTTACGCGGGCAACATAGTACACTATACCTCATTATATACCACAGGCGTAGCGTGCTTCTAACTTTGATGGGGGGTGGGGGGCCCGAATTGAATTCAGTTAGAGACTTCCTCAGCGCATTGATTGCCGGACGGTCCTTAAAATATGAAATATTAGGATTTTTTAAATTGAATAACACTAGAATTGATCTTTGAGTACTATTCAAAAGTTACACAATGAGAAAAATATAATATAAATAAAACGAGATAAAAATAGGATCGAATTTTTGTTATGGATCATATTGTTAAAAACTATGTTAAGGCTAAAGATACAATTGGAAAATTCAGTTCCACAGCGGAAAAAGCGGAAAAAATCCACTTACTTAAAAGTTTTCTACGATTTTCTGATTTTAACTGAACTTCTATTAACGTTTTAATTTATTTCAAGTTAATTGGGGGGGGATGTGCCCCCCCCCGACGCTACGCCTATGTTATATATTGATGTAAAAAATAAAACTCAAAACCTTAAACGTATGTAAACGCTAATTTAAAAATGAATAGGATTTTTAATGTTGAAACAAACTCTTGACTATAGTAGGCAAATCTAATTGCTACATGCTATTCTCAATATGCCATCAAGGCAAGAATCGGTTAGGCTGATTTCTATATACGTTCTTCGCATATTTCATTTTGGAATTGGATGTTTCACAAAGATACGTTGATGCGAACAACATAAGTAGCAGGTAGCACATTTCTGCACAGTTTTGTATTTTTCAGGCACTAATTTCAAAAATTATATTTACAAAAGCACCTGTCTGATAATGTATGTGAGTGTTTCGGGCCGCATATAAAAGGTTAGTTTGAGTGCCGTGGTGTAACGTCACAGAACCCTGCTTCTTAGAAAGAGAACCACCCCTTAGAAACAGAGCCGCCGTCAACTGAGCCAGGGCCCGGGGCAAAATAATACAGCGCGCCCCCTCCCCACTCAATATTTGAACATTGTATACATTTTTTTAGTCAACTCTAATTTTAACCGGGCCCCCAGGAAGCTCGGGCCCCGGGGATTTTGTCCCCCCTGCCCCACCCTGACAGGGGGCCTGCTTAGAAGGGGGTAGCTTGTGACTCCGTCTAGAGGGGAGATCTAGTGTGGGAGTGAGGACGATTGGGACTGATTCTCGGCTAGAAGAGGTTGTGCGAGCACCACGCTGTTCGCTATTACGTTTTCGGTGAGCAACTCCGATGTGGGCAGATTAAGCCAGTCTGCACACGGAGCAACTCAAAAGAAACTGATAACTGACTCAAATCACAAACCAGTCCGTGATGTCCCGTCCGACGGGTTTGTAACCAGTTGCGCCGTGTGCGTGGCTCCATTCAATTACATAGGTTGCGACTCATCACGGACTGGTTTGTGATTTGAGTCAGTTATCAGTTTCTTTTGAGTTGCTCCGTGTGCAGACGGCCTAAGTCGCTCTGTTAATAGTTGGAGACAATCCAACTTAATCTCTCGGGTTAAGACTAAAAAGTGGTCTTAGAAGTGCATGTAAAAATTGTATATACTTTATGAAGCAATTCTTTGTATAAAGGCTGTAAATATTAAATGTTTCTGGTGTGTTCATTGATGAAAACGTTACAACAGATATAAAGAGTCTGAAAAAAAGCGGAACCCTCTTTACATGAATTACCACGAAAGTGAAACCAAGATTAAGTTGCTTACATTTGTAACACATTAAGTTGCTTACATTTCTCAGCGAAAAGGCCTTCTTCGGCATTCAAACCAAATACCTATTTAACTAACATAACATTATCTTTTCTTTGTCCCTTTTTTCTCTTGTTTTTGATTCATTTTGTTTTCTTTACAGAGCATAATTTTCTGCTTCCCGTTGACTAAGAGGCACGCATCTGAATCATATAAAACGAACACACGTATAAAACTATTTTACTTTGAAGTCCCACCTAGAAAAGTTTTATTTAAAAGTAAAATTTTCTTCAAGAATATATTTTAATGATACGTTTAATTAATTTTTTAAAATTTCTTTTGTATATTTATTTACTGAGTATGTGGTAGAAAGACTGAAAGAGATGGTTGAAAACTGTACGGCTTTTTAAAGATTATTATTTTAAAACTTTCTGTATCGCTAACGGCTCTAGCAAACCTTTCAGTCACTTTACTGACCTTATACCGCAACAGTGAACAATGGTACTCATGCCTGATTTTATGCATCAAACGCTTAAATAATTTAACATTCAAATGCATATATTATTATGTTTGTCTCCTTTTGATACAGAACTTGACGATTTTAATCTCAGCTCAGTGGAGTCGGAGGGGAGGGATGGGAGCTGTTGGCGTCCCTCCCCCTATCCTCCGACGCCTCCGCATGCAGTTGGGTGTATGTGTGTGTGTTTGAACTCCAAACTCCAATATGAAGAAGTACCCGCCAGATGGCGCTAGACGTCCAAAAATTTAACATTTCCTCTTCACCATACATGCGTTTATGAACGTTGTATGACATCCGAGAAAAGTCAATTTATACAACGGTGCAGGAAGATGGGGGTACTTTTAGGGGACGCACGCGCGCTCTTTTCCGAACCGGTGTGTTAGAGTAAATTCTTGAGAGCCTTATCATGTGTAAAGAGCTGATACATATTAGTTTTTGTCAATATAAATTGAGTTTAATAATTATAAAATAGCTTCCTTTAGGCGGGCGCATGTAGGGCTAAATGTGAGATGGATATTTGGATATTTTCAAATGCCTCTTGGCTACGCGATCTGTCAAATAGTTCAGAGCGTATAAAATCATATTCATGGCGTGACTATAAAATAGGGATATATATATATATATATATATATATATAGATAGATAGATAGATATAATCTATAAGAAATGTCTGAGTCAAATATACTCTTATGGAAGACAAAATGATCCGTTATAGCAGAAACGTATTTGCTTGCGTGTATGATTTGAACTTTGCTTTTCCGGAGGGCTCGGGAAATATATGGTTGGCTGGGGACAAATAATTTTATTTGTATTTTATTGCCAAACAAAATATCGACTGAAACTTGCAAGATAAAGTAAACCCAGATTTGCGAAAGACATGCTGATTTTATTCTGTTCTGTTTCTCTTCATTTACGCCCTCCCTTAAGACCGGAACTACAGTTTAAAGACTATAGGGAACTGATACTAAGACCCAAGCTAACAGCGGAACTCGAACCCGCATACTCCAGTACCGAAGCCCTAATCTTTTGGCTCTTCATAGAGAAAGATTTTGGCCGAGTTGCAGGTCTTTATGACTTGTAAGATACCGTATTAATTTATTTTTGTCACTTATACAAAATGCTACTTTAATTCGTATGTAATTAACAGTAAGTAAATTTGATTTAAGGGGACATGAGACCTCCAACTTCGTTTTTTTTTTAAATTTTCAATATTTAACTCTGTATACAAAATGAGAATAATTAATATTCTTTTCTACTACGTTGAAGACACTTAGAATTCACAAATAAGTATTTTGTGGAAGAATAAGTCCTGTTTTTCAAAAAATTCCTAATAAATGCAAGAATTTTTCAAAATGCCCCATGCGCATTACTTTTCTTCTGATTTCTTTCAAATTTCTCACGATTGTTAATTGAAGTGTTTGCCATAAGTCTGTTAATCATTCTTTTGAAATCACAAATATTTTTCACATTTATAGTTAAAATAATAGTTATAGTAGTATTCACATTTATAGTTATAGTTGAAATAAAGCAAAAACAGCTAAAAACATTAAAAATAAGAACAGGCAAATTTAAAAAATAATTATTTATGGCTTTAGATTCATACAAAAAAGTCATTGTACAATTATGTTTATATATATATATATATATATTTACGGTAACCTTATAATTAAAAATGTAAGGTTTTTAAATAATTTGGAATACACATGGAGCATTTTGAAAAATGCTAGATTTTTTGAAAAAAATTTTGAAAAAATTTTGAAAAAAACAGGCATTACTCTGCCAAAAAAATCCTTATTTTGAATTCTAAGGGTTTTCAATGTAGTAAAAAAGAATACAAATTATTCTCATTTTGTTTATGGAGTTAAAAATTGAAAATTGAAAATTTGAGGTTGAAGGACCCCTGTCCACATCATCGTTATCCTGAATTGAAATCAGGCTTTTCGAGACGGGGTGAGGAAATTGGGTAAGATTTTCCAGTACCGTGAGTTTTTTTTTAGGCCTCAGTGTAAGACCTCGGAACCAAGAATTTTTTTTTTTTTTTCAAACATGGATCGGCGTCAGCTTTTGACGCCCTCTTGTGGTTCTAATAACTGCAAAGCGGCTTATATTTACTTCACATTAACCTCATGCAATTGAAGCAACCTCATCTTGCGGACGTCAGAATGGGCACTGGTTGGGCAGATCGACTTCGCATTGCGTTGCCGACATGAAAATGTTCTGCCGCACTTGGGAATCTTTCCATATCGATCCTTATTCTACGGTCGAAAACGTCGAGGCAAAGGACTATGTTTTATGGGCTTGAGATTTATTTGTCTGTATTCTCGAAATTTCGCGAAGCAGATCGAGAGTGAAGAAAGTTAAATTTCCGATATTTCTTTCAAAGCAAAGGAGTTTATGAAAAAATTGTTTTACTGTATCAGTCTGTTTAGCATTAAAATGAGTTTGGTTGTCTCTAATTCGGTGTGCGATTCGGGATAAAGACCATGAACAGATTTTTCAGATCAATGGATTTTTAGTACTGCTTTAGTAACGTTAAAATTGGATCCAAGCACAGGGCCCGATTATGAACGCTGGGGGCCCCTGGGCAGATGCTATTTGCCCCCCCCCCCTTACGAACATTTATGAAATTAAGAACTATCCATTTGCTATACATACTATTAGAAGTACTAAGTGCATGCACCAAGGGGGTTTTGGGGCCCCCTAGCATCAGGGGGCCCTGTCCAAGCACCAAAACGGCAGATTGTAAAAGGCGTATTTTAGTATGGTCAGACCAACGCATGTTTCGTTAAACCCGGGCCATGATTTACCGATTGATTGGTATTTTTAACTATATGTCATGCTAACATGACAATGACGCCTGACCATTGAAAAGAACGATAACTGAATGTTACATAGCACATTGCCAAAAAACTAGCACTGTCAGGGGGGGGGGGAGGGGAGGAGATAAATAAATAAAAAATAAATAATAATAATAATAATAAATTAATAAATGATATATTTTTTTAAATATCACCATTCTCTACCGTTATTGTCTTAAAATGAAAGGGATAATAATTTGATGGAAGGAATTTGGAAAATTAGAATACCTGCCATCGCCGGTATAGTTCAGTTGGTATAAAAATTAGTACGAGTTTAAGTGATTCGGGTTCAAATCAACGATCCTGGTATACGCTATCTTTTGTAGCTTTCCGCAATTAACCTCAACACTCAAAGAAAGAAGGGAAAAAAAAAAAAAAAAACATCTGCCTATTTAACGGATGATAAATTTACCAATGATCAAAATCGGAAAAAATCAAACTCGCGGAAGTCGAGATTTGTGAATGCGTAAGAAAAAGATCTCCTGTGATAACAGAAAATGAAGAGAGACCTACTTCGTTTCTAAAAGTTTTGATTTTTCAACGATATGGGATGCATCACTTCCCGAAATAACAAGAACCGGTACGTCCATCAGGTAATCGCCGATTTTGGTTTGCCGCATACGTTTACTCTGCTTTTGGCGATGCAACACGCGGGAGATCTGTCTGACCACCGTCAGTAAGCTGAGGAAAAAAAATCTGCAAAAGATATGTCACAGTCGTGAAGAATATGCTAATAATACACATAATAACCAATTTGTAACCAGAATATAACGCTTCTGTGTAACAACACTATTTACATGAAAATTTACATCAAAATGAATTACTACTTTTATTACTATTATTGTTATAGTTGTTAGTATCATGTCTAAAAACACATAATTTACATCTAAATAAGTTGGTATTTTTTACATGTTTTTATTAACTCGCTTTCTTCTCTGTTTGTGTTTTTGTGTGTTTGTGTATTTGTCCAGTTCAAATCTTGCAATCAATTTTTAACTAACTTCCCGCTTAGCTAGACATTTGAAACTTTTAAATAGCTCAGAACATGATGACAATACATTCTTTTGATATTTTTAGCCATCTTTAAGCAAAATTGAATCTTTTTAAGTTAATTTTGTTTTGTAGACTGGTGCAGCCATCTATCGGCCGGGACGGGAATGAAAAGTTAAACGCAATTGATTACGCATTTGATACCTCGTTATTACGCATTTGATCATTTTCTTTCAAGTTGATGGGATAATTCATCAAAAAAAATTTTTAAAAAGTATTTATTAATACATAGAATTGTCAAGTTAATATGATTCAACAGAAAATTTAAAAACATGGTATATAAAAAGTTCTTTTTATCTTGTAATTATTTTTATTACCATTTTTTATTAACTCGCTTTCTTGTTTGTTTGTATGTGTGTGTGTGTGTGTTTGTCCGGTACAAATCTTGCAATCGATTTTTAACTAACTTTCCGACTAGCTAGACATTTGAAACTTTTAGAATAGCTCAGAACACGATGACAATGCATTATATTAATACTTTTATCCATCTTTAAGCAGAATTGAATTCATTTTTCAGTTAATTTCGTTGTTTGAAAATTTCTTATAATTGCTCTCTTTATTACGCATTTGATCATTTTCTTTCAAGTTGATGGGTTAATTCATCAAAAAAATTTTAAAAAAGTATTTATTAATACATAGAATTATTGTCAAGTTAATATGATTCAACAGAAAATTTAAAAACGTGGTGTATAAAAAGTTCTTTTTATCTTGTAATTATTAATTACTATTACAATTACTATTGAAATTACTATTATTATAATTATTTTAATGAATTACATTATAATCAAGCCTATCTTAAGCTTATTTCGTAACGTAAACACGGAATTTCGACACATTGTGCCGTTACATTGTAACGTCACAAAAAAGGGCAAGTTAAAGCAAACATTTCTACGTTCGGCTGCAACTTCAAGCAATGCTACAGCAAACGCCATAGTCACTCTTTGGAAAGTCCCATCTATTGTTCTCCCGCTATCCTACGAATAATTAATACGGTTCACTCTTCGGTTTGGATCCCTACCTTTTCAAAAAGCACCTGGCTCGGGACTTGGCGTCTTCATGTTACATTTTCGGATGGAACGGGAACGAAAAGTTAAACGCAAGTTAACTTCCAATTAACTTCATTTTCTTTCAAGTTGATGCGATGATCAAGTCTCAACGCTGTATGGGCACCTTATTGTGTTTAATAATGTACGTTCAGTGAACTGAAAAATATAACGTAACATTTAATTGAGTTTTAAAATGTGCGTGCATTGAACCCTTAAGTTTCACGTAACATTTAATCGAGTTTAAGAATGAGCATGCGTTGAACAAAAAGGTGATACGTAACTTTTGAGTTTAAAACTGTGCATGCAGTGAACACTAAATAATTACAAGATAAAAAGAACTTTTTATATACCATGTTTTTAAATTTTCTGTTGAACCATATAAACTTGACAATTCTATGCATTAACAAATACTTTTTAAAATTTTTTGATGAATTATCCCATCAACTTGAAAGAAAATGAAGTTAATTGGAAGTTAACATGAGTTTAATTTTTCGTTCCCGTCCCGGCCGATAGATGGCTGCACCAGTCTACAAAACAAAATTAACTGAAAAAGAATTCAATTCTGCTTAAAGATGGCTAAAAGTATTAAAATAATGCATTGTCATCGTGTTCTGATCTATTCTAAACGTTTCAAATGTCTAGCTTGTCGGGAAGTTAGTTAAAAATCGATTGCAAGATTTGTACCGGACAAACAAACACATTCACACACAAACAAACGAGAAAGCGAGTTAATAAAAAAATGGTAAAACTTACCCTTTAATTTAAAATGTTCATGCAGTGAATAGTAAAATGGTGCGTAATATGTGTAATTGAGTTTAAAATGTACATGTAATGAATGAGCATGCAATGAACAGCAATGTAATATTGTGTTGCCCATTTGAGTTTAAAAATGTGCAAGCAATGAACACTAAAATAATGCGTACCCTCTAATTAAAAATGCGCATGCCGGGAATGTTAAAGTGATACGTAACATGTGTAATTGAGTTTAAAATATGCATGTAATGAACAGTAAGGTAAATACCTGGCCTTTAATTGTCTTTAAAAAGGAGCAAGCAATTAAAACTAAAATAATGCGTACCTTTTAATTAAAAATGCGCATCCCGGGAATGTTAAAGTGATACGTAACATGTGTAATTGAGTTTAAAATATGCATGTAATGAACAGTAAGGTAATATCTGGCATTTAATTGCGTTTAAAAATGAGCATGCAGTGAACAGTAAAAATATACGTAACATTCAAACATTTCAGGTTAGATTTTTTTTTAATACTAAAAAGATGATTTAACTAAATTTAATTTTATGTACTTCAATGTCATATATTCACTATTTACAATTTTAGTAATTTGTCTGTATATAGTATGAATCTCAAGGAACGAGTCCCGTTCGCCCAATGGCTAGTATAGGTTCAACGGGAGGTATTGGATTCGGGTTCAGGACGAGAAGTTTTCAAATGAGCAAGAAAAAAAAATTATAATAAAAATCTTTCTAAAGCCCTTGAAGATATTTCATGAATACTTTTACATTTTACACGCATTAACAGTAATAGGCTAGAGAGGAGGTGTTTCTAGGTGAGGTCTCGGGTTCGATACTCATTTGTATAAGTGACACACCTGCGGCATTCTGGCCTCAAACCCTCTCCGCGGCTGGCTCGCCACACGCCGCAATCAACCACGAAAACCTCGGGGAACGAAAAAAAAATCATACACATTTCAAAACAAACTTTATTTATGTTTAGTAAAAACGGAAATAGCATCACTGCACTGAAAACCCCAAAGGGTTTAAAATGCATAACGTAAAAAATTAGCATTAAATAAAAAAAGTCTTAGATTTTAGCTTTAAATATTGTATGTATGTCGTGATTCAGTATTCATAGTCAAGCCCAGTAATGTCAGTGAATAGAAACGACTCCATGGGTAACATAAAACACATTTATTTGACGTTTATACTGAGATAACGAAAAACAAATCTGGATACATATTTTAGAGGACCAAGGAGTTAGTTAAAAAAAAAATCGTATGTATGACTCACCTTCCATTTAAACGACGTGAAAAGAAAGAAAAAAATAATATGACAAGGAAAAATATTCTAATCGGGGGAGCTATCCTGGACTAACTGTCAAATGAAGAAGAATTAATTGCGCAGTTAATTTTAGAAATTAGGGTAAATACTTTTAAACAGATTTAGGATAATTTAAAAAAGTAATCTTGGATTTTTTAGACTAAGTATATATATACAATAAAACCTCGTTTATCTGTATCTCTCGATAATCCGGATCAGATTTGAAGACCTTTTTTTTAAACTTAATGTTAACATCATTAGATAACAATTTTTGACTGTGAAAGCAAGAGCGTAACTATAAGTACTCCAAATATTCGATTTTTAGTTTGATTTAATGTAAAGTTCCTGCATAGATTGTACAATAAATTATGGTAATAAAATGCTTCTTGTTGAGTTTAAGAAAGCTTTACTAGACTTAACAATTCTTTGTTGAGAAATGATGTGAAAAGTTATTTTTATATTTTTTAATGTCTTGTAAACGATACTATGTAATTTTGTTACAAAACATAGTTTTTTTATCGTAATAAACGGTAAGTCTGCTTAGTTAAGGATTTTGTTTTGCTTATTACCCATATTACCCGGATTATCCGGATTTTCGATTATCCGGATTGCCTATGGTCCCAGTTAGTCCGGATAAACGAGGTTTTACTGTTTTTCAAATCAAAAGAAAAAAAAATTCCAGAAAGCTGATATTTAATAAGAGTATAAGAATCGAGCTATTAGCTAAAATAAATTAAAATTTACTAGCTAAGATAGACGCTAAAAACGTGGCCCTAAACGATAAAATAATAATATGTTGTCAAGTCATTCATATTAACTGGGGTAAAGGGCCCAGGGCTCCACCGAGTGGGGAAAATTCACGAATATCTGTAAGACCTTTTCCATCATTAATACATAACATTGGTGGCCATATTTAACACGAAATAAAAATGAAACCATGTACTGTACTTCTACAATGTGTTTTATAAATTTAAAACCATTCGGCTCACACACACTCACAGAGTTATTTAAAGAAAAAAAAGAAAAGTGTAGGATAGCATGTGTGCATGAAGACGTAAATCATTTTAAATTTACAAATCACTGTTAGATGCAGGGAAACACAGTGTTTTAAAATTTTAGTACAGTCGAACCCCGTTATAACGAACTTCAAGGGACCAAAGGTTTTGTTCGCTTTATCCGGTGGTTCGCTATATCCGAACCGTTAAGAAAAATGCTAGAGTTCCCAAAATGTATAACACATTACTTGCAAAGTGTATTCAATAATGATGTATTAAAAAATGATAAAATCTATTAAAAATGATCATTAATGAGTTAAATCGACTAAAATCGATAACATTAAACTGATACAATATTAGTTAAATTATGTACAATAGGAAAACGGCGGGACGAAAATTTTCGTTCGTTATATCCGTGAATTCGTTATATACCGGGTTCGCTATAACGGAGTTCGACTGTATAACGGTAGTCTACAACAGTGGGGCGCAAACTTTTAAAGACCTCGACCCTTTTTTTAACAAAAAATCACGCGACCCCTACGAAAATTTTTCGCAGTAGCAATTTTCTTTTTTTTTTTAAATTAGGAAAATGTTAGAAAAAATAAAAAAAAGAAATAAGCAAATTTTGACAAATTATTTTAATAATAAATTAACTGTAGATTTTGGTGTATATATTTACTTTGCATAATAGCAATTTAAAAAAAAAATATCTTGTTTACTATCTGTACTTGTTTTAGGCACATCTCATGTGACTAAAACTTCATATTTAAATAGAATATGTATTTGTATTTCATTTAAGTAAAAATTTTAAAAAATTTTAAATTTTCGAAAAAGCATGATTTCAAAATTATTATCATATTTAAAGCATTTTTTAAAATTAAATAATTCATTATTATATAAATATACTTCAAACTTTCAGCGACCCCTCTAATTATTCTCGCAAACTCGCAAGGGGGTCGCGACCCGTAGATTTCGTACCACTGGTCTACAAAACTCAATTTTTTCTCATTTAGTTATTGGTGGAAAACTTGCGAATAAACAAATCTTCGAAAGTCGAAGACCGAAATAGTGAGAATTTTTTTGTTTGTCTGTTTATAAACGCTATCATTCTTCATTTAATTTTTATTATTATTATCATTATTTTAAAATTATATTTTCGCTTTAAAATATTCAAGGTACAAAGAAAATAATCATTAGGCCACAACCCTTTTCATTTAAAAAAAATACAAGGATAACCTCTGAAAGAACAGCATTTTAAGCTAAGTAAAAATATTCTTACTAAAATACTCTTTCTCTCGTTCTCACCAGTTGTATGTTAATCAGAATAATATTAACTGAGAAAAGAATGATTGAATTTTTCGGACGTTTTCAAGCGATACATAAAATTAAAAAACAAAAAAATTTAATCCAAAATATGTATCCTACTTCATACCTTAGTATGCAAATAAAGTGCTATGGTCCATGTTGTTTTAATCATGTGAGCCAAATTTCATAGAATTAAAATTAAAATTTTTTATTGATCTCATGTTTTTAGTAATAGCAACAGTAATAAAATTCTAAACGGAAAAAACTTTAAGCCACCTGTATGCAATGTATGCATCTTATAGTGGTTAACGTCACGAGCTGTCACGGAGTGGGCTCGGATTCGAATCCTGACTGAGGCATGGACGTTCTTACCTCCCCTCTCTTACGGAGTGGTGTTGGTTCACCTATACTGTGCTCCCTTCATAATGAATCCCAGAATATTCGTGGTGGGGAATGCACGACACTTCCGTTATGCTCATTAAAGTATTTGAAAAGTGTACCGTCAGTATTTTAACTTTGGCCAAACAGAAATACAAAATTCAAGCAGTTTAGGAGGCCTAAAAATGTGGTGATTTCATATAACACATAAAAAAACACTTTTTAATTAAAATATTTTTTTAGAAGCTAAGCCCCTTGAAATATAGTGGTTTTGGAAAGGGATGACGAACTCAAAACAAAGCTATGATACGGGGAATCATCTAGGTAAGAACGTTATTAAAGAACTTAGTTTGTAGACCGTAAGCAAATAAGAATTAAGAATCGCAAAATGAAGCTATATAAAAAAATAAAGTCCATTAAAATAAAAATTATTTTTCTTTTTTTTTGCTTTAAGAGTCCATTAGAGGCACAATTTTTCTAATTAAGGAGTCACTGTATCCACAGGACTGAATGAAATCATGGATGCTCACCGAAAAGTGTTTTACTAAGTTTAATTAACGTATAAACCGTAGTTTTATACCTATACATTCTTAAAGTTATTGACCCTACGCTCCAATAAATGTTTAGAAATATCCTGATGAAGAGGGAATGCAACTCTTCTTGCCCTTGCTCCTTCGATTTTCAAATGGGAGTAATTTCATTTACGGGTTTTATACCGTTGTACTTTTAGAGCTTATTGATCCTGCAAAATGTTCACTTGTTTGAACTATTTGTTGTGTACTTTTTACACTGAGAGTCAATGTGTTTTAGAAGGCTCTAATTAAAGATAAAATAGATAAAGCGATTTTAGATTAACAAATTTCTAGGAAGTGCCTTATAAGACAGTTTAATTTATTTAGATATTTAAAAAAAAGAATGGATTTTAAAGTTATACTTGGTGGATTAAATCAAAGCTATTTTTACTTAAGAATATAAGAGTGAGTGCCCCCCCCCCCTCAACAGGTGATGTCAAGCGAGAGAATGGACGGAGCGATTCAAAAGTATAATAATTTAATTTCGGTCAGAGTTTTTATATAATTCAAGACTTTTCTTTCGGAAAAAAATTTTTTTTGATACATAATTGTATGAGTGTTAAGCGAGAAATTTAAGTTTGTGCGTGGAAGAAAAACTTATTGGCATTAAAGGTAATTTTACGCACGAGAATTACAGCGACTGTCCGCCAGGCAAGTTTAAGAAAATAATTATGCTACGTTGCAATTCACAAATGAGGTCGAGTTTATCGCGGGTACCGAACCGTGGCTAGCAAGAACTACCGCCAAACTGCACGGCGCCCAGCCTTACTCCCCTTCCTTGTTTTCAAGTAGCGACCTCTGCTGACTATATTTGTTTATCAAGCGACTTAATATAATACAACGAATTAAGGAAAGAAATCACAATGAGTGTTTTTCTTTTCTCCTAGTCGTGCATTATATATGAAGCAGTTTCAGGTGGATCTTCCAGGCATTTGAAAGGAGGAAAAGAGGGTCGTGTAACCCACATACCCTCTCTTCAAAACTCTTTCTGTAGGATGACAAACAAAGCATTTCCTTATCCTTAATAGAACTAATTCATTGAATAAGAAGTTTCCTATTTTTATGTTTCTACGATTTTAAACATAAAATAGACCAATAAACAGAAATAGGACTTTTACCTTGCGCACTTGCTCCTAAATGTTCCCCCCCCCCCTTCCCTCAGTTATTTTAATTGCACTTTTAGAAATAGATACACTCGATCCCTCATTGACACATATATGAATATATGTGTATATCTATCTATCTATATATCTATATATACGAATAAATAGGTATATGTACGTATGAAAATTATCTCGAAAATTTCAGGTTGTCTGATAGAGATAAGACAACTTTATCGCCTCACAACAAAATATTTTTCATAAAGACAAAATGCAATAAAATTGTTAAATTTTTTTTTATATATATAATGTGCGAATTTATTATATAATGAATGATTATACATTATATTTTGACTTGTAAATTATTCTAGTTTAAATAAAAATGAAAAAGTATGAAATTTAAAATTAGTAACTGAATTAAATGTTTAGTTGTTTCATTGCTGACCGAGTTATAAATTTTATATTCAATATAAATTATTGATTACAATTAAAAACACTATCAAGTGTTTAGAGAAATATTTAAAATTACGGGAATAATTTAAATTCAGCTGCATTATTAAAATTCTTACAACTTATACAGATAGAAGTTTGTTCAGAAAATATGTTCCAGGAACATAATCTCGACTCAGAGCAACTGCTTTAAATATACCGCCAATCTGAGAGTTTGTGGTCCGAGGGTATTCGTATCCGGCTCCACTGGGCCCAGGTTGAGTTCGGTTTCTCTGAACTGGATTGGTTCGTACTGTATTCGTCACGTGGCGTGTTAAACGTACTCCTATTCGCTTGAAATGTCCAGTATAAGTGGTAAGCGATTGCGAAAAAAATAAAAATTCTGATCACGTGACGTAGAAGCGCCATGTTGGTACAGAGGGTTGGAATTTCGTGGCTAGTGGAATTAGTGGAGGAACATGCCGGTACATAATGTTATTTATGTGATTAATTTGTGATATCAGTGTGTAAACAATAGGAATAACTGCCCCGGTAAGTTGTTAAAAGTTTTAGGAACTTTAAGATATTCTGTGTCGGATAATATTTGCTGTACAATTGAACTGGTACTCTACTCCTCATCTCCCGCGCATAACCCAATATGAGTGTGTACCGCTCGTGTACCGAGGTGATGTAGCTGAGGGAGTGTACGTTTCGGTGAAAGGATTTTGAAGAATGCTCATTCTTTTCGGCAGATTTTCACTTCAAACTGATGTATTTACATTCAAAATATTTTTTTCTGTTATTGTTTTAATTTAAATATTTCGTTAGTGGAGAACGTCATTTAAATTACGGATTATCTGTGATATTAGGCTTAAACCATTCGTATGACAAAGTTAACATTTTTAATCCATTTTATTCCAAGATGACCATTTGTTTAGGCATGTATTTAATTTTTTATTTTATTCATTTTTACATAGTTTTTTTAAATTTAGTGTTTTGTATAGTTAATTCACATATTGTTTTTATAGATTTTTTTCTTTTGTTTTGTGTGTGTAATATGAATCTATCTTAATTTATTTATGGTATGTATGTCTTATAGTTTCCCCCCCTTGTTGACTTAATATTATATGGTATAATTTTTCGTTGTTCCCATCTGACTAGTTTTATGATTGTATGTTTGCGTTATATTTTTAACTTTTATTTGCTTTGTTTTACTGATATGTATTAAAAGCTTATGTTTATTGAGAATATTATGAGTTTGTTGTGATTGTAATTTTGTTGATGTTATGTGGTCAGATGTCTAGCATAATTGTGTACGATCTAATTTTGTTTCAATTTAAAGTTAAGACTAGGGCTTTTGTCGTTATAAAGTTGTTTGATACACATTAAGAATATCTAAATGTAGGGAATTTTTTTCGCATAAGTCGATTGTTTACATTACAGAACACTTGAAATTTGGTTGGTTTTAATGATTCGTTCAATTTTCATCATAAATATTTTATTAGCATTAGTTTGACGTGATATAAAACTTTTTTTTCCTCTCTCTTAAGCTTGTATGTTGACATAATCTTACTATTTAGTCATACTCTGTTATATTCGTGTAATCGTTTTGCTGAAATAAGTAAACTCTCCTGATCTGGAGAGATATGAATGAATTTTTTAAATTTGGTTAGTATTTAATAACTGCATTACTGTGTAATCAGGTATTTTATTTATGTATGATGTTTGAAAATGATATAGTACTGTCCATATGGTTCAGAAACCAATATTTGAATTTGGTACAGATGCAATATTGTATATTTGTGATTCTAGTACTCTTAAGCTGTATGCTCAAGATTAATATCTGTCAGAGAAATTTCATTAAAGATATTTAAATATTAAATGTGGTAACCATCAGTTTTTATTTTTAGTTTAAATTCTCTTCTTTAAGACCTTTTCATTTTATTCAGTTGTATTCTAATTACCGTGACATTGTTGCTTGCATCCCTAATGCATTCAAAAAAATCATATTCAGCATCATACTCTAAGCTAAACTATTCATCTGTAAAGGAAGTGCTGAATAGTATTTATCTGTACTTTTTGGTGGAACATTTGCTCTGTATTCAGATCTCTCAGAACCATAATCACTTAATTTACTATCATTATAACATTTAGTCTCTATTTTTTTATAGTGTTCTTTTATACAGTATTGAGATATATGTTAGTCATGCTTTAAAAATGCTTATTTCCTTTGATGCATTATATTATATAAATTACAGGTGAAAAATATTTCATGCTTTTAATCTCATGTGAGTACATTAATAATGCAGTCGAGAATGTTAAATACATTATTCATGTACACATTAAGAATTGAGCACTGTGCTATTAAATTGAAAGTTAGGAGTATATTGTTATATTTATTGTGATTCGGGGGGAGGGAATCTAGCAGTAATTGATTATGTATATTGATTTAAAAGAGCCAGACGATGTCCGAATTGTTAGGATGCAGGCATTGGGAAGCGGAGTCTGTGGGTTAAAGTCCCACGTTTGGAAGCGGCTTTAAACAGTAGATCCGGTCTAATTAACCTTCATGTAGCAAAAAATGACTGTAGCGCTCCAAATCAAACGGATTCAAGAGAAAGATTCTTTTCCTTATTGTGTTTAGTATTGAAAGGGTTAAAGACTCTTTTACCTTGCTCCTTATTCATTTTAGTTTGGATATGAAAGTTAGATTATTCACCTTGCATTTATGTCAGTAAAGAATATGTATAGTTTTTTTTGTAATTTATAATTATTAAATTATTGATTCAAATGATCTTGGTTCTTGCTTTTGTTAACTACATACATTTCTTCACAAAAGTTTCAGGTTTATTCATGGTATTTTTTATATATATTTCACTGCAATGTTGCAATGCAATGATTTTTTTTTTTTTTGGGGGGGGGGGTTAAAGAAATAGAAAATATGAATGTGTTGTACATGTATTTGAAAACTGGTTTCTAGGAATCAGATGTTTAGTAGCTATTTCTTAACTTCTTAAAGGTCAATATTTAAATATTTATGAATCTAATTAAGGATTTTATCTTGACTGGGAAATTAAAAGTTATATACCAGTTTAAGTTGCTATTTTATTCTTTCCCTTTTAGTTCATTTGAAAAATGTTTTATTATACAATTGATAGTGATTTTATTTATGGTCCCCTACGTTAGGAAAGACTAATTTTCCACATTTTTTACATAGAAGTTGTGTATTATTTTCTATTCCAGACAGTGTATAAATTCTGAAATCACTTGTATTATTTATAAGTTGCAAACATTTATACTCATCTTTTACTGTTATCCAAAAATGTATGTACATTTATTTGTGTATGCATGAATAGGGACCATTTAATGAATAATTTAATGACCATTTAATGGATATATTTATTATAGCCTTTAATTCTTAACTAAGTAGGACAGTAGGGAGGGTTTGAGATTTCTCATAAAATAGAGGGGAAAATATTTAAATTAAGTCAATTGATAAAAGAATTCTTTAAGTAAAATATTATGTTTGTATAAGTGAATCTTTGATTTAAATAAGTTACATTAGCATATGTTGCTGTTATGAAGCAGAATGGAGGAGAGAGTTGGAATTTTTGTAACCTTAATTCCCCCTAGCAAAAATTTTCGGCTAAATTTCTTAGCTCACAAAGTTTGTTATGGAGTAAGTGATTTCCTGGCTTTAGATGTTGACCTTGATGTTTTGATAACAGGATTATTGAAGGAAAGTGGGCCTAGAAGTTTGGAAAATGGATGCTATTGTGTGTTTGTGGAGGGGTACCCCATTTTGGAATTTTGTCATATTTGTAACTGAATTTGAAATGTATTTAAAATATTAACTTAAAAATTTTAAAGCAATTTAAGCAGTTATGCATGCAATGTAGTTTTATAGGTGTTTTTCTTCCATTAAAGTTTTTATGAGTTAATATTTATTCTTTGACTTATGCTGTTCCACCATCTACAATACAATTTTTTAAATTTTCACCATTTTGGAAACATAAAAGTACATTTATATATGAATGAATTGTAATAGACCAATGTCTCCTAGGATCTTTGGTGATATAATGAACATTATTTAAATTAGTAAGAGTAATGTTAAAGAATTCTAGTAAATATATCTAAATTTTCTACTTGTGTAAACCTACACAAAATATCCTATTTGGTGTGGGGGGGGGGGATACATTAAAGTTCTATATTTTTATGCTACAGTACCAGAAAACTGTCTTTTCTTCTTTTGATTTTAGCCGTATGCCGAGTAATCATTAAATTATTCAAATTAAATATTTTCTTAATTGAATATATGTTGTTTACCCTTTAGTTCTATATAAACAGAATTGGTAGGCAGCAGCTTTTTTTTAAACTTATAACACTAGATTTTTAAAATATATATATATATATATATTTATTTATTTTAAATATTGGATGTTTTCAAAAATGCAATACCAGCTTAATGAAAGTGGGGATAACTAAAGTCACTGAATAAATATATAAGTATATGCAAGTTTGATCCATTAATATTTGTATTGAATTAATATTATTAAATTATATGTAGTTTCACATAATTACTGTAAAATTACACTTATAAAGGCTAGTTATGTTAAATTTAATTTTTAATAAGTTTATATTATTTTCATTGAAAAAATGCTATTTGAATTTTTTTATATAAAGGTACGACTAAGAGTTAGAAAACATGGTACTATAGAATGAATGCTAAGCTAAAGGTAGTAAGCATTTGCAATGCTTTCAGGTAGATGAATTAATATGTTCTTACTGACTGATAATATACATTCAAAACAGGCTTTTGTTCATGAAAAAATGATTCTATGAAGAAATTTACTTAATTGTACAAAATAGGTGTTTTATATAAAAATTAAAGGTTAATATGAAAATGAAAGGTTAAAGGTAATTAAAGTTTTGCTTTTGATCCTTGCATAGAGAAATTTTTTTTGTGTAATCTCCTTTGAACTATTGAAAAGAAATAGTTTAAGCAGACAGCTGTTGGTTTGCATCTATAAAGAGAGTCTAATGCGTAATCAGAAGGGGAAGGTCCAGTGTTAGTGGAAGCAAATGTAATACAAACTGTTCTTTGTTGAAGTATAATTTTAGCTTTATATCAAAGTCAGTTTCTGCTAAAGGAAAATAATTTTATGAGTATTTGATGTGTATAGCAAGCACAAGAAATAAACTTTAGTCAGTACTTTGATTTTTAACTGATTCAGTACTTGATTAATTTTTGCCCCTGCCTCTTTAAAAGTGTTTTATAACTGCCTTGTCATTACTTATGATGGTTGAAAATTTCTTTGATTAATCTTGAAGAATAATGAAATATCAATCCTAACAGTTCAAATGTTAGAATGTTTAAAGAACTGTTTTGAGATAGGACTTTAAAAAAAAAAAAGTGATGCCTGCCTTCTCAGTGAAATTAAAAAAAATTTCTTTGAATTATGTTTAAATTATTTGGAAAAGGGCATTACCTTGAGAGGAATCTGGAATAGTGTGAAAATAAGCGAAATTGAAGGAATATTTATTGTTACAGATTAACCTTTTTTCCTCACCCAAATGTTTTCCTCGTGCTTTATTCATGATTAACTGTTATTAACATTCTACAAAACTGAGTTTGATAGTTGATTGGAAAATATACAATATTTGAAACGATACTGATCAAATTCTTTCTACAGTGATAGTAGTTTAGAAAGTTAAATATAACAGAAGAAAAATTCCTTATGGCTGAAGCCCCAAATTGGTCTGAAAATTAGTGCTTTCTCTACAGTAGTTGTCAGTTTGGTTTGAAATTAAGTAGGCTCATTTAAATTACCATTATATTAAATTTTTTTTTCATTTTATCTTTCCTAATGTTATTTAAATCCATCGTAAGTAGTTACAGGCTCTGTTCATGTGTTTCTAGTATTCGTTTAATGAATTAATTCAATTTAGGGAGCATTATAAAAGTTTTAGAATTGTTCAGCTGATGAGTTTTGAGATCTGATTTACTACCAATTTTTTGTATAACAAGACACGTACTCGTGCTTATCTGTTTCAAATTGTATTCTGTGTATTTAACTGCATGATTAAGATGGCTGCCACTTAAACATCAGATGTGAATTAATTGGATTTCCCTAATTTAAAGTATCAATTAGTAAATACAAACTTTTTTTTTTTAAAATTTTCTTGGTGATTCATGATTGTCTCATATATCCACTGACTCTTATATTGTGATAATTTATAACTTTTTATGAATCACAGGTACTTATATATTTGTGAAAAACTTATTTGAGTACTTAACAATTAACAGCCATTTAAAGAAAACTTTTTTTTTTTTTTAAATCTTATTTCAAAGCACTTTTGTATGTAATAGCAAAGAGGAGGGGGAAAAAGTACATTAAATTTTGAATGTGAGCCACCCTTTATTAAAAGTGTGGGTAATAATTCATTTCTTAGGATGCTGAACAGTTTTAAAATTATAAATTTTAAATCTCTTCCTGTATATTTATATCTTTAAATATATATTTTTATAATTTCCTGGTTTAGTCATGATTAAAGAAAAAAATAAAATTATCAAAGGTAATTAGAAAGATATAAAAAGTAATAATCTATTTTTTTATTTTGTAAATTTTAAATTGCAAATTATCTTATATAGCATTATTTCTAAGTTTGCCAGTATTTAGTTTCCACACATCCATAACACTTTTTTCTCTCTCCAAAAGTTCTTTGTATTTGAGGAGTTAAAAATATGAGATATGCTAATTGGAAAAATGAATGTAATGTCTAAACTTTTGTATAATATGTCATTTTATTGTATATAAGAGTACGTTCAGTTCCTGACGCAAAGGTGTCTTTGTAGCTAAAGGTTTATACATAATTTCGTAATAGATGTGTAAATGTACAGTTGATTTTGTGAAATTTAATTTGATATAGAAGTAAGTTAGCTTTTCTATGGAAAAAAAGTTTTACTGGTTATAATAGAGACTCATATATCAAATTTGTGTACAGCAAAGTTTTATTCTAGCAAGAAAAAAAAATGATTTATTTTTTGTCACTAAGTGTCAATATCATTTATAGTTATTGGTTTATTTTATTTTCAGATTGATATATTTTGCAATGAGCTGTACAGATTCAAATAAATTTTCTGAGGCTCAGATCTTAAAAATTGATAGTTCAGATGATAAAGTGTCTGTTAGTGGCAAGCCATGTATCGATTTTCAGCCAGATGATAGATGGCAGATTAATGATGAAAGTTCTGAAGTAGACTCTGATTCCACAGTTATTAAAGAGGTAAAAAATAATGCAAATGGCCGCCGATCTCAAAGGCTTCAAAATTCTAAGTCAAGTGATTCAAATTCTGCAATAAATGGTGAAGCTCTTGAGGCCGGTTTGGATGATGAGATCAAAACCAAAAAACATGTGAAAGACCAATCATCAGAAGTTGTTGAAAATCATTCTAAAAGGAAAAGGACGACTCTTGAGCCTGAAGATATGCCTGACTGTAATGCTCAGAAAAAGGTGAAGATAGATGAATCTAATGAAACCAGTAATGGTGAAAAACCTTCTTTAAATGAAGATACAGAAAGTACAAAAGAAAATGCTGAAGATTCTAATGATAAAGTAACCATGCCTAATCTTTCCCCTGCCAACACAGACTCTGTAGAGAAATCAGCAAATAATACCAAAGAGACTTCTGATAATTCTGTAAAAAGTTGTGTTAAATCTGATAATGATAAAAATGGGCCTGAAGCTAAAAATGATGTAAAGGTTGAGAATGATTGTGAAGTTATTCCTACCCTTGATAAAAATTTGCCAGAGAGTAGTAAACCCGATCTTAATGGCACAAAAGTGAAAGGTGAGTCAGAAATAGAAATAATCAATATAAATGATGATAAAAAATCAGACTCTGAAAGTGATTCTGAAATACAGATTATTAATCCAGATGAGGAAATTGCAAAAAAAGCTTCTACTGATCTTTTAACTACTAATGTTAATGTTCAAGACATCCATTACAAACTCTCTGCTGGTTTTCCTTATTATAATTCTTTAAAAGAAAAAATTCCTAATTTCAAAGCTGGGGAATATAAACCAGTCAAATTTCCTCACACAGGCACATTACTTTTGGCAGAAAATGAAGTTATAATAGAGAGCCCATCATTACTTGTACCTTTATTAATTAAAGAAGGTGATGAATTTCCTAAATTAGATGGTGAGGAGAAAAAAGCTAATGGTGATGATTCAACTTTGCTTTCAAGACCAAATATTTCTAAACGTAATTTTTTTCAAAGTTCAGTGGGACAGTTTCTCATAAATCTTGGAATGAGCAGAGTACAAGAATTGTATCACAGAGACATGAAACGATCAAAATTAAAACAATTTAAGTCCTCTGGAGGAAAAGATGCAGAGCTAGAAAAAACTGTTGAAACTCATGATAAAAAATATGAAGAATTAAAACAAATAAATGCAGCTTTCAACTTTCGTTTGCATCGTTGTAAATATTGTGACTTCAAATCGGAATCACAAATTGTTATGGAGGGTCATTACCTTATGCCTCATACGACTCCTCGGCGAGAATATAGGTGTAATTTCTGTGTCTTTTACACTAAAGATCCCGAAGTGATAGTTCAGCACTATGATAAAAATCATGGTAAAAAAGCTATTTTAGATAGTTTTATACCATTCCATGAATGTATATTTTGCACCTTTCAAAGTCATTTGAAAAATAAAGTTAATGCTCATATGAACCGTTGTAGGAAACATTTTATACCCTCACAAAATTTAACACCTCCTTTTGATTTTGAGTTTCCTGGTGTAACAACCAAACCTGTTACACTGAATGATGTTATTGGCCATAGAAGATTGCTTTTAAGTTCTTCTAAAAATCCACGAATGCCCATACCAGAAGATAGCAACCCCAATAGTATATATGCCAGGAAGAAACTTGCATCAGTTTTAACGAAATTATCTGGTCAAAATGCATATGCAGATTTAAAAAATCCCAGCCTCATGAAACAATTAATGAGTCCTCAGTCACAGATGTCTTTATCCGGATCAAATCTTCAACTACCTCCTGGTTTAGTAATTACTAGACCTAGAGGGCAAGTTCAGTCTGTAAGGGCACCTGTTGGTCGATTTCAAGGACCTCGTGGAATTCCAACTATTCGTGGTATGCCACCAAGACGGGGCCCTCCTTACACAACAAGTATTACTACTGCTGCTTCACAACTTGCCTCTTCAGGCATATCAATTACTCCAGTTACAAGGCCTAATTCAGGTCCTAATAGAACAAATCCTATACCAGGGACAAAAAATGTTACTCTCACACCTATTGGTACAGCTACAAATCGTACAGTTTCTCAAAAACCTGGACCACCTCAGCCAGTTGCATTATTTACAAATATGGCTGGTTCCAGTAATATGATGGGACAGCCTCAAGCTCGCTTACCTGCTAATATGCATTTAAGACCATTAAGACCCTCACCCCCATATCAAAGATTGAATACTCCTCCGTCTCAGGTGGTTAAAGGTAGTTCTGGTAATACTTTTGTAGTTTGTGAAATATGTGATTCATATATTAAAGACTTAGAAGAATTACGTACACATATGAACTGGGTTCATAAAGTTAAGATCCATCCTAAAATGCTTGTCAGTCGACCTCCATTAAATTGTCAGAAATGTCATTGGCGTTTCTTTACTGATCAGGGACTCGAGCGACATCTACTTGGAGCTCATGGTTTAGTTACAACAAATATGCAAGAAATGGCTAATAAAAATCAAGATGGGGGAAGATGCATCATATGTGGTGCTGTGTTTACTTATAAATTAGTTTCTCATATGACTCAGGTTCACAAAGTAACCTTAAAGCCAGCTCATCTCTCTTATAAATGTACTGTTTGTACTGCAACTTTTACTCTTTATAGACTGTTTGAAAGCCATGTATACAATGTTCATAGTGGGTCAGCTAAAAGATCTGCAGAGGACAATTCATCATCCGAACCTGTAGCAAAGAAAGCTGCCGATACGGGTCCAAGAAAATGTAAAGACTGTGGCTTTGTCACTGAAAATATGCATGATCATCTCATAAAAGTACATTTAAAAAATTGTGCTGTCAAACTTTGTCGCATTGAAAAATGTGAAAAGTGCTTAAATTCCTCAGATGAAATGTTAGTTATAAGAATGTCAGATTTTGGATTAGATGATGAGCTTGATAGTGAAGAAGACTCTTCTGAAGAGGACTCATCTGAAGAAAATGAGGAGGTTGGAGATAGCTCTTCAGTGAATGTAACAGATAAGGAGCAAGAATCTGTTGAAACGGGTGATCAGGTTGAAAAGAAACCTGGTGCAGCTGAAGATAAAGTAAGTAGGATAATTTTATATATTTGAAAGATTTTTTTGTACTTCCTATTTCACAAATTTCATAGAAGAATAATGAGATCCAATTTGAACTATGCAGCTAACTTTTTTTTTAAAAGGGGTAACAATATATATTTTAGAGAATTTTTATCTTTCTGCATTTTTCTTAATTTCCTGCTGTGGTGTGATTAAAATATTTTGAATCTCTTTCAAGTTTTTCTTTCCTTATATATGTTCCTCATATGTGTCAAATATATTTTAATGCTACATCCCTCAGTTTCTGTTACTTAAATAAGTTGTCTTTTTAACGAATGTTGCTATTTATGCTTATATTGTGCTACAAGTTTTTAAATAACTTAAATACCTGCAACTAACTGTAGGTTATGAATTTTAGGTGGAAGCAATTTCAAAAATTTTTACTTTTAGGACACTTGCTTGCCTAAAATGAGATGTCTGTTGGATCATGAAAATGGTCTAAAATATTGAAACATTTAAATTATGAAATTTATCTCTGACCAGGGTATTATTACCATTCAAATAAAAGTACTAAATTTGAAATTTAAAAAATTATGTCTAAAGGTATTACTTTTGAAAATTTCTTTTATAAATATTTTTATAAAACTAATAAAGTTAAGAATCACAGCTCTTTTTAAACATTAGACTTCTCATAACACATTTTCTTAAACAATGGAAAGTATTAATTTCCAATGGGTATGATGTATTTTATAACCCTGAATGATACCAGTGTCTAGGAAATTGTCACCTTAAAGTTTGTTCTTGTACTAGATTTTACTGTCCTAAAAACTTAATTATTTATGAAATTCATTTAATTAATTTCCTATAATCAGGTGCATAGCATAATTTGCATATGTTTTTTAATTAAAACATGCTATGCTGCTCCTGGTGTATGATAAATATTCTTTAAAATTGTTAAGACTTAAAGAAGTTTGAGATTATTCTCAAAATTTTATTATTCTAAACAGAAATACACACCATAGTCGTCATTAAATTTCAAAATAAATTTCCAACATTAATAGTTCTTTATTTAAAATTATTTCTTATACCTATAGGTAGTTACAATATTGCATAAAATTATATTAAGAAGTTTCTATAAAATTAATAGTTTAATATTAATATAGGTAATAAGGCCAGATCTGCACAGTTTTCTTTACTTTCAGGTGTTTTTTTTTTTTTTTTTTTTTAAATAAACTTAGTGCTATTATCCATTAATGCAAATTACAAATCATTTTTGTGACAAGAAGAATATGGTTTGTATGCTCTTTTCTTATATTTTAAATGTAGTACCTAAATGAGTACTTATGAGTTCTTTAAGCACAAGAAGTGTAAGTTAATGCTTAATTTCCTTTCTCATATGCAATTACCAGTATCTGTTTAGAATTCACACACTTGTCCAAATTGCATATGTGGCATTCATTATTAAAATAATAATAATAAATGACATAAAATGTGTATTGAATAAAGATTTTAAAGAATCAAATATTTATCTTAAAGCTTTCTTTAATTAATAACCTTGACTCCAAAAGACATTTAAGAGCTTCTGTATTTTAAATTTCAAGTTCATAGTTTTTTAACTCTGAATATCTCAAAATTACCCAACTTTGTTTTTAATTATGATATCACATTCTTATTGCTACATAAACCCCCTGTTCAGAGTTTATAGCATCTTTAAATTGCTTATACTTGAGAAACCACAAAATTTTGTGTTTATTTTTACACAGATGCAAAAAAAAAAAAAAAAAAAAAAAAATAAGCACTGTTAAGACATTAAATGGGATTTTATCAGTCCTGAGATTGGTATGTGGATTTCGAAAATATGGAAATTTAAAAATCCATATCTGAATAAAATCATATTCCCCAGAGAAGATTCATTATTTCTTTTTCAGCCTGAAATCATATTTCTCTGTGTCCCCACTTTTTAATGGGGCTGTGATTTTCAGATTTGAAAACAAAGTGCAGTAGGAAGTGGTGTTTCGTTATAATTTTTAATTTATATTTACAAATAAAAAATATTAACCCATTTTCATACGCTTCAAATTTCAACTGAATTCCACTTGAGCTTTCACAGCCCAAAAATATTCTAAAGAATTTTTTTAAATTACTTGTGATGAAGTTTTTGTTATTCAAATATTCTTTGAATATTATATAAATATATAATATTCAAAGGGTATTATATAATTAGAATCTTATCTAAAACTACGAAAATGGATTGATCAGATCATGAAATGCCTTACAGAAATTTCTGAACATTTATTCATTGGTGTTTTCAATTTAATTTGATAAAATATTTATTAAATACAGTGGCATCTCAATCTATCGTTTTTCAAGGGACCGACTGAACTGAACGATAAATGTGAGAAAATGATAGATGAGGGAACAAAGCAATGTGATTATTGGGACTGGATGAAATAAATGATGCATACAGTAAAACGATGATTCGGGGAACGATCGATACAGATTCCACTGTATAAATGACTTCATAAAGGAAAAATTTAGTTTTTAGAAAAATAAAGTTCTTACTCTAGTGCAAAATCATGCAAAGTGAATTTTCTTAGTAGCTTTATGTAATACATATTTTTCAATGAGAGCTTACATATATTGCACTGTTCATGCCTGAAATGATTGGAAAATCTGTGTTGGTTATAATTATTTTGACAGCATTGGAAAAATTATTTGTTAAATATTTTGCATGAATTAGTTGGGTTCAGATTATGCCTTTAAAAACTTTTATCCCTAGTTAAAGGTATGGTTAATTTATATCTGTAGATATCCACGAGCATAATAGCATAATCTGTAGATATCCATCGCAAATTTGATTTTTTCTCTATCCTACCTTTTATGTAAAATGAAATTTTTTGGAGAGATATCAGAAAACGAGTGCTTGATCCTTAGCGATGTTTTTTCAATTCTGTCATTCTCTCCTGTATGTGGATAATTTTTTCATCAATATTACTTTATTGTAATGTTCATTATATGAGAAAACAGTAAGTAAGGAGAAAATTTTAGTTTTCAAACAGTGATTTTTGTCTTATTTTTAAAATTTAGTATAATGTTTAGCAAAACCGTACATTCTGGAGAATGATCACTATAAAAATTATACTGATTTATGACCCTTGTATCGGTCAGTTTATGTATTAATAAGTAATAAAAAATAGATGAAAAATAATTGGAGTTTATCAATTTTTTACTTTTTGAACTAGGGATGACCTGTAAAATATCAAATACAATTTGGATTTTTTAAAAATTTGTTTATATATTTTTGAAATATGGCTCAATAATAAGATAATTGAGGTTTTCATGCCATTATTTTTGTAAGCATGTCATCATAATTCTTAAATACTTTTATTAAAAAATGTTAGCAGTAATGTGTACACATTATACACTTATACATAAACGTGGATGTTTGACTTTTACTTTAGATGTGCTTTAAAAGTGCTTATTTTTCAAAATGAAATTGAGACTATTCTCCCTGCTGTTTATTAATTTACTTAATTTGTTCTTTGGTACTTAGTTAATTATAATTATTATATGATTTATGTTTTTTAGGAAACAAGTAAAGAGCCGGTTACAAGTTAAATTTTATATTACTGCCCAAAAGACTACTAACAGATTTGCTTAGTGAAACTCAAGGTTTATTTTCTGAATAAATACCTTGAGTTAAATAAATGCTACAGAAATGTGCTGTGAAATGTGATTTTCAAGAACTGCCTGTCACTAAATTGTTTTTAGTAGAACCAAGCTGGAGGAAGATGTATACAATCAGATCTCACAAAACTGAAGAATTTTGTTATGAGTAAGTGGTCATGATGCATAGCAGATTGAATACTCTTAATTTTTGTTTGAGAGGTAATTTTCCATGAAATTTTAAGGTTTGGTACAGAATGTGAATTCCAGTTTGATCCTTCCTAACCTGTATATACCTCATTAGTGGTTGACATGGTAATGGACTTTTTGGATGTTGGTAAAAACTTATTATTTTGAACTTGTTGCTTCTATTTATGTAATTAGTTCTTTGAATATGGAATACAACTCATTTCAGGTGTATGAACGTGCCTTTATTCTAAGCCTAAATTTTAAAATTTTCTATCAATTGCATTGCAGTTGGTATGGGATTTTCTCAGATTAGAAACGGAAAGAAATTGGTAATAAATCTACTACACTTATACTCAGCACTGAAATATTTTTTTTCGTTGCATGGAAAATCTGTGATTATACATTTAGTTATAAATTTTATCTAAAAATGTGTGGATGTTTTAATTTTTTGTACTAAACTGACTGATATGTTTATTTATGAAATTTGCCTAATTTCATGTTGTGTGCTATTTTATTTGTTCATCTAGACTGCTGTATAATAGGAATTATGTAAAAAGTGTGGAATGCATTTTGAGTCCTTTCTTAGAAGTAAAATATACATTAAAAAGTTTTCCCGAAAACTTTCCTTTTCATCTTGGCCTCCATATTTTAAAATTATTTTAGATATTGAATGTAAAGTTGATTTATGATATTTATTCTATATTGCTTTTGAAGTGCTTTATGTTCACATCAATCAGTAAAATTTTGTGCAATTTACAGGGTTTTAGTTATAATTTCTTTATTAGGTAGTTATTTCATACATGCTCTTGAAAAAGCTATCTGAGGTGTATGAAATTACTTAGATTTTACATATATAAATATGTATGTATAATCTAGTAAACTAATTGTTAAAAGAAAAATAAATTATTTATAGAAAGAAATTTGGTGTACTCACCAATGATTTCTATAAATGAAACCCTGGTAATTTTTTTATTTTTAGGAATCATTTTATAAATCAAATTTTATTGCAATAAGTTATTTATTTAGACCTTGAAAGTGCATTAAAATGTTTTCTTGTAAATCAAATTTCAAAAGAATAACTCATAAAACCCAGGTAATTAACAATTAAGGCATTTAAACTACTTATTTTGTGTAAAGTGTAATGAACTTTACCAGATGTATAAAGTATAAAACTTATTAAATAATTAAAGTAGCTTCTTTTTCTACATCCACAGCATCAAACTTGCTGTTCTTTTCTTGAATATTTTTTATCATTTACATTTATTTAGTATCAAAGCATGTGGTTAATTTTAACTGCAGATAGGCATATATGTCATGGAATCATAAAGCATAACTGTAGTCCAAACCAATTGTGGTTCCAAGTACTCTAAACCTAGTACAGGTTTAACTGGTTCTCTCGGGTAATTTTTATAAGTTTGTCACTCACTCGATTTGTATGCTTTTAGAAATATCTGGTGTTTTTGAAACAAATCAATGTAGCATCTTGTGTAAAATTCTGTTTTAAAGATGCCTAGATACCTCAGACTTTGAGTTACAGAATTAATATTCTCATAAATATATGTGTATATATATATAGTAGATTTTTTAACTACATACACTTTCTCTCTCTCAAGAAAAAAAAAAAACCCAAATGAAACTCATCTATGAGTAGGATGAATTTTTTTTCTTTATCCATTCTTTCTCTCTTTCTGACATCCAGAGTTCTGGAAAGGATGTGGAAAAATTGTAATAGGGCTTGAGCTCCTGTTGTAAAATAGCAAGAAAGCGTATAACGCGTTTGTTATGAAAAAATTGTAAAAGTGTTGTTGCACATAAATTGTTATGAGTAGACAGGTCAGTCAATGTCAATTCAGCATGGAAAATTGTGTCTATCCATTGAAAGAACATGGCCTCCAAATAAAAATGAATTTTATTTGTGCCGAAACCAATTCTATTCACAGATTTGTAATTTGTTTGATATAAATTCTCTTCTCCCTTAAAAGTACATAATTATCTTTGGTGGAATTTTTTTTTTTTTTAAAGTGTACATTATTATATTTAGAAGAGATTTACAGTGTTATTTTGGCTCATTTTAGTTTGAAGTATCAGTTATTATGAAATGCTTAAGTATTTGTTTGTGTGTTTTGTGAAATGCATTTATTTTAAACATTTTGAGGTATCTCAAGTTAGAGAGAAAAATTAATTGGCTTTCAAATAAAGTGTGCGTTTCATATGTAAGCAACCAATTTACTTCTGCCTATGCAAAATACACCTGAGCTTCCCCCTCCTCCACCCTAATACCATTAAGTTGAATTTTCCCAGTCAAAAGTTTCATTTATGTTGAAAATTGTAAACATTATTTATGTATACACAGAGCTTTAAATAAAAAAAGTGAATCATTTTAGTTAGCTTCATTTTTTACATAAGTTAAAATTTATTTTTTATTTCAAATTTATTGTCAATTTTAAATTTCTGAAGAAAAATATTCTGTAAATTATGACCTCATTATTTTATCTGTATCTACCCTGTAAATGTACTGTGCCCGAATTTTCAGAAAATTACTTATTACATGTAATGTGTGCATGTAAGGTTAGTATTTTTTTAATGTTCTGTTGGTGAAATCAAAATCGGATGTTCTTCTGTTTAAGCTAACATAATTACTTATTTCTATTAGTTAAATGAGTAAAAATTGATCATGGATTAATATAATATGTTTATTGCCCATTTGACAAAATTTAAATCATTTTTGTAAAAATGTACCGTTTGCAAAAAAAATTCTGATGTTTAATGTGAAAATTGAGCTATATATATATATATATATATATATAGCTTATAAAATATAGCAAGTTTCAGTTGAGATGAAATACTTGACACACTCTAACAAATTTCTGCATAATTAGGTTAACCGTAAAATGGTAAAAGCTATGCAAAAGGATTGGAGAGAAACTCACATCCTAATCATGTGGCACTCTCGCGAACTGCAGTGAAATCTTCAATTTTTATCAGTTTTTTTCCCCTTTCTCTCAGTTTCACAACATCACGTTAGAGGATCCTGAAAATTTGTGATTGGCTCATAGAGTAAAAGGAATTTAAAAATTGGCAAGTTCTTGATAAGAACCATATATACGCCGGTATTGAAGCACTTTCTGTGATTATTTACATTGTAAGGGCAAAAAAATTCACTAGGGAGGGTGGTGTTTCCCCTGTCGTTCCACTTCTATAAATATTTTTTTATAGTTTAGTTGTCAAGCGTCGTTTTCTAACCGATCAAGTCGGGACCACCCACCCTCAATTACATAAAAAGGAATTTTCACTGGAGTAAAGCCGGCCACTCACGTAGACTTCTATCATCTGGGACGCCGGGAGTTTTCGCCCCTCCAACGCCTGGTATCGGCCACTCACGGGGACTCTCGGCGTCCAAGGCCACCTGCCTTCGCACACTCGTTATGCCCGATTTAGCTCAGTTCATGTAGGTCTGTCGTGGTGTAATTTCGCTCACTATGCTCTCTCGCAAAAAAATTAGCGGCATTTTTTGTCGTTTTATAATTCACTCAATATCGTTATTGTTTTCCTCCTTTAATTTGTTTATAAGAGCACAATTATTTCGTAACTTTAAATACACGTTATGAACGTGAAATAGTGTAAAGTATCTAATTCAGAGGCACAAACTTACTCATAAACATATGTTTTCGATATTTGTAGTATGTTTCTTAAAATTTTCTAATATTTTTAAATCCAGTTTAAATGGTTATTTATTTGCCGATACAAATTCAAGTATCCATACTCTTCGCTTTAAGTATACACACAATAAATCATATTAAAGCTATAAAAACTAAAAAAAAAAACATATTCTTTAAATTCAAAATTAGAATTCGAATTCGGTCGTAAGGAACTATGTTGAATTATTTAGCGTTCTCCTTAAATTTCAAGTAAGTGATATTAATGTAATAGTGCGTTTTAGGCATAAACATTTTCTCCCCTCCACAAAGAAAAAAAATTGTCTGTGATTTTCTTTTAAATTAAATGCTCTGATTTTATAAACCACTAAAAGTGGTTTTACTCTTTTCCTTTAAGTTTTAAAGCGCAATTATTTCGTTACTTTATGTATGTGATTTTGAAATATGTTGTGAAAAGTATCGAATTCAGACACTCGAAACTGCTAATTAATGTGTCTCCAATATCTGTAAAGAAATACTTTTAAGATCCCTAAACCATTTGTAAAGCCAATTGAAATGTTATTAGTTTTTCGATATTTCTTAAATTACTAGTGGTTAGCCCGTCAAAAATAACGTTTTAATTTTTATTTTTATCAATTTACATCTGCAAAGTCAATATTATTTGTATACTTATAATAGCTTCTCTACTTTTTTTTATTAAATTATATACATTTTTAATTAATTAAAATTATGCAATATAAGCACTGTTGTGATCCATTTAAGATGCAATTTTTTTAAAAATTTAAATAAAATCTGAACACCACATAATAGCATCACTTTTACTTAATTCTATTACGCTAAATGATTAATACATTAACTGCGGTGGAAAAATTTAACGTAGTTGTTTCATAATTTTAGTTCATAAATGAACCCGCGCCAAATATAAACCATTGAGGTGTTCGGTATGCAAAATGTTACAAGTTGAAAATATTTTTATATATTTTGATCGAGAGGAAAGTATAATCTATATATATAACAGTTCCGTAACTGACTGACTGACATATAACGCACAGACCAAACCGCTGGACCTAAAGGGCTGAAATTTTGCATGGCGATTCTTCTCATAGTGTAGGGGTTCACTAAGATTTTTGAAAAATTCTTAGATTTTTTAAAATTAAATTTTTAATCTGTTTTAATAACTTTTTTTGAGTTTGCATTTAAAATAATAATTTGAGGTTTATAAAATTTATATCACGAGAAAGATCATAAAAATTCCTTTAAAATGAAATCTTTTTCGGATTTTTAACTCCATTGTCTGATTTTTTGTGAATTTTTAAAGATTAATTTATAGAATTTAATTTATTAAATGCTGATCACGTGATTTCATTTTCTGGTACTTTAAATTAATTTATCGTCATGTGCATAACAACGAAATAGACAAAAAAAAATATTTTTTTTCTTGCTAATGCGGCAGACAATTGGACATTATCCAAAAAAATATTAAAATACAGTAAAAGATATGTTTCTCAAACTGTACTATATTCTTTAGTATGTTCTATTGGATTTAATTTGATTATTTTCTTCTACATTATTTTGTCTATTAAAGCTTAATTTTAATTTATTTTATTTTTAAAACGCAATAATCACAGTACATTTGAATATGGCATCAAAAAGGAAAAAGCGTTCCAGGCAGAGAGATAGATCTGTGCTATTATTAGGATTATACGAATTCTTGTTTTTATGTAAGATACAAAAAATAATATACCCCAGTTTTATAAACCACTAAAAATAGTTTCACTCTTTTGGTAGGAAGTTTGAGCTTATTTTAAAATTTCAGAGTGGGTTCAAAATCTTCAAATAAGGCCCATTTTTATTTTCTTAATATTTTGGAATAAAAAATTAAAACCTGAAACTCCTCGCTAGGTGTCTCTATGAAACTTTGTACAAGTTTCCATTGTTTTTTTAGAGTTAAAATTCTGAAAACGTTTCCCCGAAGCAAAAGTTACACTAAAATATTAAACTTTTATTTTGCCGTTTAAAAATTTATTCAACAAAATTTTTATAAATCCTTAAGATACTTATCTGGTAACCTTCCCCGTGCACTAAAGGAAAAAAAAAGTATGTAAATAGTGCCGGTTCGGAAAATTTATTAGCGGAATCAAAAATTTAGTATTAAAAAACAAGAATTTCAAGAATTTAACGTATCCACAAGATATAAATATAATTGGAAATATTATTGGAATAATCTTCTGATTTAAACTTCCATAGACACGGTAATTTTCTATACAGTTCAGTGAACGGTATTAAAAATTCGGGATTAAAGAATAATTTTTCAACTTCCATTTTGTTCGAAAACAAGCGGTAAACTAATAGAAACTAAAGCCGGCGAACCTTCAGGCGTCTGGTATCTCGCGTCCAGGACCCCACTCACGGAGACTTTTGGTGCCAGGAATTCGGTCTGGACTGAGATTCCAGACACCAGATTTTTGTCATCTGACGTCTCACCAAGACACCCCACTGACGGAGACTTTTGGTGCCTCAGATACCAAAAGTCCGTCGTCCCAGATGACGGAAGTCTACGTGAGTGGCCGGCTTAAGATATGTAAAAATTAGAACTTTTAAATCCTATGTTTAAACAGCAGTAGCAAATAAAATAATATAAAATGTTAAATATGCAGAATTCGACGTTCTTTTTGTATTAAATCTTTTAAATCACCTTTTCGTGGTGAATCTAGGGTTACTCATTTCTTTCATGTATTTATATATATATATATATATGTGTGTGTGTGTGTGTGTATAGACGTTTCAATCACTAGTAGCTTATTATCCACTTCATTGATTAACATCGTCATTTTCAGAGGCATATTAGTTATTCGAGTTGGTTATATTTTCTAGAAAACTGTGAATGTTGAATCCAGAATTTTATGCTTTGAAGACTTTGTCTTATAGTAGTTAGCATTTTGAGCATGATAATTCAGCGCATTTTATACAGGGTGGGAAAATTTCGCTAAACAGTTTTGAAAGTTCTGGCGAGACTTTTTTTCTTCTTTATTTCGTTTTTTCCATGTAGCTGTGGTAATTGGTTAATATTTTATTTGAAAATTTGGTAGATTGAATGTTATTACGAAATTTAAGTTCCCCCTTTTTTTTTTAATTGTTGAAGTGCACTTGAAACAAACACCGCATGTGGCTATATTAAGATTTTTTTTCTTAATTTTGATTCCGTATAATAGTTAATATCACAAATTTCTTTGTTAAAAGTAAGAAAACTTTACTTAATCAAACCACGCTAGTCGCATTTTATTGTTTGTCCTTGTCCAGCTGAATTCCCATAGTGTATGTTCCAAAGTTAGTGGAAAATCTCATGTGCATCCCCGCCCCCGGTATTTGTTGTGTAAAACTAGCGAACGAATTGTATTTATGTGGTTCAGACCAAATATCTTTAAAGACTTCGTAATTTATTTTGTTAAAAATTAAACATGGTATTTTGCAAAAGAATTTATATTAAAATTTTTTAATATTCGTGTTAAGTAATATTTCAGTGTTATCGGTAAATTATTGAGGAAAGAACACATAAGTATTCCTCAAGTGACTGGAGTTGTAAATTAATATAAGATGCTGTAGTTATTTCACTCTGTATTTGACATGTTGACTGATTTTATACCCACGAAATAAATGGACTCCACTTTGCATTATTATTATCATCAAAAAGGCATTTAATTTTCTGAAATTAGTGTTTAATAGTTGTGAAAGATACCACTAAAGGGTGCTCCAAAATCAAAGTATAATTGCTTTGTGGGGTTATTATATGACATCTGAGCCTAATATTTTAATTTAAAGTTTAAAAGAGAAGTTTCAGACTATCTCATGGAATAAAAAGTGTATCAAGAGTAATTTATCAATTGTTACTATTGATTGCGTTAATGTATTATGTTGGAGAAACGCCTAAATTTGTACGAAAAATTCATGTGGCAGGTTATATTTATGTTGTAAGTCTAGTAGTAATTAAGCAGTGGTATTCTAATACAGAATTTTGTAATCTTAATCCTCACGTACGAATAAAATGAATCTCGATAAGATCAAAAAATATAATAAATATAATTATGTAAGCTTTACCATTAAAAAAAGGACAGCTAAATTTAATTCGTACATTAGTTTTATATATATATATATATATATATATTATATATATTATATATTATATATATATATATATGTTCTGTAATATTTGTTTTGTGGGCGCACTAAAAGAATTTAATCGGCGTAAAATTCTTGTCTCAGACGTCGATGTTTTCAATGAATAATAAACAAATGACGTAACGTCTCTGTCAAGGAGCTGTTAGTTTACTCAGAATCAAGCATAAATATAATACACATACTTAATTTTTTCTTTTCCCCGTTAAAAGAGCTAGAAGGAAGAAAGATTATTCATTTATTCATATGTGGTTGGTAATAAAATCTAATAGTAGAAGAAACATTGGTTAATGTCTTGAAATATGAAATGTTTATTTCATGTGTCAGTGTGCCATAAATAGATGCGTAGCGATGGGAACTATTTCAAGGAAACTTTATAATAAATGTTACAAATCTTCTATATATATAAAACGTGTAGGTATGCGGCACAAAAATCGACAATATTTCTCACTCCGAATGGCAACGATTGCAACTACCAGATGTAAACTTTAGCGGCCGTCCGCAATAAGGCGAAACGTCGCAACGTAACTGGCTACGCCAGTTTTCGTCTGCTATAGATCACGTGATTATCGGGTGGCAGAAAACAAGCCGTTCCTATGCGTTTGCATGTGTTTTTGGACCGTACCTTCATTTTGACTTAATAATTTAAGTTTATTTATAAAATTCCTCATATTAGTTGTATGTAACAGGTATTTTAACACTTTTTTTTTTCAATATTTCGCAGTGTTTAAGATAATATAATCATTCTTTCGTTGAGATATGTATAGATATCAGGATAAGTTACTTCAGACCAGTGTCTTGTATCGTAACTCCAGTCTTCCTCTGTCAATAAATACGAGTCACATACTGAATAAACCTTTCCGGGCTGTACCTGAATGTTTAATTTAGTGATATACCTTTGTTTAGATACCGTATCTAAAGACTTTGTGTAATCTGAGAGCATTTTATTCAACAAGCTGTAAGAATGCTCATTGAACGCCATGTTAAATTATGCAATGTTTTGCCACTCCTCGCCAAACAAGAGGTAAAATCTGCAAGAGTTGAGATGTGACATGCTGCGAGACACTGCCCTATTTGCAACCGCGTGTCAATATGGATTTACGCACTGAAATCAGTAATGCACGAGAGCGAGGAAAAATTTGTAAAAGTTGGGAATAGTCTCAAAAAATAAGGATTCGAAACTATAAAGTTACCCGGCGATTAGCCATAAACGAATTGTACTACAGATAACCAGTCGCTGAGTAATTCCTGAATACGCAGCCGAGGGTCCGTTTGTTCATGTTTAATTTTCGGAGTTAGGAGCCGTGTCAAGGAGTATAATTAACTTTCGACGGATGGCCACACCGGCCCTGCGTCAAAAAATAAAGCGAAGGAGAACTAATTCATTAAGAGAGAGGCGTGAAAGAGAGCATAAATTATCGCCAGGTTAGGCTTAACTGTCGCCGGCATAGCAACCGAGAGCCAGTAATAGTTAATTTTGTGCACTTTTTTCAGTACTTGCTGAATTTTTACTCCCTTTAATAAGTGAAGGAATTTCCCCAACAATTTATTATTTGATATGATTAAGCGTAGATATCTGAATTGTGAACAATAGTACATACAAAGAGTGATGTAATCTATACTATATTTTAGTACTTGCTGAATTTTTAATCTTTTTTTAAGTGAAAAAATTTTTCCCCAACAATTTATTTGATGTAATGATAAAGTGTAGATATCTTAATTTTGAAAAATTGTACATACAGAGAGGGATGTAATTTTTAAAATCATTGATATTGGGTTTCTCAGTCTTATCTTAACTCTTCCGAAGTAATGGAAATTAACATTTTTTTAATCACGATGTTTTAGAAGCAGCCATATACACAATACCCCTTAACAACGTATATTTATGATGAAAGGTAATTGTAACATTCCTTACATATGAGGCGGTGAAAGGCAAAGTGACGTAAGTCAGTCAGTCAAAAGAGTTTAACTGCCAAAACTACAAAAAATTCCACCATAAATTGAACAAATTATAATTCATAACAATTATTACAATATTGCAAATAATAACTATTTAGAATTCCACTATTAATTGAACATGGAGATTACATATTTGACCCCAAATGAAAAAAGTTGAAAATGTGACTACACCACTTTGCCTTTCAACGCCTCATATGTTACTTTCCGTTAAGTTGTTTTGCAAAATAAAATATAAAACTAAATGCGACCATGCTGGTCGCGCAGCGGCTAGTCATTAAAAATAGCCTGAACAATCTGAAATAAATGTTAGGGCACGATGTTTAGATATTGCCTTCAGGCACTCGTAATCCTATCTACGCCCCTGTTATAAATATTCTCCCCCACCCCCCGCCATGTGTCTTCAAATATTTCATGTGCTAAATTAATATAGAATCCATTCATCTGGTCAATTGCTGTCGGTCATCTGATGTGACATACGAACAGAAGTACGACGCAGTTGCTTAGAACAGTGCTCCCCAACCTTTTAATCGCCGCGGACCGGTCAACGTTTGATAATTTTACCGCGGCCCGCTGAGGGGGGCTATGACTGCAATTTTAATTCATAATTTTGAAAAGTTTAATAAACAATAAACTAATTTAAAATAGTTACAAGATTTCTTCTGTTACAATGGTGTAAATTAACACTAACCCGAGAGAAATACACCACAGTAAATAAAATGGAAATAATATAATGTTCCTTGGGCGGCCGGGTACCATTTGATTCACGGACCGATACCGGCCCGGGGGTTGGGGACCACTGGCTTAGAATACTGAGTTACGTAGCTAAAATGTAAAGAAATTAATATTTTTTATGTTGCAGTCTTACAAATATAGCATTTTTTTAGCCATATCGGACTCTTAAAAAAAGTAGTAAATATTTTTGGAGCTGTGTACATTATTACTTAAAAAGCTTCAATTTTTTAAAAATTTTAAAGTTCGATTTGTAGCTTTAATTGTTTTAAAGCTATTTTTAACATCCTACAAAATAACTTATTAATTGGGAAAAGGGTAAGATTGGGTATCATACAGTTTATAAATTCCTTTGTTTATGGGAAAACAAATATTCATATCAGTTGAAATGAAATATGCGATTCTTCTCTTCGAATTAAGAGGATGGAGTAAATATGTGCGAGTGAATTTTTCTGCCGAGTGCAATTTTGGCGTTTCAAACGGCTTGCCATTTTATTGAAAGATAAAAGTATCTCTTCTTACCCCTGACCGCCCTTCGAATCACGAAAGTTAATTAATTACCAGTCTGGTTTTCCTCCGTCCTTTCCTTAACGATTGTTCAGTATTTTCTCAGCCGCATAACGATCCTACGAGGGAAGTTGATCGGAAATTGAGTGACAAAATGCTCCGCGGCTTGTTTCCGCTTGGTCTTTTTCTTTTCATAATTTGTTGATTGTAACTTAATTTTTTTATATATATATCTACAGATTGTGTATTCGGAAGAAACTGTCTAGAGTGTTTCGGATCTTGCCTTTAATGACACAAAGTGATATTTCTCTATTTAGTTAGAGACTAAAATGCAGAGATAGATATTCATACTACTCAAATTTATTTGAATTGCGTGTAAAACGTATGCAATAAGGCGAGATGCGATTCTCCCCCCCCCCCCCCCCCCCCTCATTAAAAAAATATTATTCAGTGCTCTTAAAACTTGTTCATGTATTATATTTTATTACAAAGACATTAAGTATAATAAGCAAGGAATTATTTTTAAAAAAACATGGTTCGAAATATTTAAATACGCACCGAGGTGTTTTTAATGTTTTTTTTCTGCCTTCGATATGTCGCCAAGGCACCGCCATATTACTATTTTTTTATTGGAAACTTTCACAATCGTCGGAAAGACACATGCGCAAATCTGTTTGAAGTGATACCAGTAGCACCTTAGTAATAATAATGAAAACGTTTAGATGGATATAAGAAAGTAGAATTATTCTGATAATCTGTAAAATAATAATATAATCTGAAAATGAAATCAGTTTCTCATTGAAATTTGATCAAATGTTGGAACTAATGCGTTGTTCCGGTAATTTTAAACAGTAAGGTTGAATGCTGAAATATGAGAGAAATGGCAATGCGATTACTTTACAGCATTCCACTATGCATTATATGCATAGTAGAAGACTAAAATAAATCTATATCGTTACTTTCTAAAACGTGTTCGCGACTATTTTAAAGAGGCGTGCAGTAACTTAACATCAAACGACTCAATTTAGTGACTAAATGCATCTCCAAACAAAAATATTTTTCAATTTTAACTCGCAAAATCTATATCATCAAATGTATTAATTAAATCTTGCTGTATACGTAAGATTCAGAATTTTTCTGAAAAATATTAGACGTTCCATGGGTAGTAAGTAGTCCATTATCTAGATCAGCGGTTCCCAACCGGTGGGTCGCGGAAGGGTTACAGGTGGGTCGCTAAAACTATCAGAAACCATCGAATAAACCATCAGAAAAGATAGATAAGAAAAAGTGCTTATATTTTGTCAACCATTTTCAAATCGGAACACAAATTGTTTATCAATAATCAATCTGTATCTTCAAAAAAGCATATATATATATTTTTGCAATATTTGATGGTAAATTATATATACATAAGGATACGATACAAATAAGGTTTTTTACTCCACCATGGACCGTGGAGGTATTCCGATAAGGACAGGTGGGTCGTCAGATGAAAAAGTTTGGGAACCACTGATCTAGATCAAACCTGAACTAGGTAGTCTGTGCGACTCTTTAGCATGCCATTAAAATACGATAGATTATATAGCGAGGTTGGTGGTTTGTAGTAGGATGGAAGAGGAACAGGTTCAGTTGTAGCAATTGTTTATTTGTCAAATAACAATGATGCGTAAGGATATTACAAAACACCTTTGGCCACAATATTGGAGATGAAGCATAAGACAAAACAGAGGAACATGAGATATGTACACGTCAAAACACCTTTGTAGACAATATTAAAAGTTTAATATGACACAAACTAGTGGAAAATGTGAGATTTACATTACAAAACCTTTTTGTGCATACTATTTGACCGTGCCGTTTCGACGTATCCAGGGAAAGAACTTTAGGCCCCAAAGTCAGATTTTTACTTCGATTTCTAAACAAACGATACAATGTGTCATTCTGTATTAACATTCGTCAAAAGCGGAGAACTTAATCTTGAAAATGGTACCTCATTTATCGATTTTGGTTAAGTATGAAGGGAGAGAAAGGGATCGTCACAAAAAATCACCTTCTATAAATGTTTTTTATAAGCAAAAAGAATAATTTACTCCTACGCGGATGTGGCGCATTAGTGAAATCGCAGAATTATAATAAAAGCGAACGATTTTTAAATTTAAAAATTCAGTGCGATAGATAATGGTAAAATAGAAAGAGCTAGCGCGCGCCATCTAGGGGAGAACAATTATTTATAATTTTTATGCTTCGATTTTTAAACAAAAAGGATGCGTAATTCAAAATTAAACAATTCGGGTGAAGCGGAGATCCTAATCTTTAAAATGGTACCTCATTCATCGATTTTGGCTCAGTATGAAGGGTTTAAAAAAAAAAAATCTTTTAGACACAATATATATAGATTATTTGAGAGAGTCGAAGGATTTCAACTTAAGTGGGCCATCTGTATTTGTGAGCCTTTGGTCTCAATATTTTGTGTGTTAACGGCTCAGGACCATCTGCGCTTACTCGCAGAAACTGCACTGGGTATCGAACACAGACTAACTACTTTCACAGGCTAAAGCATTTTTTTTATACCGACTAGTTTTTAGCGTGATGGACTAAACTACACTTCCGCTAAGAAGTGTAGTTTAGTCCATCCGCTAAGAAGTGTAGTATGAAGGGAGAAAAGGGGTTTTAAAAAAAAAAAACCTTTTAGAAATAATATATATAGACTAGCTGAATACAATTAGCTTTGCAATTAATGCCAAAAATATATATATGTAAACAAAATAATGTAGAAGAAATTATTCAAATTAAATACAGCGGTCAATGTATGCAATTAATTTGTATGTTTAATATCCATAAAACACACTAATTTGACTTAAATTCTTAAAAATCTTCCATCTCAATGAGACTAGTGGTTAAATTTTCTATTTTACTGTATTTTTTTTTGTCAGTTTATTTTGTTATGCACGTGACGCAAAATTAATTTAAAGTATCGTAAAATGAAAAAAAAACCACGTAATCAGCATATAAAAAATTAAATTTTAAAAATTCAACAAAAATCAAAAAAGGGAGGTAAATATTCGAAAAAGATTTCATTTTAAAGAAATTTGTATGATCTTTCTTGTGATATAAATTTTATAACCCTCAAATTATTATTTCAAATGCAAACTTTAAAGAATGTTACAAAAACAGCTTAAAAATTTAATTTAAAAAAATCTAAGAAGAATTTTTCAAAAATCTTAGTGCACCCCTACACTATAAGAAGAATCGCCATTCAAAATTTCAGCCCTTTAAGTTCAGCTTTTTGGTCTGTGCGTTATCTGTCAGTCAGTTAACGGTACCTGTATATATATATATATACAGGGTTAGATTTGAGGCGGAACGCGCCGGAACGGCGTTCCGGTACCTCTGTTTAGGTACCTCTCTTTATCAATAATTTGGAATACCCCCCACACACCCCGGAAGGTTACCGTTCCGGCACCTCTATTTCTAGAAATCTAGCACTGTATATATATATATATATATATAAAATGTGTTTATGCGTGTCTGCGCCCCATTCCCTCAAAAATTAATTGCAATTCAATATGTGTGAAATAGTGTTCATTATATCAAGATGCGCATTTTTAATGCATTTGAAATAAATTAAACATACGGACAAGATTACAGTAATGGCAAAGTGATAGGAACGACAGATAAGGTGAGTATTATTTCGTTGATACCCTGTAATCTCATGTACTTTGCTTGGCTGTAACATGCTTTTGTTATTTAAGCAAAACTGGCATTCCGCTCAAATTGGTAATTTTATCAAAAAATGTCCCCACTGAAGAGAAATCTCATCGTACAAGACACTGTCATATCTTATTTTCCAAATGTAGTTGCCATTTTCGTCCGAGGATAGAAGGTTCGTCCCTGTGGATAGACTTGATCTGGATCTGCTGAGTCTATTTCTTGTTAGCTTTTGATTCTGCACCTGCACGCACAGTCTACTGCTCTCTTGCGGAACCTCATACACTTCAGCACTCATTCTCGTTGATAGATATTCTCAAAAGTAATATACCTTATTAAATTGTTGTCTCGTTCTTTCTCCAAGTTTTATAAGATTTTTGATACAGTATATGACACAAATTTTATGTAAATATATGTCTGTAACAAACGCGCAGCTAATATATACACACACATTTTATTTCATAGATACTATGAATGTATGCACAGTATCTGTGGGATTAAAGTGGTGATGCCCGTCTACCACATGACTTTTTTATAGTAAAATTCCCGATTTTTGCATAAAATAAATCTATATCTTACGGCTGTTTCCCCTATATCTTATTATTACAAATACATACCATATAGTTTGTAGGTAATTTAAAAAATGCTAGTTAATAATTTTTAATATATTGAATTTTGTAGTGTTAGAACAAAAACATTTGTGCATACAAATTATATGATAATGCACACACTTTTGTGTATATGTGTAAGGTTTTTTTTCCCTTCAATACAATCTACTTTTTCCCCCCGTTTTTTTTTTTTTTTTTCAACAGGGTGACTGTAAATTTATAAATATGTGCGTTGTATTGGTTTTAAGATATTATAAAATTTGTATCTTAACTATTAGCGGTTAATTTTATTTAAAAAAAACTTTTTAAGACCCCCCCTCCCCCCTTTTGTTCCTGAAATGTGTCTCGGTAAATTTATAAATATGTGAGTTGTATTGGTTTTAAATTATTATAAATTTGTACGTTAAAACGTTTCGCCGTTCGTTTTATCTAAAAAAAAATTCCCGGCGTGGCGACAAAAACGTGGCGACCGGACAGCAGAGACTAATACCCCGAAACATAAATAAAAACGTCTAAATAACCATTCATAACGAAATTTGAGTATTCGCAACTACGAGATTTGCCCTGTGCTTTTATCCATGCCGCCATTGTATGCATGCTGCTTGTTTAAAATATACTATAGATTTTAGATAAGTTTCTTACATACAAATTGTTCTTGCATACAAATTTATTACATGTATGATCTCATTTTAAAAATTTTGAAGCCATTTATGAACGGATTAATCTAGGCCCACGTATTTCACTTACATTGCTAGAAACTTAAGATTACTAGTTAGCTCTGTGGTTTGATATACCTTCGGTTCCCTAAATTATTATGTAGGTCTCGGCCCACGTTACCCCCTTGCATCTAAAGACTATGGTTACTGAGCTGTCTAAAACCAACCGACCCCAAAATCGCGAAAGAAAAAAAGTAAAATTCATTTATTTGTGGGCACCCGCAGTCACGCAGTAAATTTTAATACAACGTTAAAGATTCAGTGCATACAAAAATAATGAAGTAAAATAACAATGACAGTAAAATAACAATGCTCTCAGTTTTTGAGGATGCCCCCTTTACGAATTCGCCTGCCCTACTCTGTGATTCTTAACTCAGCTTTCTCGATGTTTTTTTTTTAGACATTCGTTTCATATATATTCGTAGTTGCAACGAAAATCGAAATTATGTACTTAAAAGTGAATAGCTTGGAAATTTTGTTTTCCTTATTTCTATGGCATCAAAATGAAAATTCTTCGAAATTTGCGGAATTGCTAAAGTTTTTCTTGCAACTGCGTGAGACCAAAAAAAGGTTGTGGTACGATCTGAATAACCTTTTTTTTTTCTCTCTCTCTTTCGCGAATTTCATTTTATCATGTATTGTCCATGAACCCGTGTAAGGATTTTGTTACCGTAAATGGCAAAAATTAATTTAACATTAAGCGTTAATATTAGACGTATAAATTATTTATAATAAACACAGGTAACAGATTTTCAGAATTTTTCACATGCTTAAAATTTCGTTTATGTGCCCGTTATATTTCTGTTGTATCATTCTTTGGGATTCCGGTAAGTTCTTGAGGTTGCAAGAACTTACCGGAACACAGCACTATCTTTTAGTGTTGTACTTTGTGGAAAATTACGTGCTCCCTAAAATGCAGATTTTTATTGCACCTTTAAACTTCTGCATGTAAGATCTCTTATAGTATGGGACTTATTTATTTTTACTTGGTGATTATTATGTTTAGTGGTATAATTATGTTTGTATTTTTCAGAAGATAATTGCATTTTGACAGCACAGTGTGATTTGTGACGACCTTCTGTCACTGTACTACCTGAAAGTACAATTTTATGCTTTTTTAGTTACATTAAGCAAAAATAACCTATTTAAGGTTGTTTTTATTCTTTTTTTTTCGTTTACTTTGAGTCAATAGCACCTAGAAGTGAAACATACCTTGAATCACGCTAGTGAGAATATTTAAATCGAACCTTGCAGTTCTGAATAAAAATTGAAATTGGCTCGCTCTTTCACTCATTGAAACAGGTTATTTTCAGCTTCCAAGCAAAGATGCTTTCAATCCTACCAGTGTTCGATGAGGGAATGTTTCCTATGTTAGAGAGAAATTCGGAAGTATTTTTTACGCGAGAATTTTTATCCTTCGCAAAAGCTATGTTCAAGTATTTTCGATGTCTTCGTGAGAGAAAAAAAAATCTTTCGGATGAATTGGGAAAAGGGATGCAAAAGCATAGGGAATTTTGTCGGCACAGTTTTAGGAGTTAGAATCGTTCCTTGAATGAACAGGTTTTTCACATTTGAGTTGTGAAGGGATGAAAGGAAATAACTTCTTGATGAGAAGTCACCCCAGGGAGTTTTGTTTTGTTTCTTCTTACATAAGTTGTATTTTGAAATTTTGTGCCCAGCTATTGCTGCTGTAATGATTTGCAATATTTCTGGTCTTGTATAGTCCATGAGGTGTGCAATGAATATTCTATTACTGGAAATGGGACTCTGTCAGAAAAAAAAAAAAATTCTCACTGGTGTGATATATATTTTCATAGCGAGTTGTACTTTGCTTACTGGCTGGTTTCGTTGCGAAAGTTTTCATCAGCAAATTGCTTCACACACACACACATATATATATTTATTTATTTATTTAAAGGAGGACTTGAACTTGCAAAATTTATTTGCATTAAGAAAATTTTTCAAAAATGTATATATGAATAGATGTCTAATATGGTGTTTAAATTTTTTTTTTTTTTTTTTCCTAAATTGTTAAAAACGAATGATGGTTTTTCAGCTTTCTGGCCGGTTTAAACTTTGCACACGTTTTCGCAAGAAGTTAAAAAAACAAAACAAAATATTAGGCGCGCGGTTTCATTGGCTCGGGTTCCGTGTTGCCAACGCAGCAGTCTGGTACTGCCGGATGCACTGCACTGCAGTGCAGAGTTCTCTTTCTCTCTTTTTTACAAAAATGCATGACGTCATCGTACGTAATATAAAATGGCGGCACGATGTAGAGGTAGTCGTCGGGCTTATGATGTGGTACTACCTCATCGATTCGGCGCCGAGAAATTCAGCTCGCGCTAGGATATTGTAAAAATTATGGTTGGTGGCGCTGGCGTCTAAAATTTTCGTTATTTTATTTCTTCTCTTCATGAATAATTTGTTTACTTTTGCTTTTAAAGAAACGTACATTATTATTTTCTCTCTTTATTTTGAGCGATAGAATAAAATGTGCTCAGATCGATTGAATTAACCCCGAATTTTTAAAATTGGAGGTAGTTGACAGAGGTTTTGTAATTCGATGTATATTCTTTTTAATCAATGTACAGTTTTCTCTCTTTTAATTTATTTGAAGAAGGCTTAATTCGAGTTAGCACGTTTTATTTTCTGAAACTCGTGAAAATGTCGTGTAAATTCACTTTTATAAATGCATAAATGAGAAATTCGTACTATGAATTTTATTATTTGAAGAGCCAGTAGTGCGCGCTTTAAAGAAAAACTTTTCAATAAAATAATTGCAGTAATCATTATTACTGTCACGTCCCTTTTTAATTATATATATATATATATAATTATATATATATATACACAGTGGAATCTCGATCTATCGTTTTTCAGGGGACCGACTAAAATGAACGACACATACGGGAAAACGATCGCTCGAGATTACACTGTATATATATATATATATATATATATATATATATATATATATATATATATTATTTCAAGCATTAAAAACTGCATGCCTTACTTTTCGCTTAGTGTTACTGTAGTGCCGAGAACTCTATTTAAACTACGTTTTTAACTTCCCTCGATGTTTTTTAAAGTTAAAAACGTTATTTAACGTTATATTTCTCAGTTTTAAAGAAGTGTCCTGAAACCTCATATTTAAAGTAATTGCCGTATAATTGTTTGTCATGATGATCAAAGTTAAGATCGTGGCAACTGTGTATATTGATATCAAAGAGTAACTTTAAATACCCATATAAACCAGTGAAAACTGTTCGTCTTCATTGTATCAGATGTTCAGCTGTTTCTGTACATGGAAATAAATGATCATTTGACTTCCTGGACTAGAAGCGTGTTTGTGGGAGTTGGATATGTTCGCAAATATTATTAGATACATATTCCAAGGATGTTGAAGTTCTTGTTATAGATTCTGTACCAGTTGGTTGAAGAGTGTCAAAACTTTTTGTTTTTTTCCCCAGATTTTTTTTATTTTTTATTGTAGGTCCACAATATTTGATGAAACATGATTTAAACACCATAATAATATATAAAATACCAAAGTTTTGAAGGGTGCCTGTGTCCCTCTGTGCCTCCTCCTGCTTAAATCACTGTGGGAAATTCCACACACACAAACAGTAGATTAAAACTAACATGTCATATGAAAAAAGTAAAAATTGAGGACCGCTGATAGTATTCTGTTCCTGAACCTTATAACAATGGAGGCTTGACAGATCCCCCCCCCCCCAATTTAAATAAAAACGTTTCTGAAGTATTTGCTTTAGAAATTTTCGTCTTTTTTTCTCCTCTTACTGTATGAAGCACTGCCTTTAGATTTTTCGTGTTCATGGTCTTATTGAATAATTAGGCAATATATATCTTCTTTTTCGCCCACTCATGCCACTAAATTATCTCAAAAATTAGAAAACGAAAATCAACTTTTTTATTCTTTTCTCGAAAAGTATGCGCTGATTTTTGCGGCTCTAACTAGGGTTTATATTATTAGTTCGATTTATTAGGTATTTTTAAATCTAAAAAATTATAAATAAGTTTTTATAATATACAAATCGTTCGAGTCTGCTGTTCAGTAATTTGATAAACTTATTGTCATTTTATGCACAAGAATAACGAGACGAATTTAGGGTTCGATCCCCTCCCATGAGCCGGGGATGGTTGCTCTATGTGAGCTTCCAGATTCGGGATACAAATGGCGCCATGCTATATAGCCGCCATGTTGGCTTCTCCGCCATCGGATGTAAACGTACTGTGCTCTTCTGCTGCGGAGGAGGAGTGTTGAGTCTGGAATCGTAACTAGTACTTGGCCAGTGATGAGTGGTTGCGTGGTGTGCTGTTTGTTTCGCACATGTTCTTAGACTCGTTCTGCCGCTGGAGAAAGGCATTTTAAACTCTTAGTGTAGCGTCGACACTATTACTGTGTAACACTAGGTTTTTTCTAAAATAATATTTTTAAAACTTACTCTTAATAGTGCATTGCTCTGCATTCTTGAGTTCGTAATTTCCTTTAATTAAATATCGGGGATGCTAATATATATGTCAGGCCTCAAATAACAGAAAACAGACAAAGGAATATCTTGACAGATCCTCTTTGTGTCATGCTGTGCTGCTTGTATTGAAAATAAACTAAATATTTTTAAGGTTAAAATGATATATAAAGTTGCTTTTAACGTTAATATATTGGGCATCATGTATGACTATTACTATAAGGTGGACTTTTCGTCTTCATTTTAGAATTTTGGGGCAGACTTGTATTGCTCATTAAATATAATAGCTTATTTTTCTGACTTCATTTGAAAATAACTTTGTCATACTAAAGATCACGCCTGGAATTTCTGTATAATTTGCTTTTCTTTATGCAAGCATATGTACATTAATTTATCATGGGGATCATTTTACTCGCTTTCAGACATCGGGAAATTTCACAGCAGATTAAGTTTTAGAAGGTGTCTTGACATATGCAACCCATATTTTCGCTTCAAATTTAAAGACTAATACACCTTCATTTATGTTTGAGCTGAAAACCAGGGGCTGGCTACTCTCACGACTCGTGGGTCACTAATTGGTCCGACGGACAGAGAAGGAAAGCTCCCTGTGTTGGTGGGTTAAAAGTAGAGTCCGTTGTAAGATACATAGTGAGAGTCCTTTCTTTGGAGCCCCCTTTACTTTTGGTCACTCTTCGTCACTAAGCTACCCTCTAAGGTTTCAGCTGAAAATTAATAGCAAAGAATGACTCTGCAACCGATTGTTTTACCCAATTTAATACTGCAGAAGTAATTTATTATTCAATTCATTGCCTAGATACGATTTCAAATCTTTAATGATGAAAAAAAATTCAAGGTGACGGTTAGTTACTCCTATATATATAGCAAAAAAAACGTACTTTTTAAAGAATTCGTTCCGTTCGTTTTCTATTATATTTTCTTGCAAATTTAATGTATTAAATTCAGAGTTCATTAAAATATACTTTTGTTTTATCTTGATGAGTAGATAGGTACATGAATTATCCTTAGTTTAGGAAGTTTTCTTAAGCTGCCCTAATTAAATAAATATATATATATACATTTTCTTAAGCTGCCCTACATTAAATATATATATATATATATATATATTTAATGTAGGTCTTGTGAATAAATTTATACTTAATCACACATTTTTTACATTAAAAATGATCTATTTAGTTTTATACTTACACATTTAGTTCATATTAAATATGTTTGCCTTTATTTGTAAGTACGTGAGCTATATTTACCCACATTTAGAATAGAATACACTAAAACTCAACGTAAGAAATAGCACACTGAAATATCTCTGAATTTTCTGCATTTATCAGTGTTCCAGAGCCTCTCCACGTTTTCCCAGCTCTAACGGAAACTTATGATAATACCCTGCATATTCCCGTTTATCGGAAATGTTTTTGTAATAACATGCTATCTGATTAGTCGTGACCGCTACTTAAAACCCAGTTCGACATTTTAGTTTATGATAATTTTTCAAACATTCAACAAGTTTGTGAGAATTTCCGGTAGAAAAGCTTAAAAAAAAATTCTTCACATGTATTCAGGATATGGTTCTACCTGGAATAGTTCTGTGTTCTAAAATAGTGGTTTTTGTAGCGGATTGTTGGTTCCAGATAAGCAGTTGAACTTTGATCACTATGCGTATGAGCAAACAAGTTTTGCTCTCCTTAACTTTGTTATCTCTCGATTGTGAGGGTAACTAATAGAAACAAAGTCTACTGCTGAATCAATGCGAGGGGGGGGGACTATGAAAATTGACGTAACTGTCATCTTACAATTAAAATACCGGACTGCGTCTGTTGTAGGGGGGGGGGTCAGTAGTTTGTATATTTAACTTAACTCGTAGAAAGAAAGAAAAAATCTTTCTAAAGTATTTCTAGGAACAATTACTCTTTATTTTAATTAATCTCACTTCTAGTTGTGCCTGACGTTCTTGAACGCATGATTCCAAACCTTTCTCTTCACATCCGTGACATTGGGAGCCCATTTTTACAAATTGTACCTTTCATACTAGAAAAATGTTCGTAAATCATTAATTGCCGTATTTCGAATTTATGTCTTGTAACTAAATCTCTCTGGAAAATAAATAGATTTGTAAGGGTATTAACAAGCACTGAAATTTAAAAAAAAAAAACTTGTGATCACTTGAGTCATTTTTTTTTTTTAACCCTGTCAAAAGTTTTTTTTCCCCGTGCTCTTGGTCGTGAAATGCATCTAGTTGGGTAATAGGGGATGTAGTATTTTTATGACTACTACAATTATTTCTTTAATATCCTTTTATTTCATAAGTTGATTGTTAAATTGGCCGTAAGTTTTTTCCTCGCTACGGTTACCTTTTACTTCTAGTTTTTTAATATTATATATATATATATATATATATACATGAAGGCTAACTAGAACGGGACTTAAGAGTTTAATCTCCATTTTAAGCGTACAGATACCCATGCCAACCGGTTGGATATAACTCGCTGACTTTATTCTGAAAAGTCAGCGGCCGTCGTCAAGGTTAGATAGCTATTGCGAGGAAATTTTGATTAAATTCTGTTTGCCTTTAAAGCATTTTTTACCATAGCAGTTATCACATTGAAAATAGTGTCGTAGGTGGGATTTTTTATTTCGTTTTTCAATTTTATGCGTTCATTAAACATATTTTCAAGGTTTTAATTTGTGCGGTGGATGCGTCTGAAAAGGCGTTTAGCGTTTGTGATACAAATTTTGTACCAACCACAATGTTATAATTATTTATTTATTTATTTATAACCGCGTTTGACTTGTTTTCAGTGATTTCCAGAAATGATCCAGTGGCTTATAAACACGTACGCTTACGATCTTCTCAATAACTTGACTTCTGTTCCATGCATTCCGACTGCTCGGTAAATCTTCCGTGTGTTAAATTCTTCCTATGTTTTGTTGCTTTTTAAATGTTTATCTTTTTTAATTTTAAATAACTGTGAATATCTATTTTTTCTATTTCAGTATTTCTTCCTTCCATAAATCTTCTTACTATTATTATTATTATTATCTAATTTTATTTGTTTTCTTGGTATTTCTGTCTTTAGTTTCCATTTTCTTACAGCTTTTGTTTTTGTAATTTTCTATGATGTCCTTTTCCTCCTTCCCTTTTATTAGTATTCTTAAGCTATAGCTCGTGGTCTGTTTAAGCCTTAGTGGTGTAAAAGATGAATGTAACGCTCTAAACTAACCAACTTTCTGTCTTGGTGGGCTCTCTAGGTTTTTGTTCTTCTTCTTCTTCTTCTTCTTTTTTTTTTTTTTTTTTCTTTTTTTTTTGTGTTTGTTTGTTTGTTTGTTGTGTGTGTGTGTAAACGATAATGATATGGGATTGGTACTCATGGGGACGGGGTATTATTTATGGAGCTGGCCTGTCCCAACGGTCCGATTGTTTTCGATTACGAGTTGATGAGTCGGCCCACTGCTACAGCAACAGTCTGTGGAGAAGTTCCTGGGCAAAAAATGTGTTCTCTACTTCTAAAATGTATCTTTGCTTTTTGGAGCTTGACTATCACCAAATGGCAGTGAAAATGTTAGTTTAAAGAGATAGAAGAGAGAGAGTAGTTTCCTCGAATTTCTGTGACCAAAGAGAGTTTAATAGGGAGTTTACTTATGTAAACACAAAAAAAATGGTTAGTTGATAAATATTTTTTCCCTTGAGTTATGTAATCATAACTCAAGTATGAATTTTTAAAAAAAATTTTTAGTGTTTTTTACCGTAGACAAATGTCTACGTATCATTTTTTGGTTTTTTATTTAAAAATTTTTTAAAATAAGAGGAAAAATAATTTAAACAATGGTAAAAAAAAGATCTTGCCAGAACCTAGCCAAGAGTGACAAAACTAAGCTTTGGGGTGGGGGGAGGAAAAAAGTGCATCGCCAGGATTCGAACCCATCAACGGCAGGTTGTGAGTCCCATGCTGTACAACCAAGCTACATTTCTTACAGTGAGAGGGGGTAAATTCCCCCCCCCCCCCACTGCTACCGAATGAGTGTGTTTTAAATAGTTTCGGAGCAGTTCATTCAAGGTCATGATCCTATGTTGCGGTGTATCGGTGCTTTTTCTTTTTTTCCCCCTTTCATTCTTTCTTTCTTCTCCTTCTTTTATTTGTTGTAATGCATTGTCTTAATAATGTTTTATTAATTATTCCCCCGCTTTTTCTACCCATATATACTATATTGCCAAAGTTAATCGAACTCAGGTCGAAATTGTATTTATTTCATAAAAACCAATACATTGTTGAAACACCTATAGCTGTAGTAGCTGCCTCGATTCTTCTAGGCATGCTTTCAACCAATTTTTGGTATATTTCCGCCAGGATCTGGCTCCATTTCTCAATTAAAGCCTCTACCAGAGAGCTCATACTAGAGGGTTGTTCTCAATCGGAGACGAATTCGGCGTTCGAGCTCGCCCCATAAGTGTACGTTAGGTTTGAGATCAGGACTCTGGGCCGGCCAGTCATATTTTTGTATGTTTTGTTCTTCAAATCACGCCAGGGCAGAATTCGAAGTATGGCATGGGGCAAGGTGATGATGGAAGAAACGTTTGTTCTGAAATATTGCCATATTGTTGGTAGTGTACGAGCATCTACAGTGCTTTTGTACTTCTCAGATTTCATAGGCAAAACAATCAAAGTACTCAGACCTTCCAAGCATGGGCCCTGATTCCGCATTTAACAGTTGGGACAATGCAGTCGGAAAGAAAACGCCTTACCTAGGCACGTCCATCTGATTTGAAAAGTTAGAGCTTGGTTAATCACTCTACATAACCTTTTCCCACTCGCTTCCTCTATTCTCCATGAACAACGTGCTAGACTCCACAGTTTTCTCTCTTTTGGCCGAATAATGTGGGGCCTGTGTACAGCCGATCTGCCATGATATCCGATACCATACAGTTCCCAACGAATTGTACGGGTACTAATATCTGTTCTTGGCTTGAGGCGCCTCTGAAGCGACCTCTGATGCAGTGGAAGAGTGATTTTTCTAGAGTCTACTAATCTTGCCTTGATCGTCCAATTTTTGTGCAGCCTTTCTATCCGATAGTACCGTCAGCCTTCCATCTTTGAATGACGTCAGCCACAGTAATTCGGGGTGTCCAGACGACCCGCAGTTGCACGTTGAAACTTTTTTGCCTAAGTAGCATCCTACGACCATTCTGTGAAAATCCTTGAGTTCGGCGTTGTAGCAGATTCTAGTGAAATGTGCGAGTTTGCCTGAATTTGTATATTCGGAGGAGTTTTCTGGCTGTTTGTATATAGTAAAGAAAAAATATTCTTGCTCCTAAATTTCATTTATGCTTATTCTTCAATTCACTATTCTAACAATACACAACCCCTTCTCTAAAACACAGTCTATGAATTGCATGCTTGATGAATTATATTATCCCTTAAGCCACATGCCGGCATTCTTTCCCAGACACTGGACTTTCCTCAGCCCTGCAATCAGTGATCATTTCCCATAATATTACCATATGTGATCAAGAAAATGGTTCAATCGCTCGTGCCCCATTAACTTTAAGTAGTAATAAATAGGTCCTGTTTACGTCAAACTGACTGACGCACGTGGGCATAGAGCATGTGAGTCTCAAAATATATATCTATCACTCTAACTCAGGGGTGGACAATTGTTTTAGCTCGGAGGCCGCTTTGTGTTAGCGGAGGGCCACACCTTTTAAAATTATTGCATTTATTAGTTAACTTTGCATTTCAGAAAAGGTATAAGTTGTATCATAAAGATCAATAAATATAAATTAAATAAAATATTGGCAGTTTTTCTGGCTGTCTTGGCGGCCACAAAAAAAAATCTTTAGCGGGCCGCATGCTGCAATTTGTTCACCCCTGCTCTGATGGAACCAATGGAAAAATTCTAACCTCTGGTGGTCAAACAGGGAAATATTCATTTTTTAAACTCCTGGAGGGAAGACAATTCTTGCAATGTGAAGATAAGGCACCGCTCTCTCATGACGTGCAACGTGTTATATTTCTTTTTCCACCCATATCTGAAATCAGCCAATCCGTCTCCATTATTTGTATCATTATGCCTGTATATCTTTTGCTAAAATCCGTCTCCGTGGTGGATATGTGAATAAACGTTTTGGAATAACGGTGCTCTCTATGTTATTCAGATTTCGTCTGAGTGTCTTCATTTTGTGTATTATTATCCCCTACGCACACACATGTATATGTATGTATAGATAGATGGATAGATTTGTTTATTTCTAGGATTTGCCACCATTCCTTGAATTTAATGTATGATGTATTCGATTAGGAGCAGATAGAAGAGTTAGCTACAGTAGCCAAATCTCTAGTGTCTTAAGTTCCAGAAATTGTTGAGTAGTTGAAGTCCTGTTTCGCCATTGTTCCAATTTTGCCGTGTGATTTTGCTTTCTCGTCTTTGGTCCAATAAAAATATTCCGTTTTAAAAGGAAGTTTTATTAATTTTCAACCAATCGCATTTTTTTTAATAATTGAAATGAGCAACTTTTTAATCTTGAGTAAAAGGTGTATTTTTATAATTGAACCAGACTACTCGTCGGGACCCTCGCTACTCGTAGGTTATGAAGAACTAAAGGCAATTTCGATTTTTTTTTTTTTTACAGAAATTGAATATATATATATAGTCGATTCCGGTTAATCGGGCCAGCCGCTTATTCGGACCGAATCCTGTCTTGTAACATAGAGCATGTTTGTTTATTCGGACCAGCCGGTTATTAGGACCAGAATGATTGCGTCCCGATATGGCCCCATTAACCGGAATCGACTATATATATATATATATATATATATATATATATATATATATATATATATATATATATACATATATATACATATATATATACATATATATATATATATATATATATATATATATATATATATATATATATATATACACATATATATATATATATATATATATATATATATATATATATATATATATACACACATACTAGTTGGTACCCGCCAAAACATGACGGCTGGATAGTAAATAAATGCCCTAATACACAAATTATACTCAACACATCATTGTCAAATGTTGAAAATCATAATAATGCGCAGAAACAAATTAATGTGTTTAAGCGGCTTTGTGCTTAGTGAGTATTTAAAGCCAGATTTAAAAATTCATTGAGCATGCGCAGAAAGCAATTTTTTTAAATTGTAAATTATCACTAATTAAACAGCGCGAAATAAACAATTTGCACGAGGCTTAATCTTACATTTCACAAACATAATTATCATAAAAATAAAAATGGCAGAGAGAGATCTAAAGAGACAACTCAGAATAAACGTGTTTATCATTAAAACGTGTCACTGAGCATGGAAAGAAACAGTGAGTTTCTACAGACAGCTTTAAACATGCCACTGAGCATGCGCAAAAGTCAATTTTCAATTGTAAATTATCGCTAATTTATATAAATTGCGGTTACAAAAACCTAATTTGAAAAATCTACAGATTACAATCTTTCGTTTAAGACCAAAATGAAGTAAATTGATGCGGTAGTTTTTTCTCACGGACTGCCCAAAAAGTCGGCTTAGCAACTTAAATATATAGATATGTATGTATGTCTAATTTAAAGAAATATTTTAGTCTATTCAAGTTGTTCTTAAAGAATCGAAGTCAATTATTCCTCGTTATTTTCAATAAATTGACATTTTTGATTGATATGCTATTTTTAAATACTCTAGCCTCTTTTCTCTCGGCTTAGAGCCACATCACTGGGTTAGCGCAGTTTTTCTGAAAATGTACTTGTTTTTCCATAAATAAAATATTCCTCTTGCAACATATAAAATGGAAGAAATGACATTTGAAGTGCGTATACCAATATTAGGCTTAACTAAATAATGTATGGTATGGAGTATAATTTAAAATACCTGATATTCAATAACTCTTTGTCCCGTGTTGTGACTATCAAACATACCGGGATCAGCGCCAGTCTCTGTTCAATAAAAGTATTTGTTTTTGTTGGGAAAGAACAAGGATATCAGATTTTGCTCTGAAACTTGACTCACCAGGTAGCGCTACTGCACTACGATAAATGAACCAAAAAACTGCTCTTCCCTGAGAGACGGTTAGCGAGTGTGTTGTACGCGGCTAACGTGTCGCATGCATTCAACGAATGCTTCTTCTTTTATTATTTACTCAGATAGTCAGTAATGTTACTTTTTGTTTAATAAAGATTTCTTTTCTTACGTCCACAAGATTAGCTATCTTTCATTCCTGTGAATCCAGTATCACCAAGAGATCTCTCAACCTTTTTTGACAACATACCAAAGGTAAGAAAACCTTTAATATTCTACATCTACGAATCTGCACGCCTTCGGACAAAGTCCAACATTTTGATTATGAGACTGAGAATCGATGAACTGAACTTTTATAATCTCCACAGTATATTGAAGTGCATTATGTTTTTTTTATACAGTTTCGATTCTTGAACTTTTTTTTATCAACTTTTTGAACTGTTAATTATAAACTGTTTTGAAAATGTCGAGCTTAAAAGACCATCATCTCATTGATAAGCTTACTGATAATAATTATTCTGTGTGGAAATTTAAAATAGAACAGATTCTAATAAAAGAGGGTCTCTACGACGTTGTATTTGAAGAGAAACCGGAAACCGAAACTCCTGCATGGTTAAAAAATGACAGAATCGCCAAGGCGTTAATATGTTTAAATATTTCGGATTCACAAATAATTCATGTATTGCATGCTCAATCTGCTCGAGAAACATGGCAAAAGTTAAAAGGAGTACACGAACGAGTAAATTTAACAAATAAACTTTTTCTTCTGAGAAAATTATACTCCATTAAATATAAAGAAACAACCAAAATGCAAGAACATATCCAGGAAGTTTTGATTTTACATGAGAAATTACGCAGTATAGGGGAAGAAATAAAAGAAAATAATTTGATCGCGATTCTGTTATGTTCGCTACCAATTTCTTATGACCCCTTAATTACAGCTATCGAAAGCAAATCTGAACAAGAGTTATCGCTAGAATATGTGAAAAATAAATTGATAGATGAATATTCCAGACGCGTTGAAATGAGACAAGCTAACCAAAAAATTCGATTCACTCGCATTAAAGGGGTATAGTGAGAAAACGAAATTAAAATTCTGTACATTTTGCAACCGGAAAGGTCACGATCGCGAGCAATGCTTTTATCTGAAACGCAATAAAACCGGAAATCGAGTGCATCAAAACCACAAAATTCAAAAAGGAAATGACTCGGAATATCATTGTCCGCCGCCACCTAGCACGTCAAAAAATAATCATAAATTATTTCAAGCTGAATTGCAGCTATCTTCGGATGTCAGTGGGAAACAAAATATAAAGCATCAATCGGACGAAAAAGTTTTGAAGCAAGAGGGGATAAATTCCGCAGACCATTTTGTGCTAACAGCAAGTGAGAAAAATGAATGCAAATATACCGTAATTTTTGATAGTGGTGCTACAAGTCATATGTTCTATGACAAGAGTTTTTTCTCTCAGTTAAATGAAAAACACAAACAAGTTGTAACTATTGCAGATGGAACAAAACTTAATTCGCAAGGGATCGGTGAAATATCTTTTCAGTGCGAATCTTTAGAAGGAATTGTAAGAAAAATAAAACTTGTAAATGTTTTATATGTTCCTGAGTTGGATTCTAATTTACTCTCAGTGCAGGCAGTAGCCAATAAAGGATATGTAGTAACTTTTGAGGATGACGTGTGCACAGTTAGAAAGGGTGATGAAATAATAATTGACGCGAGATTAGGTAGAGGTTTATATAGAATAAATATAAAACCCGTAGAAGAAAAATTGTTTTCTGTCTCCGAAACACCTGTGTTATGCACAAATAATAACTGTATCTTAAAATGGCACAAAAGATTAGGCCATAGAAATTTGGAAACTGTTAAGAAAATTGTAAGGGAAGATTTAGTTTGGGGAATAACCATTAATAATTGCTCTCACAGTTTAGAATGCCCAACGTGCATTAAAGCCAAACTGAGCGAAAAACCGTACCCAAAATATCCGTCACATCGATCTGAACAAGTCTTGGATTTAATACACACAGACGTGTGTGGTCCTATGGAGGTTGATAGTTTAGGGGGAATGAGATACTTTGTAACTTTCATCGAGGATTTTTCGAGATACACTCAAATATACTTTATGTCATCGAAAGAGGAAGTTTTTGACAAACTCAAAGAGTATGTTGCGTCAACCACAAATAAATTTAGATTGACAATTAAAGCTATTAAATCCGATAACGGAAAAGAATATTGCAATGAAGCCGTTGATCGTCACCTAAAGGAACTTGGAATTGCTGCACAAACCACAGTTCCGTATTCTCCGGCACAAAACGGTGTCGCAGAAAGGAAGAACCGCTCCATAGTCGAGATGACGCGCGCTCTATTGATTGATGCAAACATGCCGAAAACTTTTTGGGCAGAAGCAGCAGCAACTGCGGTGTATTTACAAAACAGACTACCAACGAAGTCTACTGAAAAAACGCCTTATGAGATGTGGAACGGTCGAAGACCGAATTTAAGCCATTTAAAAAAATTTGGATGCAAAGCATATTTTCATATCCATAAACAAAAGAGAAGAAAGTTGGATGAGAAAGCAGAAGAAGGGGTATTCGTTGGATACGACCTGAGAAGTACTGGGTATAGAATCTATACAGGAGGACGAAGAATAGTCGTCAGCAGAACCGTAAAGTTCTTAGAAAATTCTAACCCATCACATTCGAACAATGAAAATTCCAATGGACGCTACGATTTAGTTCAATTTAATCTCCCACAACCTCAACATGATGATAATGACGATATTCCTGAAGAGGGAAGCGAAGATGAAAATAGAGATTCAGAAATACCTACACAATCAACAAGAAGCTCCGAAAGAAAAAACAAAGGAATTCCACCTGAAAGGTATGGCTATAAAATAAAAAATGAATCTCAAGCGTTTATAACTGAAAACAAAGATCCACAGTCCTATAATGAGGTATTATGTTTGCCACAAGAAGAAAAACAAGAATGGTTCAAAGCCATGCAAAATGAATTAGACTCCCTAAAGAGAAATCACACTTACGAGCTAACAGAGTTACCTAATGGAAAGCACGTAGTTGGAAATAAGTGGGTATTCAAGAGAAAAAGGGGTGATAATGGCAAAATTAAATACAAAGCTAGACTTGTTGCTAAAGGTTTCACACAAAAATATGGAACAGACTATGACGAGACTTTTTCTCCAGTGGTAAAACACACCACTATAAGAAGTTTTCTTACATGGGCAGCGTATAATAAAGCAAAGGTACATCAAATCGATATAAAAACAGCGTTTCTAAATGGAAATTTGAATGAGGAAATCTTCATGAAGCAACCGGATGGTTTTGAACAAGACAACAGAGTTTGCAAACTAAAAAAGTCAATCTATGGACTCAAACAAGCAGCGAGATGTTGGAATGAAGAAATAGAAAAAACGCTCAAAAATCTAAAATTTGTACAAAGCGAAGCTGATCCCTGCCTGTTCTTTAAAGGAAGTAACAATGACAGAATAAATTTAATTGTGTATGTCGACGACATACTCATAAGTTCTAAAGAAGAAAATTTAATTCGTCAAGTCATTGAGGACATAAAAAAAAACTACGAGATAACAGATTTAGGAGAAGCAAAACATTTCTTAGGAATTGAGATAATTCGAGAAGACGACGGAAGCTTTCTACTATCTCAAAGAAAAAAAGATCAATCAACTTGTGAACGAATTCCAGCTTCAAGATGCAAAACCTACTAATATACCAATGGAGACTAATTATTATGGCCAACAGAAGGAAGAAAATCTTCTGACTTCAAACGATCAATATAGACAAGCAGTTGGAACACTGCTTTATATTTCTTCAGTTACTCGTCCAGACATAGCTGCCGCTACCCATATCTTGAGTAGACGAAACAATAATCCTAGACAAAAGGACTGGAACGGAGTTAAAAAAATAATTAGATATTTAAAAACGACAGAAGATCTTGGTTTACGGATAGCGTCAGGATCTTTTCCTAACCTCTCCGTGTACTCGGATGCTGACTGGGGACAAGATCCTCAAGACAGAAAATCAACATCAGGATATATTTTCTTTTTGGGAAAGTCATGCATCGCGTGGTCATCGAGAAAACAGACTTGTGTTTCACTCTCAAGTGCAGAAGCAGAATATGTGGCGTTGTCACAGGCAATGCAAGAACTGTCATGGCTATTAAAATTGACTGACGATTTAAATATTTCACAGAGACTACCCATAAAAGTTTTTGAAGACAACCAGTCGACGATTAAACTTATAGAGTCTGAGAAACATCACTCCCGCACAAAACATATCGATACCAAGTATCATCACATACGAGACTTATACAAAAGAAACATAATTGATTTGTTTTACCTTCCTACTGAAAAAATGACTGCAGACATTTTAACGAAACCACTTCCGAAACCAAAGTTTCAAATTTGCAGAGATCATATGCAGTTGGTGCAAGTTTCTATCGCAAAAGGGGGAAATATGTTGGGAAAGAACAAGGATATCAGATTTTGCTCTGAAACTTGACTCACCAGGTAGCGCTACTGCACTACGATAAATGAACCAAAATACTGCTCTTCCCTGAGAGACGGTTAGCGAGTGTGTTGTACGCGGCTAACGTGTCGCATGCATTCAACGAATGCTTCTTCTTTTATTATTTACTCAGATAGTCAGTAATGTTACTTTTTGTTTAATAAAGATTTCTTTTCTTACGTCCACAAGATTAGCTATCTTTCATTCCTGTGAATCCAGTATCACCAAGAGATCTCTCAACCTTTTTTGACAACATACCAAAGGTAAGAAAACCTTTAATATTCTACATCTACGAATCTGCACGCCTTCGGACAAAGTCCAACAGTTTTTAAAGTCGTTTTTATTCACTAACATTAATCTGCATTGATTTTTTTCATATTTTTAGTGTCTATAAAAGATGGATTATTTTTTTTAAAAGATCCTCCATCTTGGTATTCTTTTTCTTTCTTTCTCTCTCTCTCTCTTCCAATCGCAAAAGCGACTGTGTGTATGTATGTATGTGTGTGTGTGTGTCACGTTTCACCACATGACGTTCCATAATAAAACACCAGAGCCACAATAACGAGGCAGAGTTCTATAAAATTGCAGTCCTTTATTTCTTTAGAGTTGATGGCGGAGAACAGTGCGTCCTGCTAGCATGATGCGGAAGATACAATTGCTCACATACAGAGGCTACAACAGAATGCATGTCTGGCTCTCTTAGCCAGGGGCTGTACATAACAAGTCAGTGACTGTTTACGTAAACACAGATGTTTGTCATGGGTGGTAGGCTGGTACAAACCTTAGAAGCATATTGGGTGCGTTTTATCTTGATGGTAGTATTTGACACTTTGGATCGCTTTATATCTGGCACCTGCAGCCATTATCTCTGAGATATTGCGAACTGAGGATTTAGATGACTAGAGATGGGGTTTTGTTAATCCTTCTGGAGAGGCACGGCTCTATATTTCTATCAACTGGTTCGGATTTATAGTGGTGTTTATCCCATACTTTTCAACCTCTGCTACGGTTATCTGCCTGAACGTATTTTTCTGGAACTTGCAGATGTTCATTTGTTGTTGGGTGGGCTATTCTGAGAGAAGGGCCTATCTTAAACAGATGTGGGGACCCGAATTATAGAAAATAGACGAGATTCAAATTTATAATGTCACACACACACACATACATACATATATATATATATATATACAGTGGAATCTTGATCTATCGTTTTTCAAGGGACCGACTAATTTGAACGATAAATGCGAGAACATAACAAAGCAATATGATCATCCTGACTGCGTGACATAAACGACACATACGGGAAAACGATGATTCGTAGAACGATCGATCGAGATTCCACTGTATATAAATCCCTCGCAAACGTGTTACAGCAAACCACACAATATTTTTCGGACCATCAGATGCACCTCAAATTTATGGGAGGGTTTTTAGAAAAGAATTCCGGTCCTCCGGAAAGCAAAATTTCAGATGTCCTGCGTCGCGAGTTATAATTTTGGCAGCGCGCTAAACCCAGTCTGTATCGCCTGGACAAGCAGTAAACAATTAAACAGAAAAGTACCAAAATGCCTCAAAATTTTGACATACATATATGTATCTATATGAATACATACATATATATATATATATATATATATATATATATAATATATATATATATATATATATATATATATATATATATAGATAGATAGATAGAGATGCATATATACATAACTTATACATACAAAAGAGGTAAGCAACGATAAGTAATTCTACGTTAATAACCAGCGGTAATTTCGTTAGAAGAGACTACCTGAATTTTATTTGATTTATTTATTTATTTTTGTGAGGTATATATAGATATTTTCAATTTGTTGCTTAATAATAATAATATATCTTTGAAGCCCGGTATAAAGGGCTTAAGTCAAAAACAGTGATTTCAATATACGAAGTCATTGGCTTTTATACCAAACGCAGAACTAGAATTTCGACTTGAGTCTTTTGTGCAAAGAAATGTAATCTTGTATACAAAATTGATAGACATAAGCCTTTTATACCAGTCAAAATTTTTTTTTTATCACTACTAACAAATATCTAAAAATCACTGTTTTTGTCTTAAGAGTTCTTTATACCGTGCTTCAAAGATATATACAGTGTGTAACGAAATTATAAGACCACTGTGGATTTTGTGATTTTTACTATAAATAGCATATTTTTTTAAAATTAAATTAGGTTGATGTTAATAAATGAATTCAAAATATAAGCATATTATTTTTAAGAGATATTTAAATATACTAATTATTTTATCAACAATTTCAAATTTTTCCAATCAAATATCTGTAACAAAATTATAAGACCACTAGTTAAAACAATTTTTTTTAATAAAACTAATATGATGTTGATCCTCCATTTTTCTAAATAACTTCAAATACTCGCTTTTTCATTGAATTAATTAGGTTTTCGAGCAAATATTTGGGAATTTTGTCCCATTCATCCATGATAGCTAGTTCCAATTCATACAGAGAATCATACTGACGGTTATTTGCATACAATTGACGAGCCAAATGGCCCCAGAATTTTTCGGTGGAATTCAGGTCTGGACTAAGGCCTGGCCAGTTTAAGACCTCGATTTTTTTCTTTTTAAAACCAGTTTTTAATTGATTTAGACACATGGCATGGTGCATTGTCTTGCTGAAATTTCCAGTTTGATCCTCCTAAAAATGGGCCTAAAGGTATAAGGTGTTGGTAAAGCCGTTGTTGATAACAAATGGAGTCCATTTTTCCAAGAACTCGCTGTAGATCATATTTCCCATCATATGCAAAAGCTCCCCACACCATCACAGAGCCATCACCCATCTGTCTACTGAAGAAAACCCGTTGTTCCGTTCGTAAATCATGCCAGTAGGAAATATTACCGTCCGGGCCATCCAAATTAATTTTTTTTCATCGGAAAAAATAATATTTTTCCAAGCAGCATCCCAGGTCATGACTTTTTTTTGCCCACTTCAGCCTTCCATCTTTATGATGCTTTAACAATCTTGGTTTTCTTTTTAATTTCCGAAGAGCAACATTTGAATTTGATCTTAAAGTGCGCTAGACTGTCATATGTGAAATAGTTTTACTTGTCTGCTGTGTTATTTTACGAGTAGACAAGTTCTGTTTCGTTGCAAGCTTGAAAATTCGTCTATTATCGTGAGCTTATAATTTACTCTTTCTGCCAGATCTTTTATATTTTCCGTAAAAATCTCTTTTACTTAAAACATTATGAATAGCAGTTTTATAACGTTTAAGTATCTTACTTATTTCACGTTCCGATTTTCCAGAGCCCTTATAAAACAAAATTTTTCGAACTTCTAGTTCAGATAATTCTCTTCCACGCGCCATTGTGAATTTCCCCATATAAACAAACAAATTAAATTCTATTTTCTTTTACAATATTATCGTTTGGACTTTTTTGTGATGTAAAGTTACAGTTCATCTACGATTTTGAAAGAAAAAATAAAATAGTTTTAAAAACGCAAGCAATTTTAAATAAACAAATAGGTGGTCTTATATTTATGTTACACCGAGATTTCAAAAAATCATTTGCTGTGTGAAATTAACTCAATTTTTTTTCCTTTAAGCGATTTATTTGAGAAAATATAACTTTTTCATTTGCTTCAAATTTTAAAATTATTCATTTTATGCAGTGTAATATTAAAATGAGTGATATTTTGGGTGGTCTTATAATTTTGTTACACACTGTGTATATATATATATATATATATATATATATATATATACAGTCGAACTCCGTTATAGCGAACCTGGTATATAACGAATCCCCGGATATAACGAACGAAAATTTTGGTCCCGCCGTTTTCCTATTGTATTTAATGCTAATTTATCCTTTTATAGCAAACCTCCGAAATCTTAAGACTCGGCTATAACGAACCATTTTTTCAGTCGACTACTGAATTTTTATTTTTTTATTTTTAAACTTTTTAAGAATGTTGAAGATACAACGAATGTTGAAGAAGCAAAGAATCAAGAAGATGATGAAGAATTCGCCCTATCGCGATGTGGATAGAAAAGCACAAAATTTCATCCTTCTCAGATTGTGACATACAATTGTTCGAAACATGTGATGATGAAGTCATTACATGTGAAAATCTGACTAATGAAGATATTGCGGAAGAAATGAAAATGAATCATTCTGAAATCGAAGATTCTGCTTCTGATGCTGATGAAGAGGAGCATTTAAATGACGAAATCTCCACTATCTCAGATGCTACAGCAGCGATGAGTGTAATTAATAAGTTTTTGTTAACACATACAGTGGAAGAAAGAGTGTTGGAGTCATTTGATGTATTGAACAAAGAAATTCATAAAATGTTTTTAAAATGCATCAAAACAGTGAGCAACTATTAAAGATAAAATGAATTTATTTCCATTTGTATTCATTTTCAGTTAATTTAATTAGTTTTGTGTCAGTTTAATGTAATCGATTTTAGTTATTAATGATCATTTTTAATAGATTTTATGATTCTTTCAATACATCATTATTGAATATATATAGCAACTAATGAGTTATACATTTTGTCAACTCTAACATTTTTCTTAATGGTTCGGATATAGCGAGCCACCGGATATAGCGAACAAAATGTTTGGTCCCTTGAAGTTCGTTATAACGGGGTTCGACTGTATATATATATATATATATATATATATATATATATATAAAATGAAATATTCACTTTATTTTAACGTTACCTTCGGAGCAAAAGACGCACCCCAATATTAAGTTTATTTTTTTATGTAAAAAGGTGCGTCTTATGGTCCAAAAAATACGGTAAGTGAATTTATTAAAAATTTTGCCATTTAAAAGATTTCCCCCTTTAAGCAACTTTGTTCCAATCTAAACAGCGATTAAAACATTTTTGCACACACAATAAACCTCGATATTCACCGCAAGTTGTTCGTTCTCTTGGCAATTTATTCCCCGTGGCGTTTTCAAGTTGATTGCGCCGTTTCTCATCGTGATTTGAGAAAACCATTGCTGGTGGAAATCTCTCTCTCATCTTCATAATGCAAACAAAACTCGGGGAGGAACTCCGGACAACTGGAGATAAGAGATGGGTGGTGCGAAAAGATAAGGGGATGGCCAGTACTGGACTTAATGTACGCTCTCAAAACTCAGTACAGGCGAACCCCGTTATAACGAACCTCAAGGGACCAAAGGTTTTGTTCGCTATATCCGAACCGTTAAAAAAATATTAAGAGTTCACAAAATGTATAACTCATTAGTTGCAGTGCGTATTCAATAATGATGTATTAAAAATGATAAAATCTATTAAAAATTATCATTAATGAATTAAATTGACTAAAATCGATTACATTAAACTGACACAATACTAATTAAATTATGTACAATAGGAAAACGGCGGGACCAAAATTTTCGTTCGTTATATACCGGGTTCGCTATAACGGGGTTCGACTGTACCATAGATCAGTGGTGCGCAAACCCACAGAGGTCGCCCAGAAAAAAAAAATACATTGAAGGGGTCGCGGATGGTTTGGAGTAAGTTTATACCATATTCAAGTATTTAATTAAAAAACATGCTTTAAAATTTCCGTAATTATAAGTTTTTAACTTTTTTTTTTCAATTTGTTAAAGATATACGACATGATATTGTTTCTAAATGTACAACCCATTCGGCCCCAACAATCTAATCTAAATCTGAACTTTAACGAACATTTAATTGCAGAAACGACGTATTTTAGTTTTAATGTAAATAAATGAAATTTATAATTTTTAATGGTTTAATATTAAGTTTATATTTTAATATCACGTTCTTTTATAATTTTCATTTTTGTTAATTTTTATCTTAATGAAATACAAATCCATATTAATATTTAAATATGAAGTTTTAGCCACTACGCCAGGGGTGTCAAACTTGCGGCCCGCGACGAACATATTTGCGGCCCAGCCAATATATTGGAATATATGTAATATTCCTCCAATATATTGGAGAAGAGATGCCAAGTGTCAGGACGTAAACATTAAATTTTCCAGTTCTTTTATATATGTTTATTATAATGTATTATTTATAATAAACCTACGTTTCTATTAATATTGATTTTTTTTTTTTAATTTTTTTTTTTTTTTTGGCGGCCCACCTATAGTTAAACCTTGTTTGTTTCACCCAAGTTAGCCTTTGGTTTCACACCCCTGCACTACGCCAATAATAAGTGCAGAAGGCAAACGAGACATTTTTTTAAAGTAGGATTACGTTCTTCAATAACGGTCCTCCGGAAAGAAAAAAATTCAGAGTCTATCCAACGTAGCGAGTTATAATTTTGGAAGCGTGCCAAACCCAGTAGCAGAAAATAACCAAAATCCGTGGAGGGGGGGGGGGGGGAAGCAACGATAAATAATCTTACGTTAATAACCCGCGGTTGTTTCGTTAGAAGAGACTACCTGATATATATTTTTTAATTGTTATTATGCAAAGTTAATATTTACCCCAAATATACAGTTATTGATTGTTAAAATAGTTTGTCAAAATTTGCTTGTTTCTTTTTTTCTATTTCTTCGTTAACATTTTCATAATTTAAAAAGAAATTGCTACTTCCAAAATATTTTCATTGGGGTCGAGTGATTTTTTATTTAAAGAAAGGGGGGAATAAACCACTGCCATAGATGACGCAGTACTGAAGTTGATGTTTTTCTAAATTGATAAAAAATTCTTAAGTGTAAAATAAAATTAGCAAATAAATAATAGGTTTTCGAAGGAAACTTGTTATTTTCAGCATATTAATAATATCATTAACCTGTTGCAGATATTCCCAACTTTTTTATGTTTGCACGCGGCACCCTTGAGAATGAGATTAGAAACTCAGGGCACCCTTGTTAGAATTTTTGTTTTTCAATTTTTTTAAATGTTAAATCAAAGCGGAATTTATATCAAGAATGTGTCAAATTTAAGGGGGCCCAGGACACAAAATTCTTCAAAGTTCCAAAAAAAAAATTTAATAGCATTAAAAAATTCTGTTTTTTCCCTGCTTAAAATGGCGTTTAAATCATGTTTCTATCTTAATTAGAACAGGAGATATTAATTTTTCGTTTGTTTATTTTGCAACATTCTAATAGCAGCCAATCTTTGTTTAAACCTGTAAATGCGTTTTTCTGCATGATGGTTTTTTTTTCACCATTTCTCGTCTTTAAATTGTTATAAGCCAAGAACCGTTAAAGATAAATGGTTCAAACTTGGAACATGTCTTTTTCAATTATTTTACTTTAATTCTGATTCAGCAAATTTGAAAAAAAATATTTACTTTTGAAAATATGATTTTTTATAAATAAGTTACATCATTTTTTTAAAATTTTTACTCTATATATTTTTATTTATTTTTTTTAAATTAATATTTTTTAAAACGCCAAATCAAAACTGAAACTTATATATTTCTGTTTAATTAAATGAAAAAAATTTTGAAATTCGACAAATAATATTTCCAGTTATAACTATTTTAAATTACCCCACTTTTTTTTTTTTAATTAAAAATTTTAAAAACTTTCTGAGAAGCTTTATGATGTGATTTTGTTTACAAATTATATGGTTAACCATCACAAAAAATTCTAAATTTTAACTCATGAAATAAATTTAAAAAAAATTTAAATGTGTCCTGGACTTCTTAATTTCAAATAAAAACTTACTCCACTGCTGATTTTATTTATCTGTTGAAAGATATAACTAACAAACGCCAGATTAGAATATATTAATAATGTTTCAAAAATAGCCATGAAATAGTATACACTAGAGAAGTGGCAATATTCAAATAGTATACCCTAGAGCAGTGGTGCATAAACTGTGGGTCACGGTCCACAGGGGGGAGGGGGGATTGCGAAAATAATAGGAGGGGTCGCGGATTGTTTGGAGTGACAAACAATCAGTGATAAAATATTTTAACCTTAAAACTTTTAAAAATATTTTATCTCTAAATTATTTAATACTTGTTATTATTTTTAATTCCTCTTTTTCTTTTTTTTTTCTTTTTTTCTTAACTTTATAATTTTAATTACTGAGCACTTGTACCTTGAAATAACTACTTTGCTACAGGAGATAAAGTCTCCAAGACCCAGGAACTCGACTCATAAACTCCAATTACGTCCGTTTGAAGTGACTATATATTTTATTGCATTATTTAATTAAAAAATTGCTATAAACACGCTAATAAGTTTGAAATCATGCACTTTTTAAATCTTTAATTTTTGTTCATTTTTACCTAAATGAAACACAAATGCAAATTAATATTTAAATAGAAAGTTTTAGTCACGTGAGATATGCCAAAAACAAATGCAGAAGGTAAGTGAGGCATTTTTTAACGTTATTATGCAAAGTTAATGTGTACCCCAAATGTACAGTTCAATTTTTAAAACGGTTTGTAAAACTTTGCTTATTTCTATTTTCTATATTTTTTGTTAGCATTTTCCTAAATTCTTTTTTTTTTTAAATTGCTGTTACGAAAAATTTTTCGTTGGGGGTCGACTGATATTTTATTTAAAGAAAGTGGGTCGTGGTCGGAAAAGGTTTACGTACCACTGCCCTAGAGAAGGGAGATAACTAAGAATAGTTTTATTTTATTAATATGGTGCTTAGAGAACAGATGTTCAATATCACCTTAATATTTCTTTGATACCCAGCTCCGTAGCGACTAGCTGAAAACCCGCACTTCGCTACGGAGTACATTCAAATTAAATACAACGGTCAATGTATGTAATTAATGCCAAAAAAAATAAATATATATATATATATGTATAATAAATACGACGATCAATATATACATTTGATGTAAAAAAAACATATATTTATTTATAAAAAAAATCGTAAGAGATATATAGACAAAATAATGTAGAAGAAAATATTCAAATTAAATCTAATAGGACTTACTAAAGAATATAGTACAGTTTGAGGAACATATCTTTTACTGTATTTTAATATTTTTTTGGGTAATGTCCAATCGTCTGCCGCATTAGCAAGGGAAAAAATATTTTTGTGTCTATTTCATTGTTATGGACGCGACGATAAATTTATTTAAAGTACCAGAAAAAGAAATCACGTGATCAGCATTTAATAAATTTAATTCTAAAATTTAATCTTTAAAAATTCACCAAAAATCAGAAAATGGAGGTTAAGATTCGAAAAAGATTTCATTTTAAAGAAATTTTTATGATCTTTCTCGTGATATAAATTTCATAACCCTCAAATTATTATTTAAAAGCAAACTTAAAAAAAGTAACTAAAACAGCTTAAAAATTTAATTTTAAAAAAATCTAAGAAGAAATTTTCAAAAATCTTTCTTAGTGCACCCCTACACCATAAGAAGAATCGCCATGCAAAATTTCAGCCCTTTAGGTCGAGTGGTTTGGTCTGTGCGTTGAATGTCAGTCAGTGAGTCAGTCAGTTACGGAACTATTTTATATACAGTGATTTCCGCTTATAAGAATCACGTTTGTTATTACTGTTTTTGATTCTTATAAGCGGTTGATTCTTATAACCGAAATTTAGGTTTTTGGACAGGAACACACACACCTATACATACATATATTAGATAATTTACCATAAAATACTCTTTAATTTACATTAACTATCTTTTATTACAATTATTTTTTATAGTTTTAAAAATAAAACTGAATTTTTAGACCTATAAGTAGATACACATGATTATAGTAAGAGAAGAAAAAAATACAATATTTGTTACAAGTTACAACATACCTGCTTAACAGTTTTAACATTTCAACTACAGGAAGGGAGCAAGAAAAAGTTTTCTACGGTAGTTTGACGTAATGAAGTTTTCAGAAGGCTGTTTATACCTCTTTCAATACTTATAGTCTCAGACGAAGATTTACTCGGACGGGTAAAGTTGCCCCCGGGTCAAGCTAATAGGTCAGTGTTGTGGTAAAGCGTTTAAGGGGAAACTATTATGTTATGTCTAATAAAGAAAGGGGTGAATTTTACGACTATATTCCATCCCATATTATCAATCTTTCTTAAAAAAAAAAGAAAGAACTTCGTGACTTTTGAGGGTTTAAGTAGCTTTTTTGGAAAAATGAAAGGAAAGCGAAGAGTGTAAACTGATTCTTAAAACCGGTGGATTGATTCTTTAAAGCGAAAATTTTAACATGGAAATATTTCATTTGTTTTTGTTTTCGCGATATTGATTCTTATAAACGGTTGATTCTTATAACCAATGATCACTATAAGCGGTGGTTACTGTATATAGATTGATTTAAAAAAAAAATCTTTTGACTGGTATAAAACGCTTAAGTCTATCAATTTTGTATGCAAAATTACATTTCTTTGTACAAAAGACTCAAGTCGAAATTATAGTTCTGCGATTGGTATAAAAGCCAATAACTTGGTATATTTAAATCACTGTTTTTGACCTAAGCCCTTTATACCGGGCATCATAGATTTATTTTAACCCTTCAGTAGTAACCTGAAAATTATCAGAGGCCAGTGGTATCCCTGGCCTGGTGTTTCCTGGGTCTTCCAGGCCCAGGAAATTTTTAAAAAATTCAAAAATACATAAATGCTAATAAATCATTGAAAATGGTTTTAGGACATCAAATAATTAAGTCAATAATACTAAGTCTGAAATTAAAGAAATAAAATTTATAAAACACCGATACTAAAAATTTTTTTGATTAGAATCTAAAAAAATCTAAACATTGCAACTGCAATTTTGACATATCCTTGTTTGTTTTAAGCAGATACACACTGAACTTGACACTGTAAATTGAAAACCTTTTTCAAGGTAGATAGGTCCCCGGTGAAAAAAATATACTGATAACCTTGGGTTTATGAGGCCCAGACTGATTTTTCAGACTTGTTTGTCACTTCAATTTTGGAACTAAACTAAGGTAGGATCAAGAAATGCCATCAGAAGATTTGATAGGAAGGTAATCTAGTGGTGAACTTGTTAACTTGTTTATATATCAGACTAGCTGAAAACCCGTACTTCGCTACGGAGTACATTCAAATTAAATACAACGGTCAATGTATGCAATTAATGCCAAAAATATGTATAAATATATTTATAATAAATACAACGATCAATGTAAGACTCGCGTCCGACATTCTTAATTGGGACTGAATTAAGGTGAGCGACAGGACCATCAATAAGCTCAAAAGAACACAAACAGGTGGCGAAGTGGAATGCACCTTTGAAAATGACCAATAATAGGTGATGTGGACGCATCATTTGGAATGATTAGCAAAGGCCCTTAGCGGTATTCAGCAAAGCGAAAAGCTGACGGCGGTGAAATCGCCGTAGGTGGCCGTACAAAGGAAACCGGACATACAAAGGAACCGGAAGACGGGGGTCCGAGATGTGAAAAGATCTGGATTGTTCCAGAAAGACAGACAGAAAAAGGGATAACTAGAGGAGACCGGAGAAAAAGATAGACAGAAAGAAACGAATATATATATTAACCGATGCAAATAGTGCATAATAAACAAGATGTAAATAAGAGCCATTTTTCCAGTTATGAATAACTCTACGAGGCATTTATTTAACGGATCACGACGATTAGGATAACAATCAATGTATGCAATTGATGTAAAAAAAGTGAAAAAAATGTATTTATAAAAAAATCGTAACGGATATTTTTATAGACAAAATAATGTAGAAGAAAATATTCAAATTAAATCGAATAAAAGAATATAGTACAGCTTGAGGAACATTTCTTTTACTGTATTTTAATATTTTTTTTTGATAATGTCCAATCGTCTGCCGCATTAGCAAGAAAAGAAAAAAAATTTTTTTCTCTATTTAGTTGTTATGCACGTGACGATAAATTTATTTAAAGTACCAGAAAAAGAAATCACGTGATCAGCATTTAATAAATTAAATTCTAAAAATTAATCTTTAAAAATTCACCCAAAATCAGAAAAATGGAGATAAATATACGAAAAATATTTCATTTTAAAGGAATTTTTATGATCTTTCTCGTGATATAAATTTTATAACCCTCAAATAATTATTTTAAATGCAAACTTAAAAAAGTCACTAAAACAGCTTAAAATTTAATTTAAAAAATCTAAGAAGAATTTTTCAAAAATCTTTCTTAGTGCACCCTTACACTATTAAGAAGAATCGCCATGCAAAATGTCAGCCATTTAGGTCCAGCGGTTTGGTCTGTGCGTTGTATGTCAATGAGTCAGTCAGTTATGGAACTGTTTTATATGTAAAGATAATACAAAAACTGTTGTCTCCTGAGCCTCAAAGACCCACGGATACCACTGAAGGGTTAAGAGAGCCCTAGTAATATATATACAGGATGATCCAAAATTATTTTAGTGACGAGGATTTGAGTATTCTAAACGAAAACAAATCTGAACAGTTTCAACGGATTTTCTTTCATGGAACTACAAGACGCACATTGCTTTTTCCTGTACGGTAGCCATTTGCAGACTGACGCAATTAGTATATTTTTCTTGCGAAATGTTCTCACGCCATCGTATGTGGAAGTTATTTAATGTTTAAAATTTTATTGTGTAAAACTGTTTTAAATTGTCTTTCAAAAAAAAAAAAAAACAATAAACATGCACGTACCTCATTTTTTTTCCAAACATAAAATGCGCTCAATTATTTTGGACTATCCTGTGGGTGGGTGTGTGTATATATATATATATATATATATATATATATATATATATATATATATATATATATATATATATATATATATATTTATATTTATTTTATCCGCCGCCCCCCCCCCCCCAAAAAAAAAAAAACTTATGGCACACCTGTTGGGAATCACTAATCTATTATCTTCAATAAATTTTAAGAATTTCTTCAATTATGATTTTTAGAACTTTTGGCCCTTAGAAACCATTTTATAAAATGTAAAAATAGAAATATCGAAATACATTTCTATTTTTCCGAATGAGTCTACCCCTTTGTAAGACATTCGCCCATATACTTTGCGACTTTTGTTGGCTATATTATCCTAGGAGCGCCCTATTATTATACCTACGTTGCTTCTTATTAGGGGAGCAATAACAAAAATATCCATGCCTTGGTTGGGATTCGAATGCTGGCCCGCGCGATGGTAGTTTGCGTCGCTATTTCCGATACATTGTGGGCTGCATATCGAAATTTCTTAATTTTGTTTTAAAAAAAATATTTTTAATGGTCCATTATAAATGTGTTTGTATGAAATTATGTAGTATTTTGAAATTTTCTGTTTATCAGTAAATCATATTCATATACGCCTAAGTTTTGAGCTTAATGGAGTTTAAAAAAGTAAAATTTCAAATTCTATATCCAACAAAGGTAGATATAATTAATTATGAATGCGAAAAAAAAAAATTTTTTTTTTTTTGGGGGGGGGGGGGCAACGCAATTAATATTTAAGTTAATTCATTTTGACAACTATTTTATTATTTATTGGCATCCTTACGTTTATAAAGGAATATATTGTAAGTGAAAGTATTAATATATATGGGATATCATTTTCCTCTGTTCAAATCTTTTACTTTTAAATATCTATTGATTTTCATAATAGTCATGAATGTTGCCTGAGTTTTATTACATAAAGCATGCTAATGTGAAAAATGCAGTTTCCCTTTTTAACGTAGGACTACGTTCCTCCATTACGGTCCTCCGGAAGGCAAAACTTCAGACGTTAAAACCGTCCGTGGTCGTGAGATATAGTTTTGGCCGCGCGTTAAACCCAGTCTGTATCGCTTGGGCAAGCAGTAAACGGTTAAGCAGAAAAGTACCAAAATGCATCGAAATTTTGACTGACTGACACACACATATATATATATATCTGCAGTGGAATCTCGATGTATCGTTTTTCAAGGGACCGATTGGATTGAACGATAAATGCGGGAAAACGATAGATGCGGAAACATAACAAAGCAATATGATCGTTGGGACTGGATAAAATGAACGACACATACGGAAAAACGATGGATCCGAAAACGATCGATCGAGATTCCACTGTATATACTACGTTAATAACCCTCGGTAGTTTCGTTAGAAGAGGCTACCTGATTTATTTATTTTTTTAAAATTGGGTTCCCTCAGATAAAGCATTTTATCAGACATAACTTAAATGCTCTCTTGACTGTAAAAAGTAGACTTAAATTGCATTAAAGTAAACTTAAGGTATTTCTGAAGAAAAATCTACGCTTCTCTTTAATGCATATCGTGAATATAAAAATTTATAAATGAAGAGCATTTAAAGGAGCAAGAATAAAAGATAATGATAAAAATTGTAGAAAGTCTTCAAAACTTCTTCATTACGTTTGGGGTTGCGCAGAGCCCAGAAAATAGTCACGGTATACCATATCGAGAACTCGAATAAACCGTAATGTAAGTTGTGTTTGTTATTTTCGACTGAAACAGGACCTTGAAATAAGATTGGATCCAGGAGTTTTGGGTATTTAGTTACGACTCGTGATAAACATAAAAAATCTTTTGGCTTCATAATTTTTTTTTTCTGTACTGACATTAGCATCCCAAAAAGATACACAAGGACAAGTACGCTTAAGCATTTTGGTGTTTTTCCAGTAAGGAAACAGATTCTTTAAAATATGGGGAAGCAGCAATTTCTGACAACATGCCACTCAAGAAAGAAAAAAAAAGTTCTGATTTCATACACTAGCTGTAGAATCTTAGCTCTTTTAGTAATATTTAGTGTTATTTCAACGAAAACACGTACCTAAAAACGTTACTTCTGTTAATCAATGACTATAAATTGCAGCGTTCGTACGGTCCCTAAAAGTCCTTAAGAACTCCTTCTTTTCAGATTTTGTTTTTAAGGGCCCTTAATAAGTTTTTAAAAAGTGCTTATTTTTATGTTCAACTCACTTATTTTTTTCCCTTTTTTCGTTCGCTTCCTAGTCCTGAAAAAAGTACTTATTTTGCAGTTAAAATACAAGGATTTTCAGTTTACGGCTGTTAGTTATGGTTATGAAAATGCAGATAATTTTTCTCTTCGTATCATTATCGACCAAGATGAGAATGTTAATAATACTATTGGTCTGCTCCAATTACTCGCTGCGGTACTGCTAACCAGTGTAAATTTGTTCAGTTAAATGCAGCTATAACGCAACAGATTGCAATCTGTAAAAGTTATTTTGAAATATTAATATTAAGAATTTATTTAGACGATATTGAAGTTATAAAACGTTGTATAGGATCCTAAAACTCAAATACTTATAAACGTGTAAACTTTGTAAATAAAACACATATTAAATCATCTTTATTGGGGGTCCTTAAAAGGGCCAGAACAGGTCTTTAAAAAGTCCTTAGGAACGCCTTACTTCCGATTAAAAAAAAAAAAAAATGTGCACGAACCCTGAATAGAAACTTCACAATTTTTATTCCGGGAGCGAGGGCCTGATGAGATAGTCCAGGTCTTAGACACAATATTCGCCGCTGATTTGAAATAGTTCGTACGCACACGTGCGTAAGTTTGTCCTTCGTCCCATTAACTGTTTAACCCTCTGTCCTATATCGTGATGGGAATTGAGGTCGCTGTCTTGAGAGCAAAATTCACATTTATTTCCTTATTTACATAGAACGTTTTCGAAGTATTCTCGTGTTTATTATCCTTCTCGACCCTTTCGAAAAGATTGGCGCTCGCCTGCGCTTGATATAATTCTTACTGGAATGTACACTTATGGACAAAAAAATTAGCGCACCAAGAAGGAGTCGTCAAAATGAAACGAAATTTTACATACGTAATGACTACTTTGATATAAGTAAATGATAATAAAATCAAAGAAAAAGGATAATTTATTTTAGAGAAAAAGGCAAAAGAACGGAGGTGTTAATACTCCGTTGGACCCCTCTAGCGCGAATGCACGATGCGATACGATCGGGCATTGAGTCATACAAGTTTTGTATGATGTCTTGAGACATTTCGTTCCATATTTGCTGTAACCTGGCCTCTAGTTCGTTCAAACTCGTGGGATGCCCAACTCGTCGTCCCAAATGATCCCAGATATGCTCGATTGGAGACAAATCTGGGGATCGGGCAGGCCAAGGAAGGGTAGTAACAGTGCGGAGACAGTCTTGTGACACCCTTGCCGTCTGTCGAGGGCGTCCTGAGCCTGGTCTTCATGTACATGACATCTCTGGGGCCCACTAGTCCCAACACCTCCTCACAACACAATCAGAGTGGCCTAATTGACGAGCTACTCGCCTAGCTGACCACCCAGCTTCCATCATTCCGACGATTCTCCCCCTCTCAAACTGCGACAACTGCTTATACTGTCTTCGAACACGGCGTAATGGCATGTCTATCTCAGCTCTTCCTTTGTAAATGATTCAGCACACTCAAACAAGCTTTGGTTACCTGTTTTATACTCCACAGAGTACGATGTTCAACGCCCTCTACCGGCTATACGTAATGCGCAATCACGCTGCATTTCTAATCATTTGCATATCTCCCCGACATGTACCTTCATTGCAAGTTTCGTTACGATCCCGCAATTATTTCTTGGTGCGCTAATTTTTTTGTCCATGAGTGTATAATACTTCTCAAATTTTTAATGCTTCCAGAACTCAGTGAGATTTATATTTTAACTCTACGACTAAACGGAAGAGAAATGAATTTTTTTGTGATGGTAAAGGATTTAGGCTTCTGTTGAAGACATATGGAACACTAAATTTTTATTCGTAATCAAGCGGAATGTGGCCTGTATGGTTCATTATAATTATTATTTACCCTTTTCTATTAATTGTTGCAGATTTACGTATGGTTTGAAACTAAATGAGGATTAAATGAAGGGATTGTAATGAAAATTGTGAGAATTAATATGGAAGACTCGAAGACTTGATATTTAAACTGAATGATTAACAAATAAATACAGGAATGGCTGAAAATTACTAATAAAAAACTTATACCGATGACGTTAAATCCGTAGACCGGAAAGTCCCTCTATGAGATTAGAGAGGGTATGATCCCACTACATAATGCAGATCTTGGGGGTGCTCGGTCAAAATTGAGGTGGCTTCTCGCTAAGTCGCACTTATACCCTTCTGGTGCCATTATAAACCTCCCAGCCCGCTAGCCTGTATGGACCTGGTCTGGAATAAATTCCGGTCAGGGGTCGTTAGAAACAGCAACAATACATCAATGATCTCTCTTTTACTTGGGAACATAATTTTGTGATTTTTAACTACACTCCGTATTACGAGGTAGGAGCACGATGTTTATATACACACAGAAAAGGATGAAAATTACTTTAAGGTGAATATAGACCAGATGTAGGTCAGCAACCCGGTTTTTAAAGTAGGATTACGTTCTTCCATAACGGCCCTCCGGAAAGCAAAATTTCAGATGTCCTGCGTCGCGAGTTATAATTTTGGCAGCGCGCCAAACCCAGTCTGTATCGCTTGGGCAAGCAGTTAAACAGAAAAGTACCAAAATGCACCAAAATTTTGACATGTGTATATATTTACATACGTACATATATATAGATACATATTTATATATATGTATAACACATACATACATATTTATATATACAAAAGGGGTAAACAACATAAGTAATTCTACGTTAATAACCTGCGGTAGATTTGTTAGAGAGACTACTTTGAAATTTTTTTGTTGTCCCCCCCCCCTCCCACACTTGGGACTACGAGACATGAATGTATAGGGATGGTTGAAAATTGCTGATTAAAATATACAGAAAGTATGCCAGCTCCATCTTCGACATACGTTCGACCACTAGTTTTTCATGGATAGTAAGTGGTATGCTGATTATTTTCCGTCAAAAAACCATGAACTATGAAGTGAACATCGACGTTCTTGACCAGCATTGCTCAACCTTTTTGTAACCTTTTATCCCTTGGTAACATTTTTTGCACTGATTGTACTTTAGGCCAGTGGTGCGCAAACATTTCTCGACCGCGACCCACTTTCTTTAAATTAAAAAAATTATCCCCAACAAAAAGATTTTGTTAAAACAAAATTTAAGAAATTAGGAAAATGCTAACAAAATAAGAAAAAAATATAAGCAAATTTTGACAAACTATTTTAAAAATCTAGGTTTGAAAACCCAGTTTTCACACAGGTAGATAGAAGCAAATGGAAGCAATGAAATAGTCTTTTTCTGAGGGATTTTTTTTTTTTTTTTTTTATCGTAAGACTGTTTAATATCTTATTTCACAATATCATAACACATATTAACAATATAATAACATTAAAAATTTGTGATTATAGAAAATTTGAAGCACATTTATCAGTTAAATCATTCAATATGATATAAATTCAATCCAGACTATCCACGACCCATAATTTTCGCACCACTGCTCTAGGATACAATTAGTGAAAAATTAGACATAGAGATAATGCAAATCAGAGAGTGTTTAAATCATTTTGATTAAAGCTACACACGAGAAAAATAACTTTAAAAAACGTTAAAGGAAATTTTTCAATAATACAGTTTGGGGATTAGAGAGGAAGTGACGTAGAATCAACTCGGAAACTCTGCGCAGGTGTTCAAACTTTATCTTGCTTCGGTTATTGAACGTTCATCTCGGCTGGAGGTTTGTGATAATTCCAGGAAAAAACAATTTATTTTTTTTCTTCTTTCAAATCACAAGAAGCTGGTTTTTCCGAGATTATAAAGTTTTCTACGCGCACCCCTGAACAATCCAGTACGTACCATATGCTGAGAGCCGTTGTTTTATACCACGCGTGTCCAACCCGCGGGCCGCATGCGGCCCTTGACAGTTTACAGTGTGGCCCTACAAGATCGTAAATTTTATGAGATCTATCTTTCCAGAGAAAAATATTCCTCTCTTCATCACAACACCCTATTCACGTCTGTTTTCACTGATGAAGCTCTCTTAAGAGTAAAATTCGATTAAAATTTTCTGAAGAAAAATCTTAAGTATTCACGATTAATTGCAACCGCTTCCATCGAACCAGACATTGATGCATTAGTTTCACAAAAACAAGGTCAAATATCCCACTAGTTTTAAGTTAATATCTCGCTCTTTTTTATATGATAAAAAAATAAAGAAATTTTTGTTATTTATATAATTAACTATAAGATATTTTTTATATGCGGCCCGAAGCTATTCCTCAACACTTAGTGCGGCCCGGGCAAGCGAAAAGGTTGGACATCCCTGTTCTATAAAACAGTCAGCTTAACAACGTGGATTATATGGAAATGGCCGTTGTCCCTCTTCGATAGAATAAGCTGCCACACATGTGTGCTGGGCTGGATTCTTGAAAGTGGGTGGGCATAAATTTACTGGGCTTTTCGTTACCTTGATACAAAAGAGCACCTCTTGGAAGAACTGCACGTCGAATTCGGAATCGAACGTAATCAAAATCATCGTTTTCATCTATGGCAGCAGCCGTGTAAGATCAAAGCGGCATATCGGTTGAGGGCATGATGTGTTCATTGGGTGATGGGAGAAGCTTCGACTCATTGCCACGCAAGCAAATGGGGAACAAAGTAATCACTGATTGCCATTAAAGAGCCATTTTTCCCGAACTCCCGTAGATCGTGATTGCATTCGATAATGTGTTGTATATTAATAAAACTGTATTCGAGAATAATTTTTGATTTAAAGAGGAAATTCTGGAATTATTTTCTCTAAACCAAATTTACTTTAAAAAGGATTTTTTTTCCCAACATGTAAGTAATAAAGTATTTTAATAAGTGCAATTCTTGCAAATCCCGAAGAGAAGATTTGAAGCATTACACAGGTATAAAAGAGAAAAAAATATGAAATAAAACATATTAGTTCGGCAGATATATCTAAAATTAAACATACTATAAATTTCTTAGACAAAATTTCAAAAATTTTCAAGTATTTTTTCTGTTTATATTAATCTAAATATATAAACACATTTGAGGAACAAATCCTTGCCTACTGCGTGTAAATATAATAAATAAAGGTTTGTGACCCAAACTCTAGTAAAAAGTTTTTAGAGAGTATTTTCAACACGTAATTTTCTTTAAAAGTCTTTGCAATATAGTTCTTAAAAGGTACTTATAAATTAAATATTGTTGATGGATTAGATAGAAACAACCCCTCTCTGCTTTCGAATATTTCTTGTAGCCCTTTTCAAAAGTTAACTTGAAGCTTCTACGTATTCACAAGATCCTGCATTCTCTGTTCAGGATGCGGTCTTGCGTATAATTAAACCATAATAGGTGCATAGTAACTTTTATCAAAATGCCTCCAGTTTTCGCAATATCTTTCGAACGAGACAAACACTTGATAATACATGACAAAACTTTGACTTGTGTAATTTTAAAATCTAAATAATTTCGAACTTCATGTTTTTGGATTGCAATTATTCTCCGTGCATTTATGATTCTGTTTCATGATGAATCTTGGTTAGTTTGGTCAAGTGGTCATTTATGTCTCAGCATATTCAAATAAATAAAATCTTGAAAAAAATAAAACTATTCTATCTCTCTTAGCATATGATTGCCTATAAAATTAATTCAAATAACGAGCGGTCTTTAATGTTTTTCGAAACCTTCTTTTTAAAATTATATCCTTTAGCGGTTGTGAACGCCTTATTTTTGATTTGAGAGCAAGCATGAAACAATTTAATATGATACTGTTTTAATGCAGCACATTACTGGTCGATTTCTACTCGTTATTATTCCATATGCTGAGTTTTTGCTGCATCTGATAATACACTGAGATGTCGCAGTGTGATGAATTTTTGGATCTTCGCCTAGTTTTTTTTTATCGCCAAAAAGTTGCGAATATTTTTATTTACAGTGGAATATCGATCGATCGTTCCCCGAATAATCTTTTTCCCGTATGTGTCGCCTATTTAATCCAAGTCCCGATAATAGTATTTCTTTGTTATGTTGCCGCATCTATAGTTTTCCTGTATTTATCGTTTAGTGCAATAGGCTCCTTTAAAAACGATAGATAGAAGTTTCACCGTATTTCCTTCCAGTTAAATTCTAGCTGTGGTATATTAATAATTCATACTGCTTTGTACATGCTGCAAATAATACACGTCAGTTAGGCCCAATAAACCTAACAGTCGAGTGGTATGTGTCTCAGAATTAATTGTATGTACTGATGTTGCGTGGATCGAGATTTTCCGATGGGTATGTTTTGCGAAAGATTTCTTGGTATGTTACATGAATATTGTGCAATTTTCTTTTCAAAACCCAAGAAAAGTTTACTCAGTGGGAATATACATCAAACTATTCCAGCTATTTGCTTTAGGAGTTATGGTCAGGTTTAAAACCTTCCTTTCTGATGCTAGTTACATATTTTAGAGAATGATGCTTTAAAAGAAAGAAAAAAACACAAAAACTCTTAACCTTAACATACACGATTTCTAGCGGATGCCCATTTAGCTGTATAAACAGCTGCTCGGTTGTTGCAACTTCCGACCAGGGGCTCTCCCAAGGTAATATCTTTTAAGCCTATTCGTATACGCAATGCCTTTGTTGGGTTTTGGATTTCGCGTTAGCTTAAGAACTTAAACATTAATATAGTATATTATTTTGGATAAGATACAAATGGCAACACTTAAAAAATCGTACGTTTGAAATTTTCAATGAAATTTAATTAAAAATTTACCGTTTCTGGACATTATTGTCATGATAAGCCTAAGAAAGAAAATCCTTTTAGAAATTAGTGCCAAATTAATAACCCTTCTACCAAACTACTTATTTTAAGCTTTTCAACAGTTTTTTTAAGTAATAAAATTCTATGCACACACACAATATCATAGAATTAAAAAATTAAAGAACCACAACGGCATCAAAGCTATCCTCCATAATAAAACTCCATATTGTTAGAAATATTAAAACAAAACATTCCAAAGTGGCATTTCAAAACTTTAAGCACATCTACATGAATCATACCGAGCATCTGTTATACTAGAGATCGTTAGAAGAGTAATTCGTTCTGCTAACTATCATGACAGGGGATCTGATGAATATTACTGCAAGAGGGAAAAATTCTGAAGTTAACGAGTTTAGCGAAATACTTGGAGTTTTTCATGGATTTTGCTGGAAAAAGTCCGATTCTTAGTGCTGGGATAAAGTTATATTTGCTGACGAATCCGAATTTTATATATTTGGTTCGACTCGTAACATCTTTAAGCGGCAGTTCAAATCTTAACCTGAACGATATCTTAACCTGCAAAATGATTTCGAATTCTATCAAGACAATTAATCAAAATCTACTGAGAATGTGTTCTGGATTATTGAATAGTTGCCCAAAAGTTGTGAAAGAAGATTTCCATATCTATAAACTTTATACAACACATATAAAACTTATACAACATATTTGACTAATGATGGAATTTTAAATTTGAAAACAAAATATTTCATGAAAGCAAAACTATAAAATTAGAAACACTGAACTAAATAGAGAGATAGAAATAATAATGAAAAATAATAAATAAAAAAACAGCAAAATTTATGCAAAAGAGATTTAGTCATATATTAAAATCTAATGGTAAGCCTATTGGTAGAAAACTTCTAATGTGAAAGTTTTTTTTCCTTTTTTTAAATCGATTTTTTTTTTAATATAAATGACGAAAAGAAAGTGTCCAATCACTTCTGGCAGACATTCTATCTCTTTTAAAATTATAAAACATGTATTTCGCACTAAAATCATGTTGTATTGTGACCAAATAAATAAATAAATATGTGAGTGTGTGTGTGTGTGTTCGTTCGTTCGGCAGTAAAATTTATTTGATAATGAAAAAGACGACGTACTTGGAAGAAAATCTGGCAAATAAGTATATGAAATGTTCTTTTGCTAGACCCATTGCGGTATGAGGGATTAGAGTATTCTCAAGAGGTTGTATTGGAAAATCACAGCCAGGGACCAATGAGCGATAAGTGACGTGACGCCTGGAAAAAACGCAATGAGTCCACCCTTGATCGTAACTAAAACTTGCTATAAAATCCTGTAAGGGCCTGTTCACATAGGAGTCCGTTACGTTGCGTTAAGGAAAAGATGACGTTGAGACGAAAATAAACCAATCATATGCCTCCAAACGATTGGCAATGAAATTTTTAACGCCTATAATTGGTTTATTTTCGTCTCAACGTCATCTTTTCCTTAACGCAACGCAACGGACTCCTATGTGAACAGGCCCTAAGGAAGCACTGGAAAATTTAACATTCTGCTCTGAAAGTGTCACCATAAAGATTTTTGATTTTGCATGTTTCATCTTGTACATATAAATGGACGATGGTAACTTCCGAAATTAAAAGCGTAATATCTGTGTATAACTGATACAAAATCCCAAGAGTTTTTCTATTAAGGGCCTGTTCACATAGGAGTCCGTAGTGTTGCGTTAAGGAAAAGATGACGTTGCGACGAAAATAAACCAATCGTAGGTCTCCAAACGATTAGCAATGAAATGTTTAACGCCTATGATTGGTTTATTTTCGTCTCAACGTCATCTTTTCCTTAACGCAACGCAACGGACTCCTATGTGAACAGGCCCTTAGTGTTGAACCGCATTGCGTTATATACTGTTTTAATCAAGATTACTTAATTAAAAAAACATATTAACACTATTGGCAACGCTTGTACTGGATTTCGCTGAAATAAAGGTGAAACTTACAACTTTAGTTCTTTTGATTCTTTTTTGTTTAATTTTTCTTTTTGTGTGTACACATTGCACGAAAAGAAAATCCTTAGAAATAGTGAATTCTCCAGCATATAAATTGTGCAAAATCTTTTAAAAAATATTGAATCACTGAGCAAATTATTAAACATTGTGAGAATACTGCACATTTGATATTTAATCGGACATCTGGTTAAGAATTAAAACTGTCTGTAGAATGTGTTACTCTTAGTTTTTAAAGAGAAAATTATATCACATTGAAAAGTAAGATCTGTAAATGTTGCTTAACTTGTTTGAGAATTGCTAATATCATATAGAAAAACTGTGAATCCACCAAGAGACTTTTTTTATTAGTGTCATTTATTAGGCTAACATAGACACAAGAAAAAGAATCAGGGAAAAGTTATACATAAAAGTGGAAAAAAATAATAATAAACGTAGGTTATCAGTTTGGATCCGTGAAAACATTTTCAGGTATTCAAATAAAGTGATGTTTTCTGATGAGAGTAAATTTAATATCTTTGGTTTAGACGTCAGATTCATGAAGACTAGAACACTGAGAAAAAAAAGAAAAATAGCCAGAACTTAAAACTGACAAAAAACATGGATGAGAAGTTGTTGTTGTTGTTGCTTATGCCCCTTGACCGACATGTAACATCAAGTCAAGTCCCGAAGGCTATGGGCGATGAAGGTGCGGCTCCGGTTTTTAATAGCACCGCAAGGGTCGGAGTCCAACTTGGCTAAATGACCGGTCCCGTAATTTTGAACCGAGTCAAGTGACGAGACCGGAACACTTGACCCCACACCTCCAGAGGTAAATTTGAGAACTTGGAGGACATTGCAGCCACGACCTATTTTACGTGCCCCGGCCACCATTAGTGAACACGGCGGTAGATTTGCAGCGACGAACATCGAACCAGGGACGTTCAGATCACTGGCCCGCTGCTCTTGCCAACCGGGCTACCGCGCCCCTTGGATGAGAAGTTATTTATGGCATGGAGATGATAGTGGTAGATGGCGCAAGAAACCGTGTTTAAACCGTGAACTAAATTTCAGAGATCTATTTTACGAATTACAGTGTGTTTAAAATATGGAAGAGAATTATCTTTGTTAGTTTTTCAAACTCGCTTCATAACTGATAAATTACGATTTCATCTAAATCAGAACGAAAAGGAAAAATAAAAAGAAGAAAAAATATACAGAATCGTGTCGTATATTAACTTCCGTAGGAGGATGTACCTGTCTTATATGGAATGTTCAAGGAAAGAAGACGTTGAATTCTGAGTCAACACTTCTGCCTTGTCCTGAAAGTTCTAAAAGGTATTTTTTTTTCTCATATTAACACCGTTAAGATTGGCCGCAATTCAAGCAGAACTTTATAAATTTTAATCATTCATCTTAAAGAATTCTCAAAATATTAAAGATATAAAATATATTAAGAAAGAATTCTCAAAGGCTATATCCATATTTTGAAAATTTTACGAATATCATATATCATCAATCTACCTTATTCTATTCGACCTCTTTCTATTTCGAGAACTAAACCAGTTTAGTTCTTATTCGTTGCATTTGCAGTGAAAATATTATTTTGAAAATTCACATGATTTAAAATATTTTGGATTTCTGATCCTGTTTTCGTATAAATATAGTTTTCAGAATAGGTCTTTTTCAGTGTGACTTTGTGCTGAATATCGTCTTTCGAACTATGTTATCTGTCATTTTTATGCCTCTTTTTCGACATGCATATTATTTTTATATTTTGCCCACATATTTTTTGGTATTTTAAAAGCAACTGTTTTGAAGGATTTTGCAAAGATAATAACGATATGCCTGAATTGTTCAGTGTACAGAATATCACCTGCTATGAGGCGGGAAAGCTTTTTGCCATGTCCGCAGATCATTTTTGAAGTCAGAAAAGTATAACTGGGATTGGGTGACAGCTTGGGTAGTTACAGTGGTTCTCAACGATAAAATTGGGGATTTTAATTAGAGAACCCGATTTCTCTTTCACCGGGATAACGTTTGAGCGATCAACGATGTGGCGTAGTAGTTCAGAAGCGAGATATCCAAACTGAAGACAGTGAGTTCGATCCCCGATTCGACCCATCGTTCGTATTTTAATAGCTTTAAAAAGAAAAAAAAAAGAATAGGTGTGGTTGAGAAATGTTGTCGTTGCAATTTTCAGTCATTAAAGGCTAATATTACCACACAAAAAAAGGAAAACTTGCTTTATTTCAGTCGCTTGATTTTTATGGTAATAATTGTACTAATGTATGTATTTTGGATGACGGCTTTTGAAGTGAGTTTAATGTATATTGTGTAGAAATATTTTTCTTCATAATGTTGTTTCATACTACAGTGGACGCTCGTTAATTCGAACTCAAAGGTTCTCAGAAAAAAGTTCGAATTATCCGAAGTTCGAATTATCCAATATTAAGAGAAAATATATAACTTTAAAAGTGTATCACTGAAGAAGAAGAATCTCCTAGTATGTATAACCCCAGAAAATATATTATACTATGTTATCTAAAATTAAGCATATTTGAAAGCAATACAGACTTAACTTAATCATAAAATGAAGCAAAAAATATGCAGTAGAAAGTAAACTTTAATGTTAGGAGGGTTATTGTGGCAGGTTGCGTTATTCACAAATAAGAGAATTTTACGCTTTTGTCTCGAAAACTGCTTATCTATTCCTTCTAACCAGTTACTAAAGATGTCTTGTGTCATTCATGCTTTTGCATAGGATACATAACCAACTGGCAGTGTTTTAATTCCTTTAAGACTTTGTGGATTCTTGGACTTTCCATTCATTAATTTAAGCTTTTCGCTCCCATCCATATTATCACAAACTAAAGCTGTTATCCTCTCTTTACTGCTTTTTCCTCCTATGTAAGCATCTCCCTTAAAATGTAATGTCTTGTTTGACAAGAGTTTTAAAAAAAATGCAGTTTCGTGTATATTAAAAATATCTTTTGGCAGGTAAGTAGAGAAAAGCCCTGGCAGTTTCGTACCGAAATTAGTGCATATGTCTTCGTTTACGTCAGAGCTTTGGCCACATACAGCTTGATAAGAAATATTGTGCCTTGACTTAAATCGAGAAAGCCATCCATCACTACATTTAAAATCTTCAATAACCATTCGACTTGCCAATTCATCAGCTTTCGTCTGCACTAGGGAACCATTTATCGGAAAATTTCGAGATCTAACATCCTGGAACCATAGCAGTAGAGCTTTTTCCAGATCTTCTTGGGACGCATTTCTCATGCGTTTCCTTCCTCTAACAAAATTTGATGTTTCGCATGAATATAAAATTGACTCTGTTTTTCAAATAAGTTGACAAGGTATTTTTTTTAATTCCACTAGGGGCTTCGCCCCTAGCCTCGCTACGCTCGCTCCTCTGGTGAATCAAGTGAATGAATGATTCAATAGTTTTTTACAGCGATTGAGTCATTCATTTGTTTACAGTTGAAGCTTCCACCCCCCCCCCCTCCCGACGAAATGGATGAAGCCCGGCGAAATGGATGAATGGGTGAAAAATTGGTTCTTTTTTCAAAGGAAGCGAATGAGAAGATTTTTTTTGAAGTATTTCTTTAAAATTCAATTAAAAATCGAAATTTTAAGATAGAGACTTGAGATGAAGTTTATATGAATGAGAAAGCTTTCATCTTCCAGTTGATATAAATATTTTCTTTGTAACATAATAAGTCTGAGAGCATCGAATTTATATATCTCGAAACGCATAAATTTTTCCAAAAAAAGGGTTTTAAATTTTAATAAAAATATCAGTCTGTTTTAAATTATTTTTAAACAAATGAGGTCTTGTTTGAAGGAGAAATGTCTGTAGTCTTAGATTGTAAAAAAAAAAAAATTATACGATCCTTTTTTGGCGAGTTATCGTAATCTGAACATGAAAAAGTCAATATTTTCCCACAAAACATAAAATAAAAAAAAACTTAAAGTCCGACGAATATGAGACATGTCTTACTTTCTTCCCCACATTGTTATGCATCGATTGGTATCGGTCTCGACCCCATACCCCCAGCGGTTTCGGAGGAGATAGCGTGACAAGCTTTTGACAGCGGCGGCGGCGGCGGCGCCGGCTGCGGCAGCGGCAGTTAGTTCTTTTTAGAATAGAGAGATAGCTGCTAACTTTGTTTTACATTCGCCATTCTCTACTTTCTTTAAAATTTCTATCTTTGTCTCCAAAGTTAGGGTTTTGTACTTTCCACGTGTAGATATCCCGAATTTTTTCACGTTCACACCACACACTGAGGAAGAAAAACTAAATCACGTTAACTTGTCTGTACTTCAGGCATAACTGACGTAGTTCCCTAGAATCTGTAGTAAAGACTGGTTTTTCTGAAATTTTAAGAAAATAGATACAAATAGCGGAAAATCGCTTTGTCCGTTAAGCACTGCTAAGAAGGTAGCACTGATAAGAAGAACTATAGGTACTAACGTTTAGCGGAAATGCAATAGCCTAGGAATGCAGGCATGTGCCTCTTTACAAGGAAAAGAAATACAGATGATTTTGACACAAGAAATAATAAATACAGCGTGCATTTTCTCCGTTAAACGAGGAAAAAGAATTCTTTTTGTCAAATTTTTAGTTCGAATTAACCGAAGTGATGAAAATTTAGTTCGAATTAATGAGATATTTTTAACATTAATTCCAATACAAGATTTTGGGGGCATTTGAATTAGTTCGAATTAACCGAATGTTCGAATTAACGAGCGTCCACTGTATTTTAGTTCGAAAATAGAAGAGAAAATTGCTGGAAATTAGATTGTTGTTGCTCGTTTTTTTTCTTTCCCCGGGTCAATTAGGAAATGTAAATTTTTATTCCTGATTTTGAGTGTTATTTTCTAGTGTTATTTTCGCTAAATAATAATATCATTAAGTATAAAATAATTGATTCTAAGTATAATTATACGGGCGAAAATGCTCTGAACATTTAAAAGTTCATTCAGTGTTTTTTTTTTTTTTTTTTTTAGAAACTGCATTAAGAAAAGAAACTTTTCGAACAAAGATTTTGAAAAATAAACAAAGGTTTGAAAATTTAAAGTTAAATTTAGCATGTTAGTTTGGTGTAAAAAGACAATTCAATAAATTTCATGAAAAGCCTGTATGACATGTTAAATTGAAGCCTCCTTGCATTGATTAATAATGTAATCCGTGATTCAAACATCCTAGATCTGAAGATTTGAGAACACTCGGAACTAAACAAACTAAACTAAACTAACACTCGCTAAAGAAATTTTTAACAAAAATTTCTATCGGTTTACCATCTAAAAAAATGTTAAGTATAACCGTCAATAATACTTGTAAGAAACTTGCATTTCTTCTTTTAAGGATGTCGTAAAAAAGGTTGCCTTTTTTTTTCCCCCTACTTCTTTACATTTTAATCATGGATTACTGGCGAAGTTCAATTTAAAGGCAGCTGATTTGTTGGATAGCTTTTACTTTCATGATTGATTAATTGAGATTTAAAATAAAAGAACTTTACCAAAAATCATATTAAGAGCAGTCTTAATTGGTTTTTCTTTTTCATTACAACCGTTATTTCATATAAAATTTATAAGTATGTAAGTTATTACGCACACGGGAATTTAATTTTTTTCATTATTTAGAGATCAAAGCTAAAAAAAAAAGTGATGGGTTTTCTGTATCGAATAAATAATATTTCTCTTTGCAGAACTTAACTCTCTATTGCAGAACTTAACTTTCTTTTCCCCCAATAACTGTACGGTTGAAGGGACAAAAAATAAAACAGTAAAGGACATAATATTGAGTTCGAAATTCCCAACACAAGGTACATTATTCAACTTCATTTTGGCCCTCTGCCAAGGGAAAAGAGACTGTTAACCATCGTTGTATCTGCCATCTGGAAATAGCGGTCATTGACAATTCATATTGAAGCAAAATAAACAATGCCACTTCCCAGAAAAATCTTTAGCTTTTCAGGCAAAGAAAAGCTATTGATCAGTATATCTTCAATAGATTAATACCAGAAAAGATGTCGATAAAAGAAATTTAATGTCAGGAAACCAACCTCCATGACGAAAATATATTTAAAAAACGAGACGTAAAATATAATTGCAATAATTGCAGCGTATAAAAAACAGTAAAGCTATTAATAAGATTTTATAAATTAATGTTTTCTCCCTTTTTTTTTTCGTGCTGTGAAAATTATGCAGTCATATTAAACATTTATCTGTTTGAACAGGTAGAAATCGAATGCAAAATGAGTAAGAACTCAACGTTCCTTCAACACTGAACTTAATAGTTTAAAAAAATATCGTACATAAGATAATAATTAGAATAATTTTCTTTTAGAGATAGACTAATCTCGCTATTATTAATTAGAGCTCTGGAGTGAAAAAAAAAGTTAAAAGTAATTTTAATTTGCTGTTTAACCCCGCTTTTCTTCAATTTAATAGTAAAGTAAAACATTAAATAATCAGGACCCGAGGTAGCCTAGTGGTAGTGCTTCGGCTTTCGGTGCTGAGGGTGCTCGGATCGAATCGCGACAAGCGCCTTTAAGTTCCTCCGTGTCTAGGCCGAATATGGGCACGTTAAATTCGCAGACCAAAAAGTCCCTCTATCGGGTCAGAAAGGGTAGGAGATGGTCCGATCCCCCAGATGTCGCCCCTGGGGGTACTCGGTCAAAATTGAGGTAGCACCTGGCTAAATCGGACTCCGACCCTTGAGGTCATCAATATAAACCGGAGCCGCACTCCTCAGCCCAACGCCTATATGGACCTGGTCTGAAATATATCCGACCATTAAATATATCCGAGCATTAGAAACAACAACTAAATAATGAACAGTTAGAGGTACAGTTCATCCCCGTTGTAAAAATTTCTTAAATATTTCTGACAACCTCCAAAATATTTTGAACAGAACTTTTTGCTTTATGGTGCAACAAGGGAAAAAAAAAAAAAAAAAAAAAAAAAGGTACGAAAATTCATTTTAGGAAAAATAGAAAATCATTTGATAGCAGTAATTTTAAAAAAAATCATTGTAATAAAAATCATTGTAACAAAAGAATTGTAATAATTTTAAAAAAATTATTACAATTCTTTGATCACTGCGAAGTTACGTTAAAGTAGTAGTTACATAACTTCTAAATAGCATAAAAATTTAAATGACATTTGAGAGATAAAACAATGCTGCTTTAACATTATCAGAAATCGATATTTTGACCGAAAATTATACTGGAAATTGAGAATTAACTGTGAATAGATATCGTAAAGTTTTGGAGGGTGACTCAACGAAGATCTCGAATTTATCACGCGGCTGGAGCTTTGACAGTGCAATCCTGCGTTTGCTTCCAAAAACGGGACCTGCTGAGAAGTCAGTCACCGAGCGAACACGCTTGTTTGATTTGTGAACTCCATTCGAGATTCTCATTTCAGGTGCGCGAGTATTAGGCATCGGTGGGTTTAAATACACGTCTATTAAAAACAAGATTAATGTTGTAGTGTCTCGGCAAATCGCCTTTGCCTTGTTCTGTTAAAAATATAATAGTAAAAATTTTTTTCTTTCTATTTTTTTAAAACGCGTAAAGTACTTTAAAAGAATATTAAAAGTAAAAAAAAAGAAGCGTTTTTTACGCAGGAAGATTAAAAAAAAATTTTTTTTTTTTGAATGTGTCGTATACATTATTTCATACCAAAAAAAACTGAAATTTGTTACGGACTTTAAAATTTACCCCGCGTTATGTATTAGAAAGAATGAAACAGATCGAAGAAGGCTTCCTCGCATCCTTTAAAAAATTTGACGTTTTGCTGTCTTGGTTCTGCAATTGTTGTATAACACTTTTATAGAGGAACTAGCTGAATACCCGTGCTTCGCTACGGAGTACATTTTAGGATAATTACAATGAAAAAATAATGAAATTGCTTTTTAGAAGATTTCCTTATAAACAATTATTTTTTTTTGTTTCTTCATTGGGTGGAACTAATATTACTAGGCTCGTCCGCGAACTTACGAGTGAGCAAGCTACGTTAAACTGACCATGGGAGAAACAATTTTCTCTTAAATCTACACCAGCTTATTTTGAAGTTCGTCCTTGAGACTTATTTATCATCATGGCGAAACATACTTTGAGGGGAAATTGCAGTCTCTTAAAGTCAAAAGGGAGGTCATTGGATATTAGAGGAATGCGTGGCATGAACCCTTTTACTCCTTGAGCACACCCGGTTAGATTAATGGCTTCGATTAAATTTTAATGCAAGGCTTTGTCTTGTAGTCTAGTGCCATTACCCAATTTCGATGGTTTTAAATTCCGAAGGAGCATTACGGGTGTGCCCTTCCGCAAAGAGAGTTATGGTATGGAAGACCCGGTAGTTTAAGGGAATTTGAAAACTCTACCGGAAAGTTGACGGCATCATCTGAATTACAGACAGTGTCTATGGACTATCAAAATTTCAACCCTTTAGGTCCAGCAGTTTGGTCTGTGCGAGATCTGTCAGTCAGTCACGGAACTATTTTATATATATATAGCTGTAATTTAATACCCATAAAACACTAATTTAAATTAAATTCTTAAAAAACTTTCATTTCATTTAGTCTAGTGGTTAAATTTTATCCTTCACTCTATTTTAATTTTTTTTGTCAATTTATTTCGTTGTTATGCACGTGGCGCAAAACCGATTTAAAGTATCACAAAAAGAAAAGAAATCTCGTGATCAGCATTTAATAAATTAAATTCTAAAAATTAATCTTTAAAAAATTACCAAAAATCAGAAAATGGAAGAAAAGATTCGAAAAAGATTTCATTTTAAAGGAATTTTTAGGATCTTTATCGTGATATAAATTTTATAACCCTCAGATTATTATTTTAAATGCAAACTTAAAAAAGTTAAAAAAACAGCTTAAAAATGTAATTTTAAAAAATCTAAGAAGAATTTTTCAAAAGCCTTTCTTAGTGCACCCTTACACTATAAGAAGAATCGCCATGCAAAATTTCAGCCCTTTAGGTTCAGCGGTTTGGTCTGTGCGTTATCTGTCAGTCAGTCACAGAACTGTTTTATATGTATAGACTAGCTGAAAACCCGTACTTCGCTACGGAGTACATTCAAATTCAATACAATGGTCAATATATGCAATTAATGCCAAAAATATGTATATATATATTTATAATAAATACAACGATCAATGTATGCAATTGATGTAAAAAAAAAGAAAAATATATTTATAAAAAAATCGTAACGGATATTTTTATAGACAAAATAATGTAGAAGAAAATATTCAAATTAAATCTAATAGAACATACTAAAGAATATAATACAGTTTGAGGAACATATCTTTTACTGTATGTTAATATTTTTTTGGATAATGTTCAATCGTATGCTGCATTAGCAAGAAAATTTTTTTTTGTCTATTTCGTTGTTATGGACGTGACACAAAATTAAAAGAAAAGAAATCACGTGATCAGCATTTAATAAATTAAATTCTAAAATTTAACCTTTAAAAATTCACCAAAAATCAGAAAACGGAGGTAAATATTCGAAAAAGATTTCATTTTAAAAGAATTTTTACGATCTTTCTCGTGATATAAATTGTACAACCCTTGGATTATTATTTTAAATGCAAACTTTAAAGAATGTTACAAAAACAGCTTAAAAATTTAATTTTAAAAATCTAAGAAGAATTTTTCAAAAATCACTCTTAGTGCACCCCTACACTATAAGAAGAATCGCCATGCAAAATTTCAGCCCTTTAGGTCCAGTGGTTTGGTCTGTGCGTTGTCTGTCAGTCAGTCAGCCACGGAACTGTTTTATATATATAGATTATTGCTGCAAGTATTTGATACTTTCTTTAACTATCTGTGCAAATATTAGATGCTGATAATATTTGTACATCATAAACAATTATCCTTTAAATAGATGGTAAAATAAATAAGTCAATCTGATTTATGTGACTATTGCGCCATAACTGAAAGAAGTTTTTCTCAGAAGTGGAAATGCTTGTGACATCTTTCCTGTGGCATCTTTCACAACGTGCTTTTTGGCTCGACAAGCAAACCGCAACTTTTTTTTTCAATCTTTAGCAATCGAATGAGATATTCGAATATTAGATTTTCGTAACCTTTTGTTTATTCACCTTGAATTTATGCAATATTATATTACCAAAATAAAATTTGGAGCAGTTTTTTCTTTTGAGGGAATAGGAAGGAAAACGTCACTTATTTTACTATAGGAACATACATAATTAAGCTTCACGAAATTCTCTTAGAATTTCGTGAAGCTACTTGCTTTTTTGCAATCTCTAAACCGGAAGAAACGGATGGATCTATCTATAAGAGCTACTTGCAAAACTCTCTACGCCTCTGTTCTGTGACAGCACAAATCGCTAAAAGCTGTAAAGCCGTACGCAGTTAATGTATAAAAAAAGGAAATCAAAGGAGCACGTCCCAAAAGCATTCCTACCTCTTTTTTTTCCATGAGGGAGGGAGTTGAAACAATTTAATCTTGTTAATCAGGATCCGAGACGACGCCAAAATTTCGCCCTAGGGAAAAGATTGACTTCATTAATTCATTTAATGGAGTGAAGATGGCGCAGAACTCTACAAATCCGCCTAAACAAAGTATTACAGAAAGAAACAGTAATTATAATGTTCAGGCCTGTATCTTAACCCCTCCCCCTTTATGGTATACATAACCAAGTTATAAGGAAATCGACTTAATAGCACTTCCCTCCCCTGTCAAGATGCTCTAACTTCACAACTTACTTCTATCATTTTAATTGTATTATTAATCACGCTTCTATGTCAACAACACAGGAATTTCGACAGCATTTCTTCGTAATTATGGTTTTTGTACCATTTTCAAACTAACCTACCATTGTCGCATACACCAGTGGTTCCCAACCTTTTTCAGCTGGCGACCCACCTTTCCTTATCGGAATACCTCCACGGTCCATCGGTCCATGGTGGAGTAAAAAACCTTATTTGCATCGTATCCCTTCCTTATGTATATATAATTTACCATCAGATATTGCAAATATATATATATATATATATATATATATATATATATATATATATATATATATACAGTGGACGCTCGTTAATTCGAACTCAGTTAACTCGAACTTTCGGTTAATTCGAACTAATGCAAAGGCCCCAAAAAACTTGTATTGGAGTTAATGTTAAAAATATCTCATTAATTCGAACTATATTTTTATCACTTCGGTTAATTCGAACTAAAAATTTGACAAAAAAAAATTATTTTTCCTCGTTTAATGGAGAAAATACACACTGTATTTATTATTTTGTGTGTCAAAATTTCTTTTCTGTGTAAAGAGGCACATGCCTGCATTCCTAGACTATTGCATGTCCGCTAAACGTTAGTAGCTATTGTCCTTCTTATTAGTGCTAAACGGAAAAAGCAATTTTCCTTTATTTGGATCGATTTTCTTAGAATTTCAGAAAAACTAGTCTTTACTACAGATTCTAGGGAGCTGCGTCAGTTATAACTGCAGTGCAGACAAGTTAATGTGGTCTAATTTTTCTTCCTCATTGTGTGATGTGAACGTGTAAAAATTCAGGATGTCTACGCGTGGAAAGTACAAAACCCTAACTTTGGAGACAAAGGTAGAAATTTTAAGGAAAGTAGAGAATGGCGAATGTAAAACAAAGTTAGCAGCTGACTATGGAATTTAAAAAAATGCCTTGTCGACTAATTTGAAAAACAAGGAGTCAATTTTAGATTCATGGGAAAAATCAAAATTTTCTAGAGAAAGGAAACGCATGGGAAATGCGTACCAAGAAGTTCTAGAAAAAGCTCTACTGCTATGGTTCCAGGATGTTAGATTTCGAAATTTTCCGATAAATGGACCCCTAGTGCTGACGAAGGCTGATGAATTGGCAAGTAGAATGGGTATTGAAGATTTTAAATGCAGTGATGGATGGTTTTCTCGATTTAAGTCAAGGCAAAATATTTCTTATCAAACTGTATGTGGCCAAAGCTCTGATGTAAACGAAGACGTATGCACTAATTTCGGTAAGAAACTGCCAGGGCTTTTCTCTACTTACCTGCCGAAAGATATTTTTAATGCGGCCATAATGGACTCTGTTAAAACTCTGAAAGCATTTATTCAGGTGGAACCTTCCTCTGAAAATGAATTGAAATGTTTAATTCAAATCGAGAACCTGACTGAACAATGTAGGCATCATAAACAGAACCAAACATCCATTTTACAGTTTTTCCCCAAAGTGTAATTCATATTTTTAATAAAAGTTTACTTTATACTGCATATCTTCTGCTTCATTTTATGATTAAGGTAAGTCTGTATTGCTTTTTAATATGTTTAACTTTAGATAACATAGTATAATATATTTTCTGGGGTTATACATACTAGGAGAGTTTCTTCTTCAGTGATACACATTTACAGTTATATATTTTCTCTTAACATCGGATAATTCGAACTTCGGATAATTCGAACTTTTTTCTGAGAACCTTCGAGTTCGAATTAACGAGCGTCCACTGTATATGCTTTTTTGAAGATCCAGATTGATTATTGATAAACAATTTGTGTTCTGATTTGAAAATGGTTGACAAAATATAAGCACTTTGTAGCAAAACAGTTATTTATTTAACAATAGATATACGTTTGCAATATATGCAACAAGTGGTTTCATACTCACTAACAAGTGTTCCTAGGTGAAGATAAAAACTACAATTATAAAAGTACACAAAGACCATTTTAATAGTTTTAGGATCGAGTCGCGACCCACCTGTAACCCTTCCGCGACCCACCGGTTGGGAACCGCTGGCTTACACCATTATGTCACAGAAAGTGTTGTTGATTGAAGATAGTAACGGAAGTATCTTTTCAGCTATACGGCTAATACGACTGTTTCTTCAACCAGTGACCTGATATGTACTACTCTCGGATATAATACGTATTCTTACATTAAAAAATGTGAGTGGCTTACACACATTTTATTATAAATATTTCGATGGATATTATTTTCGTCAAATATATATCATTTTCAAAAATCGTTTGACGATTCTGCTGTATGGATTAGAGAAGATTTTGATATTACTATGCTAGATATAGGACCCTATGTCCAAATGCACCATGAAGTTGTCTTTATTTCGAAAGTTGGTCTAGATCTGCGTTTTTCATTAAAATCTTCCCACATGTGTTCAGTTGAATTCATATCTGGTCTCTGAGAAGCAATTTTTTATAGAAATTCTGGCATATATATATAGCAGCGTATTTATGAGTATATGCTAATGGTCATTATCTTTCGTAAAGACATTCACAATGAAGACCCATTTTCGTCGCACTGTAACCTAAAATAATTTTTGAAAAGCTATATTGCTTAATTATTCCTAGTTTCTCATAATTAGGAGCTAAATAACCGATTCCGCAACCAATTAGCTGCCAAAAATAAGTCCAGAGCATCGCCATGTTTCATTTGAATTAGTAAGTTTGTTAGATGCATCTCTACCATTCGCCTAACATCGGACATAAAAAAAATATTTTGTACTCTCTCGTGTGAGAATTTTTTTTTTTTTTCTCAGAAATGGAAGCTTTTATTCTGGCAATTTTCCAGGAAGGCGAATCACAACCTATTCTTTGCAATGAGGAATATAGTATTTGGTGCAACATGACTGTGAAATCCTTTATGCCTGCATGCATTTTGGCGTACTCTGACGTCTGCACGTACTTCATGAACATTTTGAAACCACATGATTCTTATCTACCAGTTCTTATGCAAGTCTAGCGACACTTGCTCTTAGATTTTATTTTTAACTGACGTTCAAATATCTCCTGTCGACACAGCCAAGGAGAATGGCAGTCGACCACGTTCAGGTCGACTATACAATGATTGAAAGGATATTAATTTTCTAGTAATTAACACCATGGAAAAGCACTGTCTCCCATTTAAAACTGAAATTTAAGTGTGGGTTTTGTCAGCTTAATTTAAAATTAAATTAATTTAAAAGTCAATTTAAAAATTAGCTCTTAAATCAATGGATACTTTATCGCTACGACTGCTTTTTGAAAGATTTATGTTTTTTATGCGAAATCTAAACTTCATTTTAGTAGCATATATGTGCACTGCAAGATGTGCAAATTTAAATATCTACGAACTTTTCAAAACATTCTCCCAAAGCACCGAAATGAATTCCAGATTTATTCGGTAGCACGGATACTTTTTACCTGGTCAAAAACTATTCACCTTAGCTTTTTTTTTTTTTTCAATTTTAGAAGATACTTTATTTGAGGCGTACTCATAAATATACCTTCCGTTCATTAAAGATTATTTCTAAAATCATGTTTTAACATTTTTTTATGGCCTGGCGTAATTTTGTAGTGATTAAAATATTAAAAACAATTTTAAATGCGTCGTTGTGCTAAAACGCTGGACGATGGTCCTGGCATTCGGTGCCAAAGTCTGTGGGTTCGAATCCCACTCTTGGACGTTTGTAGCCGTTCGGAATCGGCTTTAAGCAGTAGGTCCCGGTCTAATTAGCCCTCGTGTAGCAAAAATTGACTGTAACGCTCCAAACCAAACCAAACTAAACCGTTGTGCTAAAACTTTCTATATCCATCACTGTACATCATGTTCACTGTATACATATTTCTTCTCATTTGAATAAGAGCCGATTATGCAGTAATCTCCCACAATTACGAATTACATTAATATCGACCCTGAAGGCATGTAATAAATATCTTCGTCTGTTTATTTGCGTCCGCACGAGTAAATGATAAGGCCTTATGTTTGATTTCGTCAATTTTTATCATTAGAGAGATCATTTTAGGAGTTGCCTAAATCAGTTGCAATTAAAATAGCTACTAAGCTACTCTGATTGGTAATTTATTGCGTTATGAGGGAAATCGAAGAAAATAACTTTTCTTCACATTTCCTCTGAGACTTGGATTCGAACGCCGATGCTGACAGACGGCCGTCACAGTAGCACACCGACTGTTGAAAAGGTAATAATGGGCAGTTTAACAGCAAGTCAAATATTCATCATTCAGTGAAAAAAAAATCAACGCACCCCAATGATTAAATATTAAAAAAAATGAGCATTTAATAGCCAACATCCTTTATTTAAAATTTTCGGACATGGCCGAGATAGTTCAGAGGAAAAAATACCGGCCACGAGGTTAAGAGGCACAGGTGGGAATCCCGCTCCTGGCAGACGGTTGTTGTAGTGTTTCTTACCCTAGAACTATCGCTAAATTATGTACTTTTGCCTTGATAGTTAAATTGTTAATTATGCATAAGTTACATATTTTTCAGTGTCCTACTTTTCATTTAATCAAAAAATAGCTTAAATAATTTTGATTAAATGAAAAACTTTTTAAATTTACTTTACTTTTAAATCTATATTATCTTGCGCAAAAGTATATATTGCGAATATTTCGTAGACCGCAAATGCCTAAGGAGAAAAGGAAAAAAAAAAAAAGATTCTTGTATGTAATAAAATTAAGAAAAGATAAAATCCTTTATTCTTATCTTTATTTTGGTACCTTTTTTTTCTCTTTCAGTTTTTCTCCAGGTTTTTTTTTTCTTTTTAAAAAGCAACAGCAGACGAGAATTAAATCTGCCGCCTCCGATTTCCTCGTGTCAAAGCCACTGGGGAGAAAGCGAAGGGAGAGAACGTACTTACTCCTTGGGAAACAAGTTGAAATAATTATATTGCATCGCTTTTTAATAAATATTCACCTATAAAGGATCTCCTTTTCAAATCTCTCTCGACACATTCTTATCTCTTTTATTATTTTTTTAATCACAGTTCCTCTTTTTTTTCTTTTTTTTTTGGGGGGGGGGGGAAATTAATTGAATAAAAATCAATTGAGTAAAGTTTTTTTAAATTTATTATTTAATTTTTTTTTTTTTTAATTCTATGAGCAATGTTTTCTACACCACACTTAAGTTTTCTCCAGCTTTTCTTAACAAAAGTCGGCATTAAAGAGAAAACCTACAATTCCAACACAAGGGAGGTTCTATTATCATGTCTTATTTACTTTAGAGCTTCGTTGTTTTCAGATAGGAGTAATACACCTGCAATTACGTATGCACATGCGATGGAATAAAAGATATGAATGGCAAACATTCGTTGAAGGCGAAATGCCGTTTAAAACCGGTTATTTAAAGTTTATATTACTAGTGCAAGCATATTTTTATGACTAGCGCATGCGTGTTGGATGAGCATAAGGAGGCAGGTCCATTATTTGATAAAGGGGAGGGGGAATGTCTGACATTACTAAAATGGATGTGACGTGATGTGACGTTCTGAACTGTTCGAATTTGTGCAAGCTGCTGGGATTTCGGAGTGTATGAGGGTGGTTCCGCAATTTCAGAATTCGCGAAGGAAGTTGAAAAGGATAGTTAATTACAATTGTTGTACATACACGTTAACATGAAATCTTGCTCACGTAATTTATTACAACTGCAGTTGTTTAAGATATGATTGCATTGTAAAAATCAATAGCGTCACCGTAACCAATCCGGTCCCCTCAAAGCTTTCAGAGAGTGAAGGAGGAATAGAATAATCGTTAAATGGGGAATAGACGAATGCATGATTAATTCTGTGTACAGCTTTTATCTCGTGTGTCTCTCTGTTCATTCGTCATGATTTGCCTCTGACTGCATTATTCTCAACACCAGACAGAAAGGGTCGATTACTATATTATAATTTTTGGCTTCTGATGGTATAACTGGTATTGTGCTACTCACTGGTGATCCAACTTATTTTCTTTAACACGAATAAAACTCGTTTTAAATGGCAAATATAAAATTTAATTTTAAGTCATTTTTATTATGTTACGAACGAAACTGAAATAATCGACTTTTCATATTTTTCTTAGGCCAATACACTTCCTTTATTCCGTTTGTCAATTTTCTTTGCCCCCTTTTTTTAATGTTTGTGCTACTGAAATATTATTTAATATACTCCATAGGGCTGATAGCTTACATTGACCTTACACTAGGTTATTCTTGAAAAGAGTTTCACTGCGAGGTTAACAGGGGATCTGTTAGAATCCTAATCCTAACACTTGTTCTTTTAAGGCAGCAGCGAAAAGGTTTCATAACAGGGAACTAAATTAACCTCTTACTACAAGGTCGACAAAATTAAGTGGTTACGACAATCACTGTGGACTGCGACCGCTTCACCCGCACGCAGTACAGGAAAATTTTAAAGGCGCATCTACACGCAAGCGAATCAGCTCCCTCCGTCGCCTCTTGACACATTTTGGTGTCGATTAGTCCCCCCCCCCCAACGTGGGGGAAGTATTTCGTCGCTTTGGTCATTCGTCTTAAAACCGCTCTCCGGAGCGATCTGAGTACGAATCTTCAAAGGCACGAGGGACGCCATAAAACCTCCTCTCGACGACGGGACCAATAAATCATTGCTTTCCCCTACACTTCGCTCTCTGTTTCGCGAATGTGTGCTCGCAGTGTAATTGCTAGAATATCGTTAAGCATTGTTCGGTGGTTCGACATATCGATCAGTATGCCTGCTCGGCAGTAGGGCAAAAGCGGGTGGGGTATAGGACCACTTTCCCCACTTAGTCTTAAAATAGGCTAAAAAAAAGAAAAACTTCAACCCCCCCGTGCAATGGTACAATCAGAATAAAAAGAAGTTATTCTGATTGTACCACTGCCCGACCAACAGTAGGTCTCGGGTTCGAGTCCTAAGGTGGGTACTTCTAAGTGTTTTGAGAAAAACGTGACGAAATATAGCAAATGTTGTAAAAATTTCATTCTTATACTGAAATTATCTTATTTTATATATAAAAAATTGTAATATAGATATATTGTAATATAGATATCCATAGATTGTCTACAAGATGATGTCGATAGAGAATCTATCCCGAGAAACACCTCCCGTGATGACATCTATTTAACTTGGACACTCGCTTCGAATCCATGCGATTAACGCACGTATTTAATCCGTAGATCAGGGAGTCATTTCTGAAGACAAGGGTATATCAGTGCTGTCGACTTTAGAATCAAACTGCGGAGGTCTGGCATATGTCACTTTCATTTCGTTGCCAGGTAAATAATATGTGAAAATTTCCTCTGATAGTGAGGCCAGTAATATGCAAGTCCCGGTTTATCCCAAACCATAGACGGCGAACCTATGGTACGCGTGCCAGAAAAGGTACGCAGAAGAATTTTTCTGGCACTCAGACTGTCGTATCTTGATAAATTTGAATTTGAAGGACCGTGAAATCAGTGGCGTAGCAAGGGGTGGGCAAGGGGGTCTATCATGCCCCGGGCGCCATTCGTAGAGGGGCGCCAAATGGTCCTTTTCACTAATTCTATATACTATATTACTATATGTATTTCGGGGGGGGGCGAAAAGGTATCGTGCCCCAGGCGACAGTTATGCTCGCTACGTCACTGCCTGAAATACAAATAATATGTTCTTAATCCTGTTCCATTTAAAAGGAAAGGCTTGTTTACTTCAGAGATAACCTAGAAGCTAATTAAATCGGGCGATTATGGAGCATTAGTAACAAAAATTCCGAAAATGAAAGTGTGAATAAATAAAATTTTAAACCCGAAAATTCCGCATGCTTCTAAACTGACTGATGAATCTATTTCGGCAAATGTTTTGTTCTATGGGGCAAAATTTCAGTATTTACCAGCCCAAACCATATTAATCAACAGCTGATGCCAATTTTTTATTCTTTAATTTATACGAAATGTATTATTATTTACATGTTTTTATTCTTGTTTGTGTATTTGTCTAGTACAAATCTTGCAATCGATTTTTAACTAACTTCCCGGCTAGCTAGACATTTGAAACTTTTAGAATAGCTCAGAACACGATGACAATGCATTCTTTTGATACTTTTAGCCCTCTTTAAGTAGAATTGAATTGATTTTCAGTTAATTTTGTTTTGTAGACTGGTGCAGCCATCTATCGGCCGGGCCGGGAACGAAAATTTAAACGCAAGTTAACTTCCAATTAACTTAATTTTCTTTCAAGTTGATGGGATAATTCATCAAAAAAATTTTAAAAAAGTATTTATTAATGCATAGGATTGTCAAGTTTATATGATTCAACAGAAAATTTAAAAACATGGTAGATAAAAGTTCTTTTTATCTTATAATTATTATTATTTCGGTGTAAATTTTGATCTTTTAACAGCACGATAGAAATAACTTATAATTAATAGTAATCTATAACTAAAAGTTTGTTTTTACCCTACTAATAAACTAGCCTGCACGCCAGCACCTGAGGGAATATTCCTTGTAAATTTTTTGGGCACGTGCATAAGAAAAGGGTTCACCACCCGTGCTCTAAACACAATGCTTTATTCCCCTGAGCACTGGTCATTTCATTCGCGAACTACTCCTACTCTCTCCTCGTTCCAGTGAAGTGATGTTCGTTCTTCCACTAATTATCCCTCGACTATCGAGTGGCCACTTTATGGTTTCATGCTCGCGAGATCTCTTTCTTGAGAGAGAGGGTGTAGGATGTTTAAAATGGGGGTAAACCGGGGCAGAAAGGAAGCGGGAGTTTGGATTGAGTGAAAAGGGAAAAGGAAGCAAAATGGGGGGTGAGCATCCTTTTGAAAGGTCGGGAAACTGAAAGTGCAAGGACAGATGCATTTCTAAGGATTTCGGGAAAGGAGTAAGTGAAGCCACATTACGGTTTTGCGCGGGTAAATAGAGTCGAACTTGCACATATACGTATATACAGGGTAGTCATAAAAAAACTTTGCCTATATGTGGACCTCTAGCTGCCGTTTCCGTTCAACCGATCGAGATGAGATTTCAGATATAGTTATTCAGAGGTATGAGCTCGGGATTCTGTGAACGGCAACAAAGTGGCGGTTACGGTTATAGGTACAGAAACTCGAAATTTTCGAATGGCAACGCCCACTTTTTCCCGTCGTAAAATGTTCAGCGCATGCTAAAACCCTAAATAGCGTTGGAACTATACGTGTATCACAAAAAACGGACGCGTTATGCACGCACTAAGAACAGCTCTCCGAACGGCCTACAAAAACACGATCGGGGCGCACGGAGGAAATTTGCATATGAGGCAAAAACCCATCACTGATGACAACACACATCGGACAAAAGAAAAGTTTTATTTGGATTACACATTTTCCACATGGGTGCCATCATCGTGTTTTTGTTGGCCGTTCGCAGAGCTATTTTTTGTGCGTGCATAACGCGTGCGTTTTTTGTGATACAAGTACCGTTCCAACGCTCTTTAGGGTTTTCACATGCCCTGAGCATTTTGCGACGGAAAAAAAGTGGGTGTTGCTTTCCAAAATTTCGAGTTTCTATACCTATAACCGTAACCGTGAACGCCACTTTGTTGCCGTTAAACAGAATCCCGAGCTCATACCTCTGAATAACTATATCTGAAATCTCATCTTGATCAATTGAATGGAACAGCCACTAGAGGTCCATATATCGGCAAAGATTTTTATGAACACCCTGTGTGTATATATACAGTGCTAGATTTCTAGAAATAGAGGTGCTGGAACGGTAACCTTCCGGGGTGTGTGTGTGTGTGGGAGGGGGAGATTCCAAATTATTAATAAAGAGAGGTGCCTAAAGAGAGGTACCGGAACGCCGTTCCGGGCGTTCTGCCTCAAATCTATATATATATACATACATACAGGGTTCACACCTATATCCGTTACACCCCCCCCCCCTTAACTTCTAAACGGTGACAGCTTAGGCCATAAAGGTGGTATCTAGGTATAATAAAAAGGCTATGCGCTACTCAATGAGACAACTTACATCGCCATCTATCAGCAAATTTTGGAATTAGCGTTTTTATCTCAAAAACGGTACGAGATATGGGAAAAAAAGTCAATTACAAAGTTGTTCAACATCATCGATTTAGTAAGAAAAGACACCTGGCGCACATTAATACTCAAAACAGAATGTAAAAAAATTAACATTTGTTTGGTCGTGATTTTCAACACTATGGCATCGTGGAACGCGAGCGAAGCTCGAAAAGACCACCTGACGGACTAAATACCAGCCTGTGTTGTCGCGCAGGGGAAACGCAAGCGATTCGCATTCATAAGGACCATGGTTCTGTCCTCACCAGTTGCGAGTTTTACCGAATGTCTCTACAAACTATGAAAACTTTAAAAATCTCACGGATTTCATGTATTATGCAAATGAGGATGGAACGTCATACCTGTTCAACAGAGACTATTGTAGTATAAAAAGGATGTTTTTGCTGGGATGTACGTTAAAGCTGAGGGTTATGGCAAAATATGGCATTACAGAGTATTGCGAGATGGAAGTTCGCTATGGATGGATGGCTAATGCAGAGCATTTTCAGAAACATAAATAAATGATCCTGAAGATAGGAAAGTGTCTCAGTTTCTTTTTTCCACTCTTCATGACATGACAGTTTTCGAAATCGGGACCAAACAATTGTTCATTTTTTACATTCTGTTTTAAGTATTAATGTTCGCAAGGTGTCTTTTCTTACTAAATCGATGATGCTGAACAACTTTGTAATTGACTTTTTACCCATATCTCGTACCGTTTTTGAGATAAAAACGCTAATTCCAAAATTTGCCGATAGATGGCGTTGTAACTTGTCTCATCGAGTAGCGCATAGTCTTTTTACTGTACCTAGATACCACCTGTATGGCCTAAGCTAAGAAGTTAAGGGGATATAACTGGTATAGATGGGAACCCTGTATACACACACACACACACGCCCTGCTGGCCATCCAAAATGCCTCACCAAGGAGGACGATATATCTAAGCCAAATTTATTCCAGAGATTACAGATAGTATCAGTGATAATTGATTGGAAATACAGCCCTCTTTGAAGTCAGGAAGACGAGAAAATGAAGTGCGGAAGACGAGACTTTGAATGTGGTGTTGGAGAATGGCAGCCCATGCTGCTTCCATACGCAGCCAAAGTTCATCTTTTGTACCCGCGGGTGCGGCATGCAGGGCTAGGCTTTCTCTAATCATTGACCAGACATGTTCGATGGCCGATCTGGAGAACAGGCGGGCCAAGGTAACAATGCAATCTGGTGGTCTGAGAGGAAATCTTCAACAATGCGTGTAACGTGTGGTCGAGCATTGCCTTGTTGAAACGTGGCCGCAGGCAAGCCCTGAAGGTAAGGAAGGAGAACAGGCTGCAATACCTCGGAGATATAGCGCTGGCTGGTAAGTGTACTGGTAATGCGTGCTAGAGGGTGTGACGAATTAAAATAATTCTCACAATTAAAATATACGCAGCATATGGCTGGAATTTGTCGCAACTGACCGACACGCCCCTCCTTTAACGTATAGCAGGTGACAGCGAGCTAGAACGAAAGGAACACAAAGCGGTTGGAAAAACGTGACATCTTGGCGGAACAGAAATTCGCCACGGTGCTCCAGATTAATGACGCGGGACCACCATGAAATCACTAGAATTTCAACCTTGCCTGCCAGCAAATCGAAAAGTCTAGAATGACATCACGATTAGCAGAGCCAATAGGAGACGAGTTCTCTGGACGGAGCGAGAGAGTCCAAAATTAGACGGGGCGAGAAAAAGTCAGTTAGCGACCGGCTAAGCTGTGGTAGACTCCTCCGACCATCCAGGGTCGAAAGAAAACGGCTATACGCGGACTTGCGTAGTCGGCGGCTTATTTCTCACGAAGAGAACTTTTAGCTTCGGCTAGGAAGCTTGGGTACAGTTCAACGAAATCATCAGTCCGGATCATCCTGATTCTATAAAGTGCCTCGCAGTCATCCGCCCTGAAGGGAGTGAAAATCGAGGGACTTGCTCTAATTTCAACGAACTATTCGACGATATTGAATTAGCGAAACTCCAGGTGATAACTCCTCCTAACGGACTCAGTCGACATTTTAGAGGACTTTCATTAACTGCGTAACGGATCATCAATCTCCAAATTTTCTCCTCCGAATTGAAATAAATTCGTCGATTTTAATTTATTTGGCTGTGATTTTTTATTGAGTCGATTGCTACCTCGCTCAACGCGTTACAAGGGGTGTGGGAGTGGAATCCAATACCACCCCACACCATAACACCGGGTGCAGGACCAGTATGACGATGCATAACACAACAGTTGAGCAGCCTCTTTCCACGGTGTCTCCAAACTCTAATCCGAACATCGTGATGTTGCAGGCAGAAGCGTGATTTGTCCGAAAACACAATGTCATGCCATTCGGAATTCCATCTCCGTTCAGTGAAACACTGCAAACGCAAACGCCTGTGGTTGAAAGTCAAAGCTAAGCGGAGCAATAGACACCTAGCGGACAGTCCACTGTGCTACAAACGACATCGTATTGTTCGTGCGGACTGTATTTGGATTGTTGTGTTACAGACTGTATTCGTTGTGCTATGGTTGCGGATGTGGCACTGCGCTCCATCAGTGTCATGCGCACAATATGCCTGTCTTCCCGTGGAGTGGGGCGATGAGACGGTTGCAATCGCTCATGTCGGCCAGTCCTGCACGACCGATTCCATATTCGCATGACTGTGACTTGGCTACGTCCGACACGATGACCGATTTTTCGGAAGGATAATCCGCTATTTTTATATGTAACGATTCTGCCTCGGTCGTACTCCGAAACGTGCTCGAATGATGCTCGTGTTTTTCTCCGAGGCATACTGAAGCTGAACACACAAAAAAATCGCACGAGAGCACAATTCACGTTCTTCAAAACGTTTTTCAAAAGTTCGGAAGTCTTTTTTTTAAAATCATCCAGGAAATCTCTTTTATTTAATCAGTAAGCATTACGAAGGCATTATAGCAGTGGCCACTGGACTTGCCCAGCGTCCGCCATGACGGGACGCGAAAATGCGAAGGTCTACATACAAGGCGATTTTGGAGAGAAGGGCCGTAGCCCCACCGGACTTGTCGAGCGCGGAGACAACTACTTACATGACAGAGTTAAGTCTTCCGTTCAAGCTGTTATCAAATGACTGTTTTCTGATCTTGCCATCAGGGAGGGGGGAGAGGGGCGCGAAATTACTTATTATTTAATAGGATAAGTTAGTCTCGTGGAGTTCACGTGACCACGTCGTTGTTCTCCCGGGGATTAATTAATTGCTACATCACGTGCTGCTATGCGGTTTATCAAAAAGGAAGAATTAGGAAACAGGACTTATTATATACAAATTTAATGAGGCTTTCGGGTTCGGGCCAGATATTATGTGGATGTTATTGAATTCAGATATTTCAAATGCCTGCTTAATGATCTGCAGGGCCAATATAAATTTTAACTTACATTAATTTTAGGTTGCAATTTGGAAGAGGGGTCGTGCTTTATTAAAACGATAATTTAGAATACGCGTTAAATGTAATTTAATAGGAGGACGCGTCTTTTCGTTACATACTCAGACAACCACACACACACACACACACACACACACACACATATATATATATATATATATATATATATATATATATATATATATATATATATATATATATATATCAATCAAAGAATACTTTTAATACAATATAGGCTGACACGCTATCTTTCAAGAATTGGAGCCTTTTTTATTATATTTTTTATTTCCTTAGAGCCAAATGAAGTCTCATTACTGTTTCTGAAAATAAAGGTTTTACCCTAAAGATGATACCATTCTCATCCGACAGTGAAATCTGAAGTCGAACCGGCATCTTTCGCCCGTACACGGAAATGATGTATAAACTATGAAATATAATTAAATATTTGTATGTAGGATTTGTTAACAAAGGGCGGGAATTTAACGAAACCTGTGATACAGTATATCTACCGATATCAGTGGTACCGTATTCCTGCGCTATTGTAAGAATATTGTCGTGTCTGCTGAATTAAGAGAAACTCGGAATTAAAGTATTACATAGATAGATATGTAGCAGAATATTATGACCTTTTAAGGTTATGAGTTTTCTTGGTTACAGCTAAATTTCTCCGCAGCAAACGTGAACATTTTAATCTCTTTCACGGTGGTCCTTTCCTTTAATTATTTAAATTACGCTCAATTTTCACGAGTAATTGGGATCTCATTATATGCACATAACATGACTTCTCAAACATGCCGCAGCATTTATATGAAATATCTCACATCATAGTTTATGAAAACATTTTGATTCTTGATGTAGTATTATTTATTACGTACATATTGTAAGCATACGCTGCCTAACTCAAAGTTCCCGTGAAAACAACAGCTGCCTACTACCAACCCACAGCACCTGAGGCTCTGATACAGATGGTTCTCTCAACTTCCGTTTGCTTATTCTGCGCCTGAGATTGCAAAATGGTCCGTTCAACGAACATGACATTTCTCAGAGATGTTAGATTTTCACGCTAGTCTTGGGCACGCGAAAAGTGACGTCATCATGATACGGTTTTTTTTTTCTCTCCATATCTACGCCATATAACTTATATTTTGGGTAATTTTTGGATTATCGATGTTTGTCGTTTTCCAGTCTTCACTTAGCCTGGTAGATATACAGTGATTTCCGCTTAAAAGAATCACGTTTGTTATTCCTGTTTTTGATTCTTATAAGCGGTTGATTCTTATAGCCGAAATTTAGATTTTTGGACAGGCACACACACACCTATATGTTAGATAATTTGCCATAAAATACTCTTTAATTTACATTAATTATCTTTTATTAAAATTATTTTTTATAATTTTAAAAATACAACTTAATTTCTAGACCTATAAGTAGATACAGATGATTATAGTAAGAGATGAAAAAAATCCAATATTTGTTACCACATACCTGCTTAACAGTTTAACATTTCAACTACAGGAAGGGAGCAAGAAAAAGTTTTCTATGGTAGTTTGACGTAATGAAGTTTTCAGGAGGCTGTTTATACCTCTTTCAATACTAATAGTCTCAGACGAAGATTCACCCTCTAGCTTAAATTTTACGGTTTGATAACGTGCTGAATACTACTAATGTCACATTTGCCTAAGTGATAGTGGACACTTCACCGAAGATTTGTGTGTTTCAGGGTCCAGGTGTGTTCCAGGAAGCCGCAACTAGGATGTGGGAGGTGGGAAAAAAAGAGTTCCTATTTTTATTTGTCAGTGGAGAAAAGTGAAATCGGACCCGGACGGGTAAAGATGTCCCTGGGTCAAGCTAATAGGACAGTGTTGTGCTAAAGCGTTTAAGGGGAAACTATTATGTTATGTCTAACAAAGAAAAGGATTAATTTTACGACTATATTCCATCCCATTTTATCAATCTTTCTTTTTTTTTATATTCTTTTTTTATTTCTATTTTTTTATACGCCATATTCTCAGCCTCCCGTCGGCGTTAAGTAGTCGGAATCGAGACTCATCACTCCATGCTACTCGTTTCCAGTCCTCTACACTCCAGTCTCTGTGCTCTCTTGCCCAGGCAAGACGTGCAGCCCGATGGCGAGTATAGAGCAATGGCACTCTCATAGGTCGACGGCTCCCGAAACCCATACGGTGAAGCGAGCGTTGCACAGTCCGTTTACTGACTGTACGACTGGCACCGTCATTAAACTGGGTGGTAATTTGAGCTAATGTTTGGCTTCGCTGGCTACGTACAATACGACTAAGCCGTCTCTCACCACGCACTGTCAAGGCTAATTGTCCTTTGCAGTTTGCCCGATCGCTAGTTTTTTTTCCAACATCCATGTATTCTTGGTAAACTCTTGACACTGTCGACCTTGAAAATCCTAGCTGTCTGACGATTTCGGAAATTGAATGGCCCATGCGTCGCGCACTTACGATTTGTCCGCGATCGAAGGCGTCTAAATCAGGCAGTTTACCCATACTGGCAATTCCAACAACTAATTCAGAACAACCACAGTACGCGCTATATATGCAGTTACCACAGCACCCTCACTTGCGCATACATGATGCGCAGCGCTACACAATTTGCATAGGCTTTGCTATCCCTAATTCAGTGGCACTTCAGTGTGTATATATATATATAAATATATATATATATATATATATATATATATATATATATATATATATATATATATATATATATATATATATATATATATGAGGCAATGAAAGGCAAAGTGGTGTAAGAAACATTTTCAATTTTTTTTATTTGAGGGCAAAAATGTAATCTCCATGTTCAATATATAGTGGAATTACAAATAATTATTATTTTCAATGTATCAATAATTATTATTAACTATAATTTTTTCAATTTATAGTGGAATTTTTTGTAGTTTTTGCAGTAAAACGCTTTGGACTTGCACCACTTTGCTTTTCACCGCCTCATATACACTGCTGGCCACCCAAATTGCAACACCAAGAAAGACAAGAGATATCACAACAAAATTTATTTTGTAGATAACATGTTGACCAAGTATCAAATGATTAAATTTATAGACTTCTGTGAAGTGTGGTTCCTGCCAAAATCAGTAGCCAGAGTAGCCGCCATTGTTGGAGATCACCGCTGCCACACGCCTCGGCATTGATTCAAAGAGACTTTGGATGAGTTCTTGGGGTACAGCAGACCAAATAGCTTCCACACGTTGCCAAAGTTGATCTGCTGTGGCAGCTGGGGATGGAATCTGGGTCAATCGTAGAGCAACCATGGACCACATGTTTTCTATCGGCGAAAGATCCGGAGAGCGCGGTGGCCAGGGAAGCAATTCAATCTGGCGATTGACGAAGAACCGTTGGACAATGCGTGCCACGTGTGGTCGCGCATTATCCTGTTGAAATATGGCTGTGGGCAAGCCCTGAAGGTAAGGAAGGACAACTGGTCCAACACCTCGGAGATGTAGCGGCTGGCTGTTTAAAGTACCGGCAATGCGTACTAGAGGTGTGCGAGAGTGATATCCAATACCTCCCCATACCATAATACCCGGTGCAGGACCAGTGTGGCGGTGCATAACACAGCTGTTCAGCATCCTCTCTTCACAATGTCTCCAGACTCGAATGCGACCATCGTGGTGTTGCAGACAGAAGCGTGACTCGTCAGTAAGGACAATTTCATTCCATTCTGCCGTCCACATCCTTCTGTCATCGTACCATTGGCGGCGGAGACGTCTGTGGTTCTGCGTCAAGGGTAGACAAAGCAATGGACGTCTTGCGGACAGACCACTCTGCTGTAAACGGCGTCGAATGGTACGCGCAGACACTGGATGATGCGTTACAGACAGCATTTGCTGTGCATGGTTCGTGATGTGACTGAGCGATCCGTCACTGCCATGCGCACAATTTGCCTGTCATCACGTGAAGTGGTGCGCTGAGGTGGATGCGCTCGAACACGCCGGTCCGTCGTACCCTCCTGCATCCAACGATCCCATATCCGCATTACAGTTGTTTGGTTTCTTCCAACACGACTACCGATTTCCCTGAAAGATAATCCACAATCTCGGTAGGCCACTATCCTTCCTCAAACTCGAACTCGGATACTTGATCAAAAGATGATCGCTGTTTTCGATGAGGCATAATTGATCGTTTTTTTGAAAAAACCACAAGAAAAACACAATTGCCGAACTTGAAATCGTCGAAATCTCCAAGCCTTAAATAGCGCTTTGAAGTGGCGCCACAGGCGCGCGTGATGTGCGTCTGCGCTGAAATTCTAATCATTTGCATATCTCACCTCCGCTAATGCATGTTGTAAATTTCATGTTATTTGCATGTTTCCTTCAGGGTGTTGCATTTACAGTGGCCAGCAGTGTATATATATATATATATATATATATATATATATATATATATATATATATATATATATATATATATATATATATATATATATATATTATAAATAAATTCCACAAATGGCACACAAAATCTTCATGGCTTTTATATTTTTAGCAAGCTCGTCGTTCGAATATCTTTTTATACAGGATAACAATTGAATTGATTATATTGAAGAAAAAGGAATATTTCCAATTTTCGGGGAATCGATTCCCTGTATTTAAGAAAATCTAAAAAATTGTCTTGGGTGTTGTGTGGCTGTGTTGCGTTACAGAGTATACAGCTACATGTGTAGGTCCAAGAAAAGTGCGCCCAAAAAGCTTTCAAATTTTAGCGACAATTGGTAGTGTTCATCTCTCCTGAACCCAAGAAGTCCAGTTTGAAAGTCTTAACCTCCAGTATCACTATTCTTCTTACCCCCAAAATGCGCAATGCTTAGTTCCCTTCACTTGCACTTTAAAATTAACAGCTTCCATCAAATAAACCTTCCCATATTTTCCTTTTCGGAGACTCATCGCTTAATATGAAGTCTTTTGGGTTGTAGTCAGATTCTTCCATAAAAAAATTTTATTACTTCAATTTTAAAATTTAAATATATAAAGATCACGTGATTATTAAAATTTTAGTTTTTTTTAGTAAATCATTTCTTTGCGGTTCTTGTAGGTATTGACGTCTTTTGCTCCAACATTGTTTTTCGAAAATATTGAATTAAAATTGAAAATATTTTTCAAAAACACGCACATTTCAATTAAAGACCTATTCTCAGATGGAGAAAACATAATTAGAATAAAAAGGCATTTAGTGATCTGTCAAAAGATAGAAGAAGAAAAAAAAAGGAAATTTCCCCATTGCTTAACACAAAGAACGAAGATCAGCGGATGCAGCGTCTAGGGCCTGTTTGTTCGACCTGTCACGTGATTCAAGTGTAGCCCCAAAACTGGACTGTCGGGAACGTCGTAATTTTGACCGAAATACATAGATTAATATATTCTTAGCACATGCTTTTTAATGTAATGCGATTCGGAAGGGGTTTAAGATAGGCCACTAACATTAAATTTGTTTTTCCTCCCCTAATTCTCTCGAACCCACTTTCTGAGCGTCCAAGAACGAGAACTAAATTTTAGTCTGCACCGTTGACGAAATGTTCATGCTATTTTTCTGTCGAATCTGAACGGATAAAAAGTAGCTGTCTGTGACGATGAGAGGACTCGCCCCGTTTTCTAGCCTGTGGGTGTGCCAGACCAGTGCCTTCGAGAAGGCAGAACGCAGTGGTCAGGCACAGAATTGCGTGTTTTCCCAAAAAAGAATTTAACCATGAATTGCTTGCAAGAGATTACAAGTTTCTGCGAGAAGTTTTGAGGTACAAGGCCGATCGCTAAGTATTCTAAAAATCTTACTGAAGTGGTTCATAGAATCGTAGCTACAAAGTTTAGGAATTGCGTGTGCGTATTTGTGAGATTACGCAATGCGTATTTTTTGATACGCAATGCGTATTTGTAATACGCAATGCGTATTTTTTATGCGTTTACGCAATGCGTATGCGTGTGCGTATTTGTGAGATTACGTATGTTTAATATACATAGTATCTGGTACGTACATGTGTGTGTGTGTGTATGTATGTATATATATATATATATATATATATACAGGGTGTAACGAAACTCTTGGGCAAAACTTTAAGGGGTGATAGTACACATCAAGACAAACAATATTATATAGGAAACTTAGGGTGCCAAACGTCTTCCAAAGGAGATAGACGCCATTAAAGTTTAGGGTCCGAAATTTCAAATGATCATAAAAAACGGGAAAATTTGTCGATTCGTTTGCTGTTTTCGCTTAAATTATTTTTTATGTCAAGATTTTCTGGAAAATAAATTTTAAAGATAAAGTTTAAAAAATGCCGATAGAGGGCGCTTTAGACTTTGGAGTAACAAACAACTATTTTTTACGGTTATTTTTTGTATCAGATTAAATGCTTTCAAAAGCTTAGACTTAAACTTAAATTTTGAGCTCAAATTCTGAATTGTTGGGGGTGGTTATGTCGCGAAAACTCAACAGTGTTCAGGAGGTGAAATTTCAACCCCCCTCCTCCCCTGTACGCAGTTCAGTTATTCACGATTTTGGATGCTCGGTTGTAGACCAGGCAGCAACTATTACCCACTAAACGTAAAATAAACGAGAGAGGGATGACAAAAATGTGTGGGCCGGAATTATCCACGATCATTTGATCGGGCCATATCTTCTGCCAAGGCGCCTGGACGGCGGAACGTATCTGGTATTCCTACAAGAGGTGCTTCCAGTTCTGCTGCAAAGTGTTACAGCCAACATAAAGGCTCGTATGTGGTTCCAACATGATGGAGCGCCTGCACATTTCAGCGCAAATGTGAGAAGTGCATTGGATACAGCATATCCAGGTCGATGGATTGGACGAGGTGGTCCGGTAAATTGGCCGGCACGCTCGCCTGACCTCTCCTGTCTAGACTTCTTCCTCTGGGGCCATATGAAGAGTCTTCTTTACGCAAGCCCTGTCAACTCCAACGAGGAAATGGTTGCGAGAATTTCCGTCGTAGCAGGCGATATCCGGGAGATGCCCGGGGTATTTGCTAATGTTCGAAAGTCCCTCCGCCGGCGGTGTGAGGCCTGCATCCTTGCTGGTGGGCGCTCTTTCGAGTAGTTTTTGTGAATCCACAAGAAAATCATGCGTGTACCATTTTCTACGTGTAATCATTCATTCAACCTTCATTCATGCGCACGACGTGCGTACATCAAATTGTTTTTTTTTTCATTTCGAGAGGAGAAATTGCTCATGTCTAGTATTATGAATAAATTTTTTAATTTTGTCATCCCTCTCTAGTTTATTTTACGTCTAGGAGGTAGTAGTTGCTGCCTGATCTACGACACAAAGTCCTACGACACCAAGATCGGGAATAACTGAACTCTGTTCAGGAGGGAGGGAGTTTCAAATTTCAACTCCTGAACACAATACCGTTTGCGCTACTTAACCACCCCCAACGAATCAGATTTTGAGCTCAAAATTTAAGTTTAAGGCTAAGCTTTTGAAAGCATTTAATGTGATAAAAAAAATAACGGTAAAAAATAGTTGTTCGTCACTCCAAAGTCTAAAGCGCCCTCTATCGACATTTTTTTTTACTTTATCTTTAAATTTATTTTTCAAGAAAAAACTGACATTAAGAATAAGTTTAGCTAAAACCGCTAACAAATTGACCCATTTTTCCGTTTTTTATAATCATTTGAAATTTCGGACCCTAAACTTTAATGGCGTCTACCTCCTTTGGAAGACGCTTGGGACCCTAAGTTTCTTATATAATATTGTTTGTCTTGATGTGTACTATCACCCCTTAAAGTTTTGCCCAAGAGTTTCGTTACACCCTGTATATATATATATATATATATATATATACAGTGCCGTAACTAGCCAGTCCTGTGCTCCGTGCAAGGATTTTCATTTGGACCCTTTAATTAACTAGATTTGGGGGAAATAATAAAACGGCACTGTATATATATATATAAATATATATATATATAAATATATATATATATAAATATATATATATATATAAATATATATATATATATATATATATATATATATATATATATATATATATATATATATATATATATATATATATATATATAAATGTACACCGAGGAGCCATTACATTATGACCACCTGTTTAATACGACGTAGGACCACCTTTCGCCCTCAAAACCGCCAATACCCGGCGTGGCATTGACTCGACAAGGTGCTGATAGGTAGTCTGAGGTATCTGGTACCAAGCGCTCACCAAGGGTTTCGATCCGCCATGTCGACGAAGTCTTCAAAGGAGTCAAGTCGAATTTGCATTTATTCCGGCATCAAAGTGTGGGGCACAAGTCGGGAGCAAAGCTTGCGTTTACCCAAATGCTATTAATTCCAAATATATATATATTTAACAAAAATATCGTAACGGATATTTTTATAGACCAAAATAATGTAGAAGAAAATATTCAAATTAAATACAACGGTCAATATATGTAATTAGTTTGTATGTTTAATATCCATAAAACATGCTAATTTGAATTAAATTCTTTAAAAAAATTTCAGGTAGTCTCCTCTAACGAAACTACGCGGGTTATTAACGTAGGATTCCTTATCGTTTGCTTACCTTTTTTTATGCATTTTGGTACTTTTTTGTTTATCCGTTTACTGCTACTGGGTTTGGCACGCTGCCAAAATTATAACTCGCGACGCATGGCAATTTTTTTTCTCTCCGAAGAACCGTTATTGAGGAACGTAATCCTATGTTAAAAATTTCCATCTCAGTAAGTCTAGTGGTTAAATTTTATCTTTTACCGTATTTTAATATTTTTTGTTAATATATTTCGCTTTTATGCACGTGACGCAAAATTAATTTATCGTCAAGTATCACAAAAAGAAAAGAAACCACGTGATCAACATTTAATAAATTAAATTCTAAAAATTAATCTTTATAAATTCACCATAAATCAGAAAATGGAAGTAAAGATTTGAAAAAAATTTCCTTTTAAAGTAATTTTTAGGATCTTTCTCGTGATATAAATTTTATAACCCTCAAATTATTATTTTGAATGCAAACATTAAAAAAATGTTACAAAACAGCTTAAAATTTAATTTAAAAAATTCTAAGAATAATTTTATCAAAAATCTTTCTTAGCGCACCCCTACACTATAAGAATAATCGCCATGCAAAATTTCAGCCCTTTAGGTCCAGCGATTTGGTGTGTGCGTTGTCTGTCAGTCAGTTACGGAACTGTTTTTATATATATATATATATATATATATATATATATATATATATATATATGTATATATATATATATATATATATATATATATATATATATATATATATATATGTCATGCCCGTACCTCACGCCGCGGAGGAGAGGCATAGCACTTATCGGAGGCGTAGCCGGCACGAGGGAGTGATGCAGTTGGGCGAAGTGTTGATCATACCGTAAAGCGCTGCACACAACTTGGAGATAAACACACATGGAGCCATAGATGAAATACACAACTTCGAGGATTTGCTTTATTTATTTGAAAGCCTTGGCTGCAGCGGCCACATGACTTGGCCTGACGAGGCGCGGATTACCTTATAAGACAGAAGCGGCCGCATGTCCGACATCAACGAGAGTTAGACCCCAAGAGACAGAAATCTTCTTTTCACGCACATCGTAAATAAGAACTTTGCGATGTTGACGCCAGAGGGCCTAAAACTTCTTAATATTTTAATTGGGCGACTTTAGATTCGTGGAGTTCACGTGTCCACTTAAGTTTATCGGGGACTTTACTGCTAGATTCCGCGCTTGCTAGAACCTCGACCTCTTGACCTGAGTGTAGGATAAGTGGCCATAAAATTCTTGCAAAGTGTTTTTTGACGTTACAGAACCTATAAATTTAGAGTGATTCGAGGGCTCTTCAAGATTTTTGACACTATACTGACATTCGGAATCTCATAAACTTCTAACACTCATCTCTGGGGATGTTATTGAGTTCAGCTACTTCACATGCCTGTATAATGATCTGCATGGATAATATAATTTATCTTATTTTACTTTTAGGTTCCAATTTTGGAAAAAGGGGTCGTGATTTATTAACAGGGTAATTTTAAATACGCTTTATATAATGGTGGGCCGTTATTATTATTATTATTATATATATATATATATATATATATATATATATATGTATGTATTAGTCATCCAGATATAAGGTGATGCCGCGATTATTGTGTCACTTTTCTAAACGAAATAATACTTAACCCCATCCAGTTTAAATATCGGAATATCTTGTACGGACAGTCTTCTTGGAAGAAGTTTGGTAATTTCGAGTCTGTTACTACAGAATAATTAGTTCTCTTGTCGTTCTACAGCGTTTATTAGGTTATGCCTAAGCATAAAGTAAACTAGTGTGGAGCTGAAGGTGGTGATCATGAAAGTACACAGGAATTAGATGATGAATCGAGACTGTACCCCTAGCAGTGGCTTTGAAAGTTTTTGACGTTGGGCGGTAAGTTTTAAACATACCAAAGTTGCAGAAGACCACTTTTAAACTGTAGTTAAATTTGAGAGATTTGTGGGAACAGTTAATCGTAATAATAGACTTAAAAAAGAAGGATTTATTAATAAAAGAAAACTACATTAAAAAAATAAACACATAGTTATGGGTTATTTTCAAAATATTTCTTAATCTTGTTTCAGCTGTAAGAAGTGAAGTTTTTACAGTCTTGTTGTAGTTATAAGATATTTATTTAATTCAAACCCTTACGTATACCTTTCACACACGTATCTTTAAATATGTCACTAAAGTAATACAATGAAAAAAAAAATTGATAAACTTAAATTGTGATTTTAACTATGAATTTTTTAAGCAGGAGCACACAGCTTCCTAAAATCCATATATATATAAAAAGGTAGCAACCCGTTTTGAGCTAATTAATAGTTCTTCATCAGGCCAAAGAGCATTAGTTGTAATTGTCTCTGAGGGCTATTACCAAAAGCACAATACGCAAAGTTTTTAGACAATGCACAAAGCATCTGGTGAGTCTCGGTCTGATGATGAATTATTAATTAATTCGAAACTAGTTACCACACATTTATTTGTATTGTAGATTTTAAGAAGCTGTGTGTTCCCGCTTTGCTATGTGACCTGCTGTTGTTGCATTAATACGATCCTAAACTTAGAGGTTCATAGCTCCTCATATGAAGTCATCTCGCTTGTAAAGTCTATTTCAGTGAAGTCCTAGTGGTGCTGTCATAACGAAGTATGATCGCGCGTATGTCCTTTTGTGTGAGAATGTGGACGAATTTACCGTCGTAGATAGAAAATTTCCCCCCTGAACTTATTAAATGCGCTCCATTGCGGTAACGGTATGTTTTTCTAGGATCATTGGGAAGTGCATATTAATTAAATCCTTTTCTGTGTAATTTCCCCATTGAACGAATTCCATTCATCGATTTACTGTTATTCATATCATTCAGAATCTACACAAGCTTTACATTAACGCACGTAAACGAATTAAAATACATATTAACCATTCGTGAAGAGGTACCTACAACCTGTACATTTGCGGGGTGTACAATACACGCATTTGACCCTTACGTACATAACCAGAGAAAGAGAACTAACAGGTGTTTATACACTCTAATTTAACTGGTCGGAAATTCTCTGGAACCCCACAGAGCCAAATGCCTAGATGACCTTCCAGCGGCAGTTGTTAATATTCTGTGTTATTTGCGCATTACTCTGTTGCGCATTTTGAACTGCGCTGATTTTCATATTATCTGACATCGCGGAGGGGTGCGGGGTGCGGGACGAATCAATACCACACTCCCTTCCCTTACACTGTTACCCCTGTCGGTAACACAAAGTTTGCCACTTTGCAATTATTTGGAACGATATTTACATATATATTCGCTGCTATTTATGCACGAAACTGGAGGATTCGTGTGTATTTCGAATCATGAATAATCGATAAAATTAATTTTGCCGGTACTAACCTATTTTAAAACTTTCACATGTAGGTGCTGTATATATTATAATACAAAAATTGAGTTGAAAAACCAGATTATCAAAATTAAAATGTCCGCCATAATTTTCGCAAAATTTCTCAATTTTCAAAATATGCCTGTATTGCTGAAAGTTTTACTTAGTCAAAAACTCTTTACGAACATGCTTCAAAGGGGGGTTCCCCAAATCCGTGTAAAACATACTATAGAGTTTAAAATCGAATAATTAAAACCGCGTGTTTCCACGGTGAATACAAAGCCAGGTACAACATTTTTATGCTGTACTGTCTAGGCGTACCCTGCTCTACCATCTGTACTCAAAATCAATTTACCGGGTTTAAATTTTTTAGGATTTGAGGCATTTAAAAGACATATATCTGAAAATCCTCGCAAGGTGTCTCTATGAAATTTTGAACGGCGTTCCTTAGATTTATCAAACTACCTTCCTTTTGAATAAAAAGTCTGAAAAAGTTTTCCGTAGACGAAAATTACTCTGAAGAAACTGATATTTCCTTTCATACCTAAAGTGATAGATATAATTTTCGTAAATCCTAAAGACAAATCATTTTGAAGCTTTCGCTTTCAGCAAAACTGAAAAAAAAAATCGCTAGCAGAGCTATATGGAATTCCGAAGCTATACCGGGTAAGTCATAAATTCGTGCGAAGTTCAAAAATTCATAATAAAAGAAGTTATGCTCGGAAAATTTTTCTGTTTGATCCAATAAGATCAGAGGGACATTGGATTTTTTTTCCATGTAAAAAAAAAAGTTTCCAAAAGTAACCGAAAGAGGGCGCTCACACGTCATACTAAGACGTTTTATGCAAATCAGGAAAACTCAAACAGATAATCAAACAGATCACAATAACATCAGACTGTGCATTTATTTTAAAGTAACAGATGTTCAACATTACTACCAGCACAAGGTAATAGGCAAGTGAGGCGCGTCACTAAGCCCATTACAGCGGATTCTAGCACCGATGGCAACGACTGTCTGTCGAATGACATTTTTCAGTTCCACCAACTTCAGTGGTTGGGGAGCCCCGGTACACACGAGACTTCAAGAGTCCCCCCAACTAAAAATTTGCCGGGGTCAAGTCTGGGGATCATGAGGGCCACTGAACCTTACAACCGCGACTTATAGACTAGGTCTTCAGCGAAAGACTCCAACAGGAATGTCTTGATATCACGTGAAATGGGAGGCGGGGCACCATCCTGCATGAAGGTGACAACAGGTAACGCATGTCTCTCCTGCAATGCAGGCTTAACGAAGTCACGCAAAAGCGCCCTCTTTCGGTCACTTATGGAAACTTTTTTTTTTTTTACATGGAAAAAAAATCCAATGTCCCTCTGATCCTATTCGCGAAAACAGAAAAATTTTCCGAGCATTATTTCTTTTATTATGAATTTTTAAAATTTGCACAAATTTATGACGCACCCGGTATTAGAAACTAAGCAAATTGTAAATTTTGAATTTAAATTTTTTAACAAAAATTCAAATTTCCCAAGTATTCATTATGAACTTAAATATCAGCACACTTGAGAAAGAAAATTCTAAAACAAAATATTTGTTAATAAATAAATGATTATATATTTATACAGGGTGTCCCAAAAAACCTTGACACATTTTTAAAATTTATACCAAAAAAAAAAAGTACACTAGATAGTATCTAGAAATTCACGTATGTGTTACCTTATATATTAGAGTTTTTTTAGTATAGTCAATGAATTTCAATATGTGCACCCTTTATGGAACAGAGAACATCTAGTCGGTATTCAAACTCAGCCCATTTGCATTCCGTAACACATGAAATTGCAGCAATTATGCGTCTTTTGAGTTCTTCAACACTGTCCACTTTTTACCGTGTTTTTATTAACTCGCTTACTTGTTTGTTTGTTTGTGTGTGTGTGTGTTTGTGTGTGTGTTTGTCCAGTACAAATCTTGCAATCGATTTTTAACTAACTTCCCGACTAGCTAGACATTTGAAACTTTTAGAATAGCTCAGAACACGATGACAATGCATTATTTTAATACTTTTAGCCGAACAAATCCGCAAGGTGGCGCTTCGATCGAATTCAATGCTTGCACTTTTGCGTAACAGCGTTTGACGATTTTGGAAACAGAATACATGTGAATTTAGTTTGTTTGCAAAAATATTGTGCGAAAAATTAAAACAAATTATAAAAATTAAAGTTTATAAAGTCTGTGGATAGTGGAAACGACTAGAAAGTGATTAAAATTAAATAAAAGAAACTGAAATAGAATAATTAAGTGAAGGTTTGTGCAATTAAGAGAGAATTGTCAAGTTTATATGACTAAAAAGAAAATTTAAAAAGTGGTATATAAAAAGTTATTTTTATCTTGTAATTATTTTGAATAAACTTTGTTTTTGACAAACCCCCAAAGAAAAAAGTCAAGAGGTGTAATGTCTGGAGATCGTGGACGCCATTGGATAGGACCATATCGTCCACTCCACCTGCTTGGAAATTCCTCATTTAAAAAGTCTCCTACAATAATACCCCAATGAGGCGGTGCTCCGTATTGTTATCAAATGATTTTGGGAAGTAAATATTAAATTTATGAGACAGCAAAAATCTGAATCATGTTTAAGTAAATTTCTTTTGTTTGCTTAGACATGATTGATTTGTTTACCGTTTGATCGTGGAAGAATGGTGCAATCCTACGATCTACCATTAATGCGCAATTCTTTCGATGATGTCTTCGGACGTGCTCGGTCTCCCACATTTTTGGCGATTATCAAGGACACTTCCCGTTTTCAGAAACTTTTAAGCCAAACTAAGATGCTGTTATGACTTGGAGGATCTTTTCCAAATTTCGTGCGAAGATTTCGTTACACTTGCGTATTAGATTCCATTTTGAAATACAGTGGAGTCCCGATAATCCGAAATGATTGGGACCAGGCTCCTTTCGGATTAACGAATTTTTCGGATTAAGCGAAATCTTTCTTAAATTACATAATACTTAAATTTCATAATAACGTGTGATTGCATAAATATTGCATATTACTTGTGATTACACAGTTTATTTTATAAGGTCTCTCTAAACTTTACCAAATCTCGGGACGAAATGGATGATAAGAGAGCGCAACGCTGCCTAGTACAGTATACAGTAGTGTAAGTTGTTCGATCAGGATAGTGTAAGATTTCAGACGATCAGTAGATAGTTGAAATGGTTTTGAAAGAACCTGTCAGCGTCTCAGACGAGAGTGAAGGTGAAGCAGACGGAGACAGGGAGCAGAGGGTATCCCACTCAGACGCTGCGGCTGCATTTGATGTAACGCTACGCTACGTAGAGCATTACTCTGCCGCGACCAGAGCGGACACCATTTTTCTGACGCGTTGGCGTAATTTGGCTTCAAGGGAGAGCTATTCTTCACTTCGACAAGAAAATTTAACACGTTTTTTCAAACCAATGTAGTTTAGTAATAATTAGTTCAGTACATTGTCTAACTTTCAATTTTCTTGTAATTTTCAGAAATATACTTTATATTGCTTAGTATCACTCTGGTTTTATTGTAACTTTAGTTCTTTTTGACTTTTGGTTTCGGATTAAGCGGACTTTTGGGATTACCGAAGTTTGGATTATCGGGACTCCACTTTACCACCCAATACATATTGCCTCCTCTAATGGAGTAGCCATTTTACAACCTTCGCTCACACGGAACAATTAGCGCCATATGTTAAACTTTTTTAGCACAGAAATAACTCTAATATACATGGTTCCCACCTATATCCGTTATACCCCCCTCAACTTCTAAACGGTGACAACTTAGGCCATAAAGTTGATGTCTAGCTATAGTAAAAAGGCTATGCGCTACTCAATCAGACAACAAGTCATCTATCGGCAATTTTGGAATTAGCGTTTTTTATCTCAAACGGTACGAGATAGGGAAAAAAGTCAATTACAATGTTATTCAGCATCATCGATTTAGTAAGAAAAGACACCTTGCGCACATTAATACTCAAAACAGAATGTAAAAAATTAACATTTGTTTGGTCGTGATTTTCAACATTATGGCGTCGTGAAACGCGAACAAAGCTCGAAAAGACCACCTCACGGACTAAATACCAGCCTGTCTTGTGGCGCAGGGGAAACGCAAGCGTTTCGCATTCATGAGGAACATGGTTCAGTCCCCACCACTTGCGAGTTTTACTGAATGTCTCTACAAACTATGAAAACTTTAAACAACCATGTCTGGTATAAAAATCACACGGATTTCATGAATTATGCAAATGAGGATGGAACGTCATACCTGTTCACCAGAGACTAGTGTAGTATAAAAAGGATGTTTTTGCTGGGTTGTACGTTAAAGCTGAGGGTTATGGCAAAATTTGGCATTACAGAGTATTTTGAGATGTTATTAATTTACGGTGAATATGGGCGTAAGGCAAAAGCAGCTGCGAGGCTGTGTGGTGAACGTTTTCCTGCAGGCCCACGTCCTACACGGCAGACCACCGTAAAAATTGTAACACGTTTAAGGGAGATGGGCTCCGAGACCAGCCGACCTCGAGTTCGTAGACCTCGTAATGTAGGACGCAAAGTACAACCGGAAGATGTGCTAACATACGCTCTCGCCCATCCTCAGAGCAGCACAAAAATGATCAGTAACAATTGTGGCCTGTCAAAAAGCCGCATTTGGAAAATCCTCAAGGATTTAGGTGCTCATCTATACCGATCCACACCCGTGCAGGGATTGCTGCTAAGAGATGCTGAGAGATGTTACACGTGGTGCAACTTTGTGATGAACAACTTAGAGGTCAACCTAACATTTCTGGCAGACATAATGTGGACAGATGAGGCATGTTTTTCGCGTAACGGAATGTGGAATACACAGAACGTTCATACCTGGTCGATGGAAAATCCGAGATAAGCTGTCGAAGTTCAACATCAAGTACGCTGGTCGGTAAATGTTTGGTGCGGAATTTTTCATAACAGGCTCACTGGACCATTATTTTACGAGGGAACGTTAACGGGACAACGGTACTTGGAGCTTCTGCAGGATGTTATAACCGACTTTGTTTAGAATCTACCGTTGCACCAACTAAGAAATGTATGGTTCCAACATGACGGCGCCCTTCCGCATAAGACATCAAACGTTAAGCAGTACCTAATGGAGACATTCGAGAATCAAGTCATCGGGTATGGTGGTTTCGTAGAGTGGCCCCCGGACTCACCCGACTTGACCCCATTGGACTTCTTATGGGGACACATAAAAGGGCAGGTATATGCGACTCCTCCGACAACACTGCAGGATCTTCGACGACGCATTATTCATGCTTGTGCCTCCGTAACACCTGCCATGTTGCACAATGTACAGCGAGAAATCCAGTCCAGAGTGCAAATGTGTGTAGTGATTAATGGAGAGCATTTTCAGCGGTGACTCACCGAAAGCCCGAATTCCGAATTAACCGGAATTCACCGAAAGCCCGAATTCCGAATATTAAAAATGAAACAAATATCTCTCTATTCTAAAAAAAAGTAACTGTCGCTGCCGCCGCCGCTGTCAAAAGCTTGTCACGCTATCTCCTCCGAAACCGCTGGGAGTATGGGGTCGAGACCGATACCAATCGATGCAGAACAATGTGGGGAAGAAAGTAAGACATGTCTCATATTCGTCGGACTTTAAGTTTTTTTTTAATTTTATGTTTTGTGGGAAAATATTGACTTTTTCATGTTCAGATTACGATAACTCGCAAAAAAAGGATCGTAGAATTTTTTTTTTTTACAATCTAAGACTACAGACATTTCTCCTTCAAACAAGACCTCATTTGTTTAAAAATAATTTAAAACAGACTGACATTTTTATTAAAATTGAAAACCCACTTTTTGGAAAAATTTATGTGTTTCGAGATATATAAATTCGATGCTCTCAGACTTATTATGTTAGAAAGAAAATATTTATATCAACTGGAAGATGAAAGCTTTCTCATTCATATAAACTTCATTTCAAGTCTCTATCTTAAAATTTCGATTTTTAATTGAATTTTAAAGAAATACTTTAAAAAATCTTCTCATTCGCTTCCTTTGCAGAAGGATGAAAGAAGATCCAATTTTTCACCCATAGGCGGGTTTCATCCATTTCGCCGGGAGGGGGGGAAGCTTCAACTGTAAAGAAATGAATGACTCAATCGCTGTAAACAACTATTGAGTCATTCATTCCCTTGATTCACCAGAGGAGCGAGCGTAGCGAGCCTAGGGGCAAAGCCCCTAGTATTTCTGAAAAAAAGTGCTTTAACGGTTAACACTAAAATTAAAGCATGTTTTATTAATATAATAAATAATACAAAAGAATAACCAACAGCAGAAACACACAGCAGAACATAAATGCTTGCAGTGTTATTTCTTCGTTAATATAGTCACTTGTGAGTAACATTATTTTTTCATTACTTTTCAAATGTTTTTTCACTCTAGGTGGTTTATTGCCTGCATCAAATAATGCCATTTGATTCTCAGAGTTCTCATGTTGGATTTTTACTTGATTCTTGAATTCATAAATATTAACATGAGATTTTCCAACTGCATTTTTTAAGCATGATGCCAACCTTCAATATGATTCGTAGTCTGGGCACCATGCTGGTTCCATACTTCTGGCGTAAAAGAGCCTGAAAATTAAAATATTTGTGATCCTTATTGTATGTAGGTATGTAAATAAATCATACAAATTTAGAATTACCCCAATTTATACTTATGTATATTTAGATTGATTGTTAAAATTTATAAAATTAAAATTTTAATTTGAAAATGTTTGAAACTGCCTACCTTCCAACCATGTGCTAACGAAGTAATCAATCAACTCTTGACATTTTTGATATGCCGGATGTTCAAGTGGAGGTGCATCTGCAGCAACTATTAACCACGCATCATCAATATCTTCTATTCTAACTAAAGCCATTGCTGAACAAGACCGATGCAACCTCATTATTTCAGAATTATTTTTAAATACAGATAATCCTAGTTTACTAAAATTACGCCATAATGTTTGATTGTAATAGAATAAACAGCCTTTTACGGTAACATGTGGAAAAACTTTTCGTGAGGCTATCATTACAGCTATTTCGTAATCCACCTTTATAGTTGTTGGGTTGAAATCATACCCCAGTCTTGTTGCAGCATTCTTAATTTCGTGAAACATTCTCACTTAAGTTTTTTCAGATTTATTTGGGAGTAATATGTATATATATATATATGAATGGAAACAGTTTCTTTTTGTAAAAAGCATGAATGGTGTATAATTGATATAAAAATCTTAGGCACTACTTTAAAAGTTCCGTCCATGTATAGTGTTTCACAAGTGCTATTAGTACGCAAAATTCCCAAAAAATTTTCAGAGCAGAAGTCAATCATTTTTTCTTTTCTGTCAGTGTCAAAGAGAACAAAATTTTCACCTTTAAATTTAGTAAACTCATTTGGCAAAATCAAATGCAAAATCAATCGTTTGTGATTAAAAATGCTAATTTATATATTTGATTTTTCGGATTTTACCATGTGTTTCGCGCAGCATGACCTCTCTGGATCTTGTGCCATTAAACCACAACCAACCAACCAACCATTCCCCCATTTCACGCCCACCTGTCAACTTCAGCTGCAAATTCAGGATTCTGGCTTACGGTAGGTAACCTTTTCAACAACATAAATAAATGATCCTGAAGATAGGAAAGTGTCTCAGTTTCTTTCTTCCACTCTTTATGACATGGTAATTTTCGAAATCGTGACAAAACGAATGTTAATTTTCTACATTCTGTTTTAAGTATTAATGTGCGCAAGGCGTCTTTCTTACTAAATCGATGATGCTAAATAACTTTGTAATTGACTTTTTTCCCGTATCTCGTACCGTTTTTTAGATAAAAACGCTAATTCCAAAATTTGCCGATAGATGGCGTTGTAAGTTGTCTCATCGAGTAGGGCATAACCTTTTTACTATACCTTAACACCAACTTTGTGGCCTGAGCTGTCACCATTTAGACGTTAAGGGGGGGGTGTAACAGATATAGGTGGGAACCCTGTATACAGTAACACTACCTACCTTGTACACTTTTTTCATATAAATTTTTAAAATGTGTCAAGGTTTTTTGGGACACCATATATATATATATATATATATATATATATATATATATATATATATATATATATATATATATATATATATATATATATATATATATGTATATATATATATATATATATATATATATATATATATATATATATATATATATATATATATATATATATATATATATATATATCTGTGTGTGTGTGTGTGTGTATATATATAAATTTTGTGCTCTATACCCAATTAAGTTTGTAATGATTGAAATCAAATAGTGGGTGAAACAAACATATGACAGATTTAAAGTTTAAAGCGAAACAAACTTTATTCCTCATTTGCAATTGCAGCCTAACTGGTAATTTTATCAAGTAGCTGTAGCTCTGTCCATTTCAAATATTTGCCAGGCACTTAACCGCGATGTTGATATTTTGTCGTAGATGCAAATAACTACGAAAATAAGAATTATATAGGGATGCTGAAATCTAAACGTCAAACAGTTAAGCCTAATTTCACCAGTTTATCTTTTACGGATTTGGTTACTCACGACTTATTAAGTAATTTAGCAGCCTAATACTGTACAAAAAAAAATTCAGTTTTTAATCAACACACAGAACTGTGCTGTCTTTTATTAGACTGGTTGTAAACGTGTTTTATGAACTGTTATAATTTTATTATTGAGGTGGTGTACATGTATTGCGTAGTATAATAAGCCGTACCGTACCGTACCGTATTGTTCAACGGTAACACTCCAACTTGGTAAATTTCCGTATAACTCTAATTTCTTATCTTCTTCCTCTTCTTGATATGCTTTGGTGATCTATAATACGTAATTTTATATAGTTTTAAATAGTTTATAAAACTCACGAATTGGATCGAATGATAGACTAATCTCAATAAAATTATTACCAATAAGTACTAAAAGTATTTTAACGTAGGATTACGTTCCTCCATAGCGGTCTTCCGGAAAGGAAAATTTCAGATACTAAACTGTACCTCGCGAGTTATAATTTTAGCAGCGCGCTAAACCCAGCCTGTATCGCTCGGACAAGCAGTAAACAGTTAAACAGAAAAGTACTAAAATGCGTCAAAATTTTGACATATATATATATATATATATATATATATATATATATATATATATATATACACGTACATATATATAGATACATATATACATACAAAAGAGGTAAGCAACGATGAGTAATCCTACGTTAATAACCCGCGGTAGTTTCGTTAGACGAGACTACCTGTTTAAATTACAGTTTAAAAACAAAATTTACGAAGAACAATCACACTATTATTCATTATTATTTCATGGGATATTTGAGCTTGATGTTGCTCGCTGAGACTAGAAAAACATATTCTCACTTCTTCCTCAATTGATTTTTTTCCTCTCTTTTGTTATTTCTAATAATTGTGAAGGCAGAAGATCCTAAATGGCGTTTCCAAGTGATAGATAATTGCAGTTAACATGACTAAAGCCTTCCTTCCGCTTGTGTCTGTTATTTCAAAACAAAATAACCAATTTCACCTTTTCAATATCATATTTTCATCGTTCCTTAATTTGATTAGTTCCTGCAGCGGCATTACACTTAGTTTTCATAAACACTGAATGGGTTCCTTTCAAGAGGCGTGGTAACAGAATTCTGCGAGAAAAGTCTTTTTTTCTGGTATCCAGATATACTTTTAGAATAAAAAAATACGCTTTTAGAATAAACTTTTAGAATAGAAAGATGATATAAACTAGACCGCAGAAATGAAGTTTAGAGGGAAAAACCTAACTGTGATGGTGAGGTCATCACTTCTATATTACATCTAAATTTGGCGTGCATGAAATGTGTTTTTGCTGAGGATTTCTCCCATCAGAATCGCTTTATTTGTTTATTTTTTTATATATTTTTATTTTATTTATTTAATTTTAAAGAATGATTCATCTCACTTCGACTGCCGTGCATGCAAGACTGAGATTCGAAATCGGTAACCAAACTGTTCTTAGTAATAGTAATAGTACAAATTATTACTATTATTAATTGCTATTATTATTATTAATTATTTGCTAATCATTAATACAATTAACAAATAATAAAAGTAGAGTCTTTTTGTATATTATTATTTTATTAAGGGGGACATATTTAAAATTTTTTAAAAATTTATTGAGCTAAAATTTCGAATTTTTTTTGTGCTCATCTCATAATTTGTAAACAAAATCACATTATAAAACTTCTCATAGAGTTTTTAAAAAATTTTTAAATTTAAAACTTTTAAAAAAGTTGGGTAATTTAAAATCGTTATAACTCGAAATATTACTTGTCGAATTTCAAATTTTTTTCATTTAATTAAACAGAAATATATAAGTTTTAATTTTGTTTCAGCATTTTTTAAAATATTAATTTAAAAAAAATTTTAAAATATTTAGATTGAAAATTTCAAAAAAAAAAATTATGTTAACTTAGTTTTTAAAAATCATACTTACAAAAGTAAATATTTTTTTTCAAATTTGCTGAATCAAAATCAAAGCAAAATAATTGAAAAAGACATGTTCCAAGTTTGAGCAATGTATCTTTGGTTCTTGACTTATAACAATTTAAAGACGAGATTGGTGAAAAAACCCATCAGGCAGAAAAACGCATTTAAAGGTTTAGACAAAAATTGGTTCCTATTAGAATGTTACAAAACAAAAAATTAATATCTCCTGTTCTAATAATATCTTAAGATAGAAACATGATTTAAACGTCATTTTACGCGGTAAAGAACAGAAAAATTTTCAATGCAATAAATTTTGTTTCGAAAATTTGAAGTATTTTGTGTCTTGGACCCCCTTAATAATTATTATTGCCGTTCATCTGAGACTGGGATTCGTATATAGTAGTCAAATTATTTTTATTATTATTACAAATTATAATTATTAATATTATTATTTATAATTTAACGTTATTATTATTTTTACCATTATTTAAGCATTGCCCTACTGGTTTTGCTCTGAAAAACATTGATTAGTTTTTGTAGACCGTAATTAATTCTTTCCGTGACGCATTTTCGTCCCGTAACGAATCTGGTGGGAAAACCTTCGCAAAAACATGCTCCATGTTAAAATATTTCGAACTGGAATCGTCTGCGTTGATAACACCGACATATACGGCATTTTCGTGCCATAGTGTTTGTGTTATAGGCTGCTCCCCATGTGTACTTTACGTCTATTTACCTCAGACTGAAATTTGTTATATATATATATATATATATATACATATATATGCGTGTGTGTGTGTAAGTAAATTCATAAATACAGTCGAACCTCCATATATCGAACTTCCCTATATCGAAATTTTCCATATATCGAACTCTTAGCAAATCTCTATGTTCATTACATAGAAAAATTGTTTCTATATATCGAAAAAATCTCTATATATCGAAATTTTTTCAAGACAAATTGGGAGATTTTATTCCACTTTAGAATAAAATCTCCCAATTTTTGGCGTTTGAAACAATACGTCGTGGACTTCAATTCGCGGAAAATGTCCCTGATGAAGTTTTTAGTGGACTGAATAAATACGAACATTTCTTTGAACTTTCCGCAAAACTAACTGTTCAACAAGATATTCGTAGTATTTTTTAAAGAATGCAACTGTGATTATTGTAACCAGTCTGCATTATTGTTTTTTTAAAGATATGTAGTAGTCAATAAATCTTTCATATTAATTCATTTTTTTGTTATTAACTTTCATTTAATGAGATTCGCATATAAATTAGAAATGGAGTTTCGTATACGAAAATTAGCTTTATTTATTTTTTTAAGGAGAATTATGATAAGACTAAGCTCAATTCTATATATCGAAATTTCTATATATCGAATTTTTTTCCGGCAATTTGCTACTTCGATATATGGAGGTTCGACTGTATATTCAACAACAACGATGCAGAAAGGAAAAAGTGATCCGCGGAGATTAATTTCTATAAATAGAACCAGTGTGTTTTGATGGGCCGGGAATGATCAACAGTTTAATACGAGATAAAAATCTGAAAGAGGGAAAGGTGGATAAGAAGGGGGAAACTAGTGAAATATCGATCGAAACAAGTGTTCGCTCTCTCCGCGATGTTTCACTGGCAAACATCACTGATACAAGCTAGAACTCTCTCTCTCTCTCTCTCTCTCTCTCTCTCTCCCTCTCCCTCTCTACCGCCTGAGCTACGGGGCCATTTAAAATTAGTGTTCACGCCTAACAGAGTTAAACTTAAAAGCGACTTACAGACCAGATATATGCTCCTCGTTCTCACGTGTGCCGGGAATTTTATTATCGGGATTGGACAGGACGCAGAGGTGTAACGGTGGGCTCTGTTGATCAGGGACCACTGGTTTTAAAAAAAAAAAATTGTTTGGGGAGGGGGGTAGTTATCTCCTAACCAACCTTTTAAGAGGCAAAGATTCTTGATTTCTTGAATTAAAAAATATTTGTGATAAAAAACATTAATAAAAAGTTGCAAGTAAACTTAATGACAAATTTATCGTAAAAATAAGCGTAAAGCCTTTGAAAACTTAAAAATGGGATTGAATTAAAATTGAGCTTGCATTTGCTTTATTGGCTGTAAAATTGCTGCGAAACTGCAGTGACGCACAAAAAATTTATTAGACATTTTTAAGAAGAACAGGGAATTTTTCGTACTCGAAACGTTAGGAAATGGAAAAAAGTACAGGAATTTTCAGAGACTGAACAAAATATTCGGTGCAAATTTTTTGTTGTTGTTCTCAGTTATATATAATTGTTAAGTTCACAGCCGTTTTGGAACGATGAAATTTTTATTAACTAATGACTTTTTAAAATCACTAATGACTTTTTAAAATAACTAATGACTTTTTTAAATCATTAAGGACTTTTTTAAATCACTAATGACTTTGCGGACCACATCCTGGGTTCTCCCGGACCACCGGTTTTACATTCAAACAGTTACAAGTTTTATGCAAGGGTTGAACTGTAGTAAATTTTTTTCACTTGCAGTGTAGTTTTTTATATTGTTTTTACGTAAAAACTTTTTCGAAATTTCTGTTCCTGTAAAACAGTCGGGAAGCAATATACTGTTTGTGACTTTCCGGAAATTAGATTGGGGTGTGAGAACATATGTCATTCCCTATTTTGTCATCTAACGTGCTTTAGAATCTGATTTATTTTAAATTTCCGTAAAAGCGATTGGCCTAGCCTCTAGAATTCTGACAGGAGAGCGAGGATAAAGCTTCTCTAATGCCCCGTGGTTACAAATTTATTTTCTAGACAAATTTTTTTTCCATAGTTTATGAATAAAATTCTTGTGTACAAACGAGAAAATTATTCCAAATCATAGGTATTTTTCTTTAATCTCAGAGAAAACTATTTCGCCTGGTTTTTATGTATTAAAATTATATCAAAACAATATTCAACATTCATTAATGTATTCATGAAAGAAACTGAGAAGAATTGGAAATTGAGCTAGATTTTTTACTTTTAAGAGCAACTAATTAAACTGCACTCGATAAAAAAATATTAAGAACAATATCTAATTGATTTGAAAATGCAAATTTCTCTGTCTTCAAAACCAGAATATCAGACGTAAAAATTTTCCGCCACGTTTGATTTTCTGGTCATTTTACCTATCATTCCCCGATTTGAAAACCACTGTTGTTGTAATCATTCAACATCCTAACAACCATACGAGTACTCCGGAAGCGGAAATCGAATCATTATTCACATTCTACCCTCTCTTTTTGGGGCCAGGGTACAAGGTGTCGATATTCTTCACCAGCAGCGGAGGTTGTTGGCCTCACCAATTCTTTTTATTCTATGATTTTGTTATCTCGTTCTTTATGATTATTTTACCGAACGGTCCACTCTTGCTATTTTCAACGACCGAATGTCACTGCAACGTCCGCCAAGACCGGGAATCGAACCACGTGCCTCAGGATTTCGAAGCCAGACTTTTTTACTCCAGATCATCCCCGCTAAGAAAGAGTAGATCCATTATGTGTGGGGTCAGTACCACGTTCCTCGCAATGTCTCTAAGGTGCTTACGTGGTTAGTCCTGAAAGAGCCTAGTTGTACCGAGTTGGGCTTCTGACTGAGGGCGCTCAGATCGAATCCACGAGTCAGTGAGTGGGGAGAGGTACGAGCCCTCCAGATATCGCTCCTGGGGATGCTCGGTCAAAATTGAGGTGGCGCCAGGACGTGGTGTTGGTTCATCCATACGGTTGAAAGAAACCAACGATTCATGCGAATTAAGTGCGATTGTCTTCATGGACAAGTACACACACTGGTAAACAAACAAACTTACGGAATTAACCAGCAAAAGAAACCTTATGAGATACAACTTTGTGATTACTTTTCAAGAGAATCCGAATCTGGGAATCCGACAACAATTACCATGCTATCTAGCGAAATCAGGTGCTATGGTGAGGGCTCTGTGGTTGATAAAGGTTTGAAAACCAGAGAAACAGACCATTGACAAATTATCTGATGTTGTAGGGAAATATATGAATGAAAAACAGTGACTTACTTCAAATTATGAATCCAGACGGCATAGTATAAGTTTCCATATCCTCCCGCCCGCTCCCCCGCCCGCTCCCCCCCCTCAAAATAAATAAATAAATAAATAAATAAATATAAAAAAATAAAATAAAAATAAATAAATAAATATAAAAAAATAAAATAAAAATAAATAAATAAATATAAAAAAATAAAATAAAAATAAATAAATAAATAAAAAATCGACAACAAAGAAACACTTCTATTAAATTTTTGTTTTACCAGGCACAGAAGCTTGGAAGTTTATCAATTCGTGTGCAAGGAAAAAACGGGGAAAATAAAACACCGTGCCTGTTCAGCGGTTCAAGCATTCCCAGTTCGGGCTTACCGTAGTCTTAATCACGGTCCGATGCACGGCCTTAATAGAAAAAGTTTACCGTAATTAAGGAAGGATTGTACGAATTCTTCCTTCCTTAAAGTTAGATAGAATTTCTTCTCCTACAGCACGTGGGTGAAATTGAAAAGAAAAACCGATCTAAACCGAGCGAGAGGTGGCTCTAAGATCTATATCCCAGAGGAGGGAAATTTTGTCGTCTCTACCCGAACAACAAAATAATGGTTTCGACACAACTTTTACACGTAAGGCACCTTTTTCTCATTCGCTCGAACGGAAGAATTTTAACGATTCTGATATGAATGTCAAATAATAAATGTTGCGAGATGACTCGACAGTTTTCAGGGTGCGAAATGAATACATAGTTTCGAAAACAACTAAATCACTTCAGAGAGTGGGCTAATTAATTTCGTCGCATTCATAGTAATTGCCACTAAGTGAAGTACTTAGAAATGTTGGATTTTTATATATCTTTCATTTAATAAATTGTTAGTTCCTAAGCAAGCTAAAATAAAAGTCCGCAGATACGAAAGCAGTCAGGAGATTTTCATCAAGAATTTACGGAAAAGGCATGGTTATATTGAGATAAGAATAGACAAGTAACTGTAATACTTCACTGTCTTTTGAAATAAGGTAACATTTAGGTCACAAAATTAAGGTCACATTTTCAACTTTTTTTATTTGAGGGCAAAAATGTAATTTTCATGTCTAATTTATAGTGGAATTGCAAATAACTATTATTTTCAATATTATAATAATTATTATGAATTATAATTTGTTCAATTTATGTTGGAATTTTTTGTAGTTTTTGCAATAAAACGCTTTTGACTTGCTGACTTACACCACTTTGCCTTTCACCGCCTCATATATATATATATATATATATATATATATATATATACAGTAACCACCACTTATAGTGATAGTGGTTATAAGAATCAACCATTTATAAGAATCAATATCGCGAAAAAAAAAACAAATGTATTATTTCCATGTTAAAATTTTCGCTTTAAAGAATCAATCCATCGGTTTTAAGAATCAGTTTACACTCTTCGCTTTCCTTTCATTTTTCCAAAAAAGCCACTTTAATCCTCAAAAGGCACGAAGTTCTTTCTTTTTTTTAAAAAAAAAAAAAAAGAAAGATTGATAAAATGGGATGGAATATAGTCGTAAAATTAATCCCTTTCTTTGTTAGACACAAAATAATAGTTTCCCATTAAACGCTTTAGCGCGTGTGTGTGTGCCTGTCCAAAAACCTAAATTTTGGCTATAAGAATCAACCGCTTATAAGAATCAAAAACAGTAATAACAAACGTCATTCTTGTAAGCGGAAATCACTGTATATATATATATATATATATATATATATATATATATATATATATATATATATATATATATATATATATATATATACATATATATATTTATATAGTGAAACTTCTCTATGGTGGCCAATTTTGAATCCGAAAAAAGTGGCCATTTTGAGAGGTGGTCCTTTAAAAGAGGTTTTTTTCATAACATTGGTTCTATGAAGTCTTTAATCAGTTTTGAACAAAATATGGCAGTTTAAAGGGGTGACCAGCTAGAGAAGTTTCACTGTATATCTATATATATATATATATATATATATATATATATATATATATATATATATATATATATATATATATATATATATATATATATATATATATATACAGTTGGTTCTCTGTTTAACGACTTTCAAGGGACCGTGAAAAATCGTCCTTAAGTAGAGATCGTCCTTAAACAGAATTTGTGAAAAAATAACATTTCCCGTCACACTTTACAGGCTTAGGACTGTCAATATATTTCTTAATATATTAGCGTGTTTAAAAATGTTATTTTTATTATCATCATTATTTTATTCACAAAAAGTTATTTTAAATTACATTGAAAAAAAAAGAGTACAAACAATACAATAAATTACGTTTTAAAAAATTCAAAAAGTGTTGATTGCTTAACTTCGCCTTGTTTTCGTTATTCTCTTTTCCAGATTTTCTAAAATATTAAATGAGTCACTTTCCATTTTCGATGTAATATAGCGTCGCAGAACATCTAGAGCAGAAATTGCATCTGTGTAAGACTGTGGCAGTGTCTCGGTTTCCGTGTCTTCAACTTCACCTTCATCCTCTGACACTGTGTTTTCGTTTACAATATCTTCATAAATTTGTTCTACATTTCTGAAATCTGTTGTTAAAACATATTTATCACAATTGTAGAAATCTTGAATTGAAACATCCTCATCTTCAACAAGATTTCTCCATTCTTCAGGGGTAATGTCATCTTCGTTGATTTCTAAATCCGTACTTTGCAGTTCCACTACAAGTTCTTTGTGAATTCCAGCAACGCGAAAGCAGTTTTTTATTGTGGATGAAGAAACTTCTTTCCATGCTGATGTTATCATGTGCATTGCTTCCAAGATTGTAAATTTTCTAATTTTTATACTGTCAGCCGAATTGTTTATTAATTTCCTAATTAAAGACTTTCTGTAGTATGCTTTCACACTGCGAATGATACCCAGGTCTAATGGCTGCAACTTGCTAGTGCAATTAGCTGGTAAGAAATGGATAGTCAAATTTGTAAGTCCAGGGATATTTGGAGTATGTGCAGTGCATCGGTCGATTAAAAGTAAAACTTTTCTCTTTTCTCGATGCATTTTTGCATCAAATTTTCAAATCCAGTCAATAAAAATTTGTGATGTCATCCACGCTTTATTGTTATTGCGGTACTCACAAGGTTTCCTGGTGATATTCTTAAAACACCTTGGTTGCTTTGATTTGCCTATAACTAGTGGTGGAAATTTCTCAGATCCATCCGAATTAGTGCACAGTAAAACCGTCAATCGTTCCTTACTGTGTTTTCCACCAAAACACTTTTCGCCCATATGCGTTAAGGTTTTATTAGGCACCATATTGTAGAATAGGCCCGTCTCATCTGCATTGAATATGTTCTTCTCATCATATCCATCTAATATCCCTTTCAGCACTATTTTCCATTCATCCACTATTTTTTCATCTACTGAGCCACTTTCGCCAGATATTCTTTTAAATACAAGCCCGTATCTTTCTTTGAACTTTGTTAGCCAACCAGCCGAAGCCTGAAAATTTTGCATTCCAAACTTTTCTTCCAGAATAATAGCTTTTTCTTTAAATATCACTCCGGAAATTGGAATGTTAGATGCTCTTGCTTGATGAAACCATTGCAGGACTGCCTTCTCAAACTCTTCTGATCGGCCACATTGAATTTTCTGCCGTTTGGATTTGGATCCCAAACCAAATTTTTGTGCTGCTTCAAGAATTTTCTCTTTGCTTGCTAAAATGCCTTTGAGAGTAGACTCGGGTAGCTGAAATTGTCTTGCGAATTGGACTTTTGTTATTCCAACACTTTCTTCCCAGTTTTCAATAATTTTCACTTTTTCGTGTAGCGTAAGATGCTTTCGCTTTGATGCCATTTTGCTCTGCTTACCTCGTATTCGTACTGGAATGAACTCCTACACACAACCATGAATTCTCTAAACATGAACACGTACTTCCCAGAAGGAGTGAGAGAGGGGTGCTTTTGGACAGTTCGTAAATCACACGAGAACATGGTAGGTACAATAGAGTGATTCCACACCCGCAGTAAGAAATTCGATCCACCAGGGAAGAATTTTCGATCTTCCGAGAAACAGTAATCCTCCCCCCCCCCTCCCCCGGTTTTTTCCACTGCAACAAGTCTATGATTGCAACAAACATAAAGGAAATTCTGGGTCTGTTATTGAAACCAAGCTCCCCCACAGAAAGTAACCCTCCTGTAAATAAAATGTTGAAGAAAAAGTTTATCATTTAAAAAAAAATCTTCGTTAAATAGAAACAAAATCGTCGTTAAATAGAATTTTTTTACGTCGGAAGGACCGGGACCTGGAAATATCGTCTTTAAATAGAGATCGTCGTTAAGTAGAGCGTCGTTAAACAGAGAACCAACTGTATATATATATATATATATATATATATATATATATATATATATATATATATATATATATATATATATATATACAGGGTGTAACGAAACTCTTGGGCAAAACTTTAAGGGGTGATAGTACTCATCAAGACAAACAATATTATATGAGAAACTTAGGGTCCCAAACGTCTTCCAAAGGAGATAGACGCCATTAAAGTTTAGGGTCCGAAATTTCAAATGATTATAAAAAACGGAAAAATGGGTCAATTCGTTAGCGGTTTTAGCTGAAATTATTCTTTTTGTCAGTTTTTTCTTGAAAAATAAATTTAAAGATAAAGTAAAAAAAAATGTCGATAGAGGGCGCTTTAGACTTTGGAGTAACGAACAACTATTTTTTACCGTTATTTTTTTTATCACATTAAATGCTTTCAAAAGCTTAGCCTTAAACTTAAATTTTGAGCTCAAAATCTGATTCGTTAGGGGTGGTTAAGTAGCGCAAACGGAATTGTGTTCAGGAGTTGAAATTTGAAACTCCTTCTCTCCTGAACAGAGTTCAGTTATTCCCGATCTTGGTGTCGTAGGACTTTGTGTCGTAGACCAGGCAGCAAGTACTACCTCCTAGACGTAAAATAAACTAGAGAGGGATGACAAAATTAAAAAATTTATTCATAATACTAGACATGATCAATTTCTCCTCTAGAAATAAAAAAAAAAACAATTTGACGTACGCACGTCGTGCGCATGAATGAAGGTTGAATGAATGATGACACGTAGAAAATGGTACACGCATGATTTTCTTGTGGAATCACAAAAACTGCTCGAAAGAGCGCCCACCAGCAAGGATACAGGCCTCATACCGCCGGCGGAGGGACTTTCGAATATTAGCAAATACCCCGGGCATCTCCCGGATATCGCCTGCTACGACGGCAATTCTCGCAACCATTTCCTCGTTGGAGTTGACAGGGCTTGCGTAAACAAGACTCTTCATATGGCCCCAGAGGAAGAAGTCTAGACAGGAGAGGTCAGGCGAGCGTGCTGGCCAATTTACCGAACCACCCCGTCCAGTCCATCGCCCTGGATATGCTGTATCCAATGCATTTCTCACATTTGCGCTGAAATGTGCAGGCGCTCCATCATGTTGGAACCACATACGAGCCTTTATGTTGGCTGGAACACTTTGCAGCAGAACTGGAAGCACCTCTTGTAGGAATACCAGATACGTCCCGCCGTCCAGGCGCCTTGGCAGAAGATATGGCCCGATCAAATGATCGTCTGTTATGAATAACTTTTTTTTTATTTTTTGTCATCCCTCTCTCGTTTATTTTACGTTTAGTGGGTAATAGTTGCTGCCTGGTCTACGACCGAGCATCCAAAATCGTGAATAACTGAACTGCGTACAGGGGAGGAGGGGGGTTCAAATTTCACCTCCTGAACACTGTTGAGTTTTCGCGACATAACCACCCCCAACGATTCAGATTTTGAGCTCAAAATTTAAGTTTAAGTCTAAGCTTTTGAAAGCATTTAATCTGATACAAAAAATTACAGTAAAAAATAGTTGTTTGTTACTCCAAAGTCTAAAGCGCCCTCTATCGGCATTTTTTTAACTTTATCTTTAAAATTTATTTTACAGAAAATCTTGACATAAAGAATAATTTAAGCGAAAACAGCAAACGAATCAACAAATTTTCCCGTTTTTTATGATCATTTGAAATTTCGGACCCTAAACTTTAATGGCGTCTATCTCCTTTGGAAGACGTTTGGGACCCTAAGTTTCCTATATAATATTGTTTGTCTTGATGTGTACTATCACCCCTTAAAGTTTTGCCCAAGAGTTTCGTTACACCCTGTATATACATATATATATATACAGGTGGTTATCAAAAAATGGAACACTTTATTAGTATGGAGTAGGGACGTTTTTGGCATGTAATACAGCCTGAATTCGCCTAGGAACAGATTTGTACAAGACATGAATAGTTTTTAAGGGAGTATTATACCACCCGTCATGGAGAAATCGTGAAAGTTAATGTATAGTTGGTGTTGCTGGATATCGATACTTGGATCTATTCTGAAAAACAATTCACAGTGTTTCGATGATATTGAATTCGGCGGACTGTGGGGGGTTATGCAGCATGTTTGCCTCTGTTTTCATGTTCCTGAAGCCACAGGTATATGACAGGTCTGGCTGTATGGACAGGAGCTTTATCATCCTGGGAAACACCCTCTCCAACGGGAAACAATGTTTGCATTATAGGATGAATCTGGTTGGCAAAAAGTTCGACATAGTCCTTCCCAGTATATCTCCCTTTTAGGGTTAGAATGCGACTTGCTGAAAACCATCAGATAGCACCCCAAACCATGTCGGATCCGTCTCCATGATTGATAGTTTGCACGAGACGATCAGGATCATATATTTGTTTGGTTGTTTTCCAGTAGTGCGCACGTCCTCTTGTGGGGAACAATGGGACCGATGATTATTCTGACCTCACGACATTGTTTCACATATCACTTGACCAGGATTTGTGCTCATGGCACTATCGTGGACGACGTTTTGCATTCACATCTGTTACATGTGGCTTGGGAATTGTTACTCATCTGTAAATGTTTTGTATATGAAGTTCCCTCCTACTTATAATGGCTGATACGGGAACCTGCAGATGAAGATCGAGCTCTATGGTCAATTTGGTTGCAGTTGTTTTATTTTTACAAGTCACAATCCGCTTCAATACTCGTCCGTCTCTTTCACTCAGCTCTCTCTTTCTTCCACTATTCTGTTTCGCAGACGATGTTTATCCTTGCATTCTGTATGATGTCATGACATTCGGTGCCATATCTCTAGAAACACCCCAAACCCAGGTGGTTGCAGCAAGAGATATTCGCATTTGACGCGCTCCAAAAATTTGCCCTTTTTGTAAGATCTGCGAGGTTTAACAACTTACGTTATACCCCCAAAACCACGATGCCCATAGCTTCATTACTACCTGACGGTAGAATAATATATATTCTATAGAAAATACCGGGGGCCATACTTGTATTTTATGGAATACGAAGCACTTTCCTGAACACCACTAATATTTATGTGTTTCCATTATTTTGATAACCACCTGTATATATATATATATATATATATATATATATATATATATACAGTAACCACCGCTTATAGTGTTATCAGTGGTTATAAGAGTCAACCGTTTATAAGAATCAATATCTCAAAAACAAAAACAAATGTATTATTACCATGTTAAAATTTTCGTTTTAAAGAATCAATCCATCGGGGCGCACGGAGGAAATTTGCATATGAAATGGGCTAGAAACCAATCACAGAACGTCGTTCGCCAGACATTCAGCGTAGAAAACCAATAAAAAGCTCTCTGATCGTGTTTTTGTTAGCCATTCGCAGAGCTGTTTTTTTGTGCGTGCATAACACGTCCGTTTTTGTGATACACGTACCATTCCAACGCTTTTTAGGGTTTTCGCATGCGCTGAGCATTTTGCGACGGAAAAAAGTGAGCGTTGCCATTTGAAAATTTCTAGTTTCTGTACCTATAACCGTAACCGTGAGCGTCACTGTGTTTCCGTTCTCAGAATCCCGAGCTCATACATCTGAATAACTATATCTGAAATCTCATCTCGATAGGTTGAACAACGGCCGCTTGAGGTCCATATATCGTTTTTGTAGGCCGTTCGCAGAGCTGTTTTTTGCGCGTGCATAACGCGTCCGTTTTTTGTGATACACGTACCGTTCCAACGCTCTTTCAGGTTTTCGCATGCGCTGAGCATTTTGCGATGGGAAAAAATGGGTGTTGCCATTTGGAAATTTCGAGTTTCTGTACCTATAACCGTAACCGTGAGCGCCACTTGGTTGCCGTTCACAGAATCCCGAGCTTATACCTCTGAATAACTACATCTGAAATCTCATCTCGATCGGTTGAACGGAACAGCCGCTAGAGGTCCATATATCGGTCCATATAAGTTTCTTTATGACCACCCTGTATATATATATATATATCTATATATATATATGATAATAATCACAACAGGAATGGCTTTAACACACGGGAATTGATGCGAATGAACTTATTGGAGTTGCAGTCGGCACGAAGGAGTGTTGATCATACAGATGCAGTCGCTCGTTGAGTGATGAGAAAAACACAGACATGGATGGAACCATAGAAGAGATACACAAATTCCAAGACATGTTTTATTTATCAGAGGGCATTAGCTGCAGTGGCCACTAGACTTTCCTGGCGTCCATGCAACAGGACGGGGCGCGGAGAGCTGTTTACACGACAAGTTAAGAGAACAGCCGTCGTGACCACTGGACTTTTGGCGTCTGTGGACGGCAGATCTGACAGCAAGGAGAGTTAGGGCCTGTTCACATAGGAATCCGTTGCGTTACGTTAAGGAAAAGATGACGTTGAGACGAAAATAAACCAATCATATGCCTCGAAACGATTAGAAATGAAATTTTTAACGCCTGTGATTGGTTTTTTTCGTCTCACCATCATCTTTTCCTTAACGCAACGCAATGGACTCCTATGTGAACAGACCCTTAGGCGCGAAGAGAGAGAAGTCTTCTGTTTAGGCAAATATTAAATGGGTGTTGGGCGATATTGACACCAGAGGGCCTAAGTTACTTAATTTTTAATTGGACGAATTTAGTCTCGTGGATTTCACGTGTCCACATCGTGGTTCTCACGGGGATTAATTTATTGCTAGATCACGCGCTGATCTGCGTTTTACCAAAAGGAATTATCTGAAAACAGGACTTATTTATTATATACAAATTTAACGAGGCCTTCAGGTTCGGGCCAGATATGGTGATGTTATGGAACTCAGATATTTCAAATGCCTGCTTAATGATCTGCAGGGCTAATATAAATTAAAACTTACATTATTTTCAGGTTGCAATTTGAAAAAGGGGTTGTACTTTATATAAAAGAGAACATACTTTAAAAGTAATTTAGGAAGACGCGTTTTCTTGTTACATATATTTATCTATCTATCTTACTATCTATCTATCTATCTATCTATATATATATATATATATATATATATATATATATATATATATATATATATATTATTTATATATATATATATATATATATATATATATATATTATTTATAAACGCTGGCTGAGTTTAGAAAAAAACGGCTGCGTGGGCAAAATTGGAGGCAGAGGCGTTTTACTAATATAAGAGTAATTGTAGGTGGTCTGCTTGAATAAGTGACGCTCCCTTCAAGTTCGATGAGGCTATTTTTGACTTAATGACTCGTGCATGGGCAAATCAAAGTCTGAGAAGAGATTAGAAAGAGGAATGAATTTTTTTTAAAGCGTAACGCGCGTATATAGATGATATGCTATTTTTAAACGCTTTTTTTTAGTTACATCACTTTTATTCATATGTTTTATCAACGTTTCGTTTCACATTTCTGTCCCCCCCCCCCTAGCTAATCTATTACTTACTATTTGAATATTTAGTTTCCGAAAATAGATGATTGGTGATTTCAATTTTTCAACGTTTAATTCCTTTCTCGCGATATTCTCTTTCTAATAGCATTTCTTCCTTTTATAGTCCCACCGGCAGATGTATTTTAAATATGCTTGCTTGCTTCTTTCTTTGATGCACTGTTCTTTTCTTTGAAAATTACCTAAATTTTTTGGCTGAAACTTTGTAGTGTAACAATTAAATTCTCTACGTGTTTCTCTAGTCTTTAAGTCAATTTTTTTATGGTAAATAGTAAATGTGAAGTCAAAACTTAAAAAGTCATAACTTATGAGTCAAAACTTAAATCTTAGGTCCTAATTACATTAACCACAATGTCGCATTCTGTCGTCGATGTACTGAATCTTTTTAAATGTGTCAATATTAATCTATCTATTCTTTTGAACGATCTAAATACCGAGTAAAAAATCAGCACGAAAGGCATGCACCCTGATCAAACAATTGAGTAATTTTGAGATAAGTTGGCGATAATTTAAAATTTTTTAATTCTCTATCTGGAATCTTGACGTTTATGGGTTCCGGAGAAGTTTTCCCATTCCGAGAACTTCTCTATTGCATTCGGCTCGCGCCACGAAGTCAAGTTCGAGACGATGCTGCCGAAGTGGTTAACCAACCACTGTTCTACCACGATTCGAACTTCCCGACTCAGTACTGTACAGGGGTCGTCGCCAGGGCAGCACACTGTAGTACGGATCAATACCGCCCGGCTCTGGTAAGGGCGGTGAAAATCAATGGGAAGGAACAACTAACTGGGCCTCCAGGGAAAGTTACAGTGACAGGATTCGTGGTGGAAATTCATAGTTGGTGGAGAAATTCACATTTCTGAACTGGCAACATTTTCGCGTGAATGAGGGGGGGGGGGGGGGGGAATTTTCGCCATAGCCATAGGTTCCTGCAGGTTTTATAGTTCGAGATCCGCTGTAAAGTCAGTTTCACTTTAACCACCCGAATGAGCACCAACTTAATACATAAATTATAATAAAGATGTAAAATATTCAAACTAGTATTATGTATGGCGACATACGTTTATAAAACGATGTTAAAAGAACAGTGACTATGTGAGATATAAAGGAATTCTGTTATTCTCTGCTTGAACCAGATGAATTTGTTATGATAGAGTCCGAGGTAGCTTAGTGGTAGCGCGTTACACTTAGGACTGGGAGTTTCTCGGTTCGAAAATCGACAGCGCCATCAAACACCTACGTCAAATGTGTGGAGTGGAAAATTCTATGAAGTCAGAGAGGGTGGGAGAAAGTCCGAGCCCACTAGATGTCACCCCTGGGAGGTGCTCGGTCTAAATTATGGTGTCAGCCTATTCACCTGCAGGGATTCAATCCTGGAAGGCCTTAGTTGTTATATCGGGCCGTATTTGGGGCATTGGAACCATTGGAATTTGTTATGATAGCTAACAGAACGTTTCATGTCAGAGGGCAATGGCGCAACAAGAATCCCTTTCAAGGGGAGGTTTTCCCATTTATGAACGGAAAATTTCCGTTTTGATAAAACGCTTTCCTTGAATTACTTTTTTCCCCTCCGATTTTTAGGGATTATTGTTGTGTAAGGGATTAGGGTTAATTTCATCCTCCGGGATTCCACCCACCGAGATCCCCGCACTGGCGGGGATTCTATTTCCTAATTGAACCGTAGTATGCTTTTATCCGAAGTATTCATACCTAGTATAGAGAATAAAAAACAGAAATGCTTCCATAGTAGGCTTATTTTAATGATATCTGTAAAAAGTGTTTATACTACATTCGAAGAACGGAAATATTTTTCTAAAAAAGCGAAGGTTATAGGTAATGGTTCGTCGATTTGCCACTTTCGAAAGTACTCAAATTTTTTTAAACCAGTTATGAGTTACACTACCGAGTTAAAGCCATTTTTCTGAATTTTTTTTCCTTTCAGAAAAATTCTTCTCTCAGCAGACAACTTGCTATTTTTCTACACGCAACGATGAATAATATGATGAAATAAATAAATAAATAAATTATATATATATATATATATATATATATATATATATAAAACACCTGTAACTTGGTTACTTTTTTTTGTAACCTAATAGTTCGAAGCTTGTTTTGCTCATTTTTTTTTTTTTTTTTTTTTTTTTTCCAAATTTGGTGCTGTTGGGCCGTTATTGCCGTTTTCAGTTTTCAGTTACGAGTTTTAGTATGTTACTAGGTCTCCCGGATCTTGATAGATACATAGGTTTAGAAGAATTTAAGCTGTTTAAAGCACTATGATAATTAGGTTTATTTCGAGGTAATTTTACAAAGCATTTCAATTTACTCGTGTTAATTATTATCAAAAGAGTTCGAAATTAATTATTTCTCTTTAAATTATAGGAATAATCTCCTCAAGCTATACAAAGAGTGCTTTTCATAACAATATTTTTGGTTGATTTGCCATCTCACAAAAAACTAGAACATACTTATTTTTTAATTTTCCAGGACAGAGCCACAAAGATTCATATTATGGATACAGCTTGGCTAAAAATAAAATAATTTCACCGTAAACAAAAGGTGCCTCTTTCAACCGTGAGATGGCAGCAATGAAATATGAAACTAACTCCCCATCTATCGCCCAAATTTAATGATGAATAAAATATTATATATAATTAAAAAATACTTAAAACTCAGTAAACCCTATATAAATGATTTCCTTTTTCGGGTAAGCTTTTTTTTATCAATATGTTGCTCTTGCACGCTTTTTTCACTCTATCGAGTTCCTGACAAACAAACTCGTAGTTTTAGTAACATATAGATAGACAGATTTCTGATAAGTTTCCTACTGTTATAAACTTTATAAGTTGCATAGTTTATTTTTCTTTTTCAAGTAAGCTTTATTTATAATTATGCTGCTCTTGCATGCTTTTTTCACTCTAACGAGGGCCTGACAAACAATCTCGTAGTTTTAGTATCATATAGATGGACAGATTACTGATAGGTTTCCTACCGTTATAAACTTCCGAAGTTTCATAGTTTATTTTTGTCATTAGGAATTGTTTTCACTATATATAATATGAAAATGAATCATTAAACCTAATTATTTTGTAAAATGAGAAGTTATTCAATTTCCATGGCACGAATTTATGAATCGAGATTAACGTCCAAATGAAAAAAAAAAACTTTTTCACCTTCCTTTCTGTAAAATTGCGCTGCTTTTGAGAGATTGGACGCTGCCGTCTAGAAGTGCAGGATTACATATTACTCATGAATGTGTGAATAAAAAAAAAATTAAAATTCAAGTAGTGTCTTCTAACGAAACTACAGCGGGTTATTACTGTAGGATTGCTTATCTTGCTTACCTCTTTTGTATGTATATATGTATGCATGTGTTATGTATATATGTATCTATATATATATGTACGTATGTATATACAGTAACCACCGCGTATAGTGATCACTGGTTATGAGAATCAACCGTTTATAAGAATCAATATCGCAAAAACAAAAACAAATGTATTATTTCCATGTTAAAATTTTCGCTTTAAAGAATCAATCCACCGGCTTTAAGAATCAGTTTACACTCTTCGCTATCCTTTCATTTTTTCAAAAAAGCCTCTTAAAGGTACGAAGTTCTTTCTTTCTTTATTTTTTTTAAAGAAAGAGTGATAAGATGGGATGCAATACAGTCGTAAAATGCATCCCTTTCTTTGTTAGACATAACATAATAGTTTCCCCTTAAACGCTTTAGCTAATCACTGTCATATTAGCTTGACCCAGAGGCATCCTACCCGTCCGGATCCGATTTCACTTTTCTCCACTGACAAACAAAGACAGGGACTCTTTTTTCCCACCTCCCACATCCTGGTTGCGGCTTCCTGGACCCTGAAACACATAAAACTTCGGCGAAGAGTCCACTATCACTTAGGCAAACGTGGCATTATTAGATTCAGCACGTTATCAAACCTTGAAACGTAAGCTAGAAGGTGAATCTTCGTCTGAGACTATTAGTATTGAAAGAGTATTGAAACAGCCTCCAGAAAACTTCATTACGTCAAGCTACCATAGAAAACTTTTTCTTGCACCCATCCTGTAGTTGAAATGTTAAAACTGTCAAGCAGGTATGTTGTAACAAATATTGGATTGTTTTTCTTCTCTTACTATAATCATGTGTATCTACTTAATGGTCTAGAAATTAAGTTGTATTTTTAAAATTATAAAAAATAATTTTAATAAAAGATAATTAACGTAATAAAGAGTATTTTATGGTAAATTTTCTAATATATGTATATATAGGTGTGTGTGCGTTCCTGTCCAAAAACCTAAATTTCGGCTATAAGAATCAACCGCTTATAAGAATCAAAAACAGTAATAACAAACGTGATTTTTATAAGCGGAAATCACTGTATATACATTTTGTATGTCAAAATTTTGACGCATTTTGGTACTTTTCTGTTTAACTGTTTACTGCTTGTCCAAACAATACAGACTGGGTTTGGCGCACTGCCAAAATTATAACTCGCGAAGTACGAACGGACGGTTTTATCGTCTCAAATTTTCCTTTCCGGAGGACCGTTATGAAGGAACGTAATCCTACGTTAAAAACCCCAGACATATGCGCAATGTTGCCAAGTTGCAGAATGGACTGCGGCAGGAAAAGACGATTCCTCTTGATTTTGTGATAGTGGTTTACGATTCCAGGAGCAGCTCATCCTCCGCGAAATCTTCAGTGTTTGGAGGAATACTCTTGAAGAAGGGAAATTTAGGGTCGTCGCCTTGGAATGTTTCCAAAATAAGTGCGTCTATGACCGCTTTACGGCGTCGTGTCACATTTGTACTAATTCATTATTCTTCTGGTCATATCTGTCAGCCTTAAGTGCAGCAGATTGAGGGCGATCGAGTGGCTAGGACCCTTGTTATTGCTCCCGGAGTCTGCGGATTCGAATCCGGTGCTATGCAGGAATGTCTGAGTGTACACTTTGAGCTGTATGCCTCGGTCAGTTAAAACCATGTCGTAGATGATGAGCCATATGCCTCCTTTGTCCCTTCCTAGAATCTTGATTCTGTTTCATTTAAAGTTGCAATCTTGTTAAAAGAAACCCAGTTGCTCACCCTAGCACATGACAAAATTTCGCACAGTACATAACGTAGGGTTGCAGTGAGGTATGAGGGAGGGTATGAACCCTCCCTCATACATCACTGCAAGCTGCGATTCTGTTAAAAGAAACTAAGTTGCTCACCCTAGCACATGACAAAATTTGTCGCAGTACAAAACGTAGGGTTGCAATGAGTTATGAGGGTGGGTTGATCACAATAGAGTAGTTATTGCGCATGTATCGGGAGTTCTTGCTCCTTTCTCATTGGTCGAGGAAACCGTTTTCTATTTCAAGGAGTAGTATGGATTTTGGAGCAATACTGTTCTGCTGTGCGAATTTTCGTCGTGTGGTAAAGGCTTTACGGACGTAATACCTGGGTAGTTCAGCGAATGCAGCCGACTTTATGAAGTTCGGCCCTCTTCTTGTAAGGTTTTATCCAAGTTTTTTCCCCCCAATGGTCCCGGATGTTTAGCTAATTTTTCTCGATAATTACGCTAACCTGAAATGGTAGATATAGGTTTTCCTTAAATTTAATTATTGAATTTTATCAATAATTGAATGAAATGACAGAAAATTTTCGATATCTTTTTTTTCCCCTTTTTCCAATTACTTGTATGAGCACTTTCACAAACCTTCACTAGACGTTCAGAATGCGGATACTTTCCACATGTTTTTCACACTGTATTCTTTTTCCATATTTTATCCGTGACAACCTGAAATAATTAAATGTTAAATATTACTTATTGGGTAAAGTAAAGGTTTCCATATGCTATAACACATTAAAAGATTGATATTCGATAATGGTTAAAATACCCGATCTATTTTGAGAAATGTTGGAAATTCGTCACGGTAGGACTAACGTTAATGTGAGTTTAATTAAAAAACTGAGAAAGATTTTACAAACAGTTCTAAAGACTCAGACTAAGTCAAATAGAATTTTCAAAATCGACGGTTTTCTTTCATTTGGAATTCCTGCGTTATCGGAATTAAATATAGACTTTGCGTGATCAACTGAAAATGTGAATTATTAGCAAGCTCTTTGGACCTCCAAGATACTATAGACGAAGATAAAATTAAGCATTGTAAAGAAAATTTCATCAAAAGAATACAGTGAAATTGACTCCGAAATTTTCATGGAAATATTATTTCAAAAATAATTTTTGTAAATAAGACTTTGACATTAAAATAACCATGACGAATACATCGTGTATATTCAAAAATCAAACTTAATTGTCATTTTTCCAAAAATCTTATAATACACGGAATATTTTTAGTTTACCTATTTCCGTTGTGTCTGCTGAAAGAGATTTAAGTGCCTTAAAAGAAATCAAAACTTTCTGCCTCTCGCTACTATGTTTTGCAAAGAATGACTGGATTGGCACTACGTATCAGTTTTTATTTTGAGCGGAAAGCTTCTTCGCTTCTCATCTTACTGGGTTCCTGAAGATTATAAGATATTCTGCGGAAATAAGCTCGTGAAGCAAATATGAAAATACTCAATTTTTACTTTGTTTTTATTAACTTGCTTTCTTGTTTGTTTGTGTGTGTGTGTTTGTCTAGTAGAAATCTTGCAATCGATTTTTAACTAACTTCCCGACTAGCCAGACATTTGAAACGTTTAGAATAGCTCAGAACACGATGACAATGCATTTTTTAATGCTTTTAGCCATCTTTAAGCAGAATTAAATTCATTTTCAATTAATTTTGTTTTGTAGATTGGTGTTGCCATCTATCGACCGGGACGGAAACGAAAAGTTAAACGCAAGTTAACTTCCAATTAACTTCATTTTCTTTCAAGTTGCTGGGATAATTCATCGAAAAAATTTTAAAAGAGTATTTATAGAGTATTTTTTTTATACAATAATATATAGAATTGTCAAGTTTATATGATTCAACAGAAAATTTAAAAACATGGTATATAAAAAGTTCTTTTTATCTTGTAATTATTTATATATTCTAATACAACAGAAACCCCTTTTCACTACTTTTTGTATATAAAATATCATTGAGGGAGCGAAGCCAATAGGGTTAGAACACGGCAGTCATAACCAAGGATTTAAGGGAATGAAAGGAAAAGGTCATACAAATGCTTTTTGGGATTTTTTTAAAGTAGGATAACGTTCCTCCATAACGATCCTCCGGAAAGCAAAATTTCAGACGCTAAAACCGTCCGTCGTCGCGTGTTTTAATTTTGGCAGCGCGCCAAACCTAGTCTGTATCGCTTGGGCAAGCCGTAAACAGTTAAACAGAAAAGTACCAAAATGTGTCAAAATTTTGACATACATACATACACACACACATATATATACAGTCGAACCTCCATATATCGAAGTAGCAAATTGCGCGAAAAAAATTCGATATATAGAATTGAGCTTAGTCTTATCATAATTCTCTTAAAAGAAAAAGGAAGCTAATTTTCGTATACGAAACTCCATTTCTAATTTATAAACGAATCCCATTAAATGAAAGTTAATAACTAAAAAATGAATTAATATGAAAGATTTATTGATTACTACATATCTTTAAGAAAAACAATAATGCAGACAGTGGTTACAATGATCACAGTTACATTCTTTAAAAAAAATCTACGAATATCTTGCTGAACAGTGAGTTATGCGGAAAGTTCAAAGAAATGTTCGTATTTATTCAGTCCACTAAAAACTTCATCAGGGACATTTTCCGCGAATTGAAGTCCACGACGTATTGTTTCAAATGCCAAAAATTGGGAGATTTTATTCTAAAGTGGAATAAAATCTCCCAATCTGTCTTGAAAAAAATTTCGATATATACAGATTTTTTCGATATATAGAAACAAATTTTCTATGTAATGAACATAGAAATTTGCTAAGAGTTCGATATATAGAAAATTTCGATATAGAGAAGTTCGATATATGGAGGTTCAACTGTATATGTATATATATGCATACGTACATATAGATAGATGCATATATACATAATACATACATACATATATACATACAAAAGAGGTAAGCAGCGTTAAGTAATCCTACGTTAATAAACAGGGGTACTTTCGTTAGAAGAGACTACCGGACATTATTTTTCTTTTTATCACACAGAATATATAATATTGAATATTGTATGTAGAGGACGCCAGACAGATGACTGTCAGATGTGTGTTTGCAGACTGCAGCTGCAACCACCATTTGGGAAGGGGAGGTGTCGTGCCTGGCGTTCTCTACTTGGGAAGGGGACGACGCTGTGGGGTCTCTAAGAGGGAAGAGCCCACGTTGGTCAGTCTGTGTTGGGGAGTTGGAAAGAACAGTGCGTGGGAGTGTGACCCCGAGGACGCACTGGGTTTTGTTTGCTCTCGGTCAGAGTTAGATGACTGAGGTAGAGATTAGTTAATGTAAATATTGCAAATAAGTTCTGCGAATAAGTTTTTGAGTGCTATGTTTGCTTGTGAGTAAAATATTTTGAATACTCACTCGAGTTGGTGTTGGTTGGGTTCACGATAACGTCGTCGATCAGAGAGAAGGGCGATACCATGGTCTTTATTGCTGATCATCTAAATTAGTAGAGTTAACAATTAGTCTACAGCGAGTTTCATGAAATTTTGGTAGCTAAAGTTCACGAAACTCAACTTAGTCAAACTCGTTCTGAATTCTTTACATTAGACCAAAACAGCCGGTCAAAATTATTAGTTTTAGCATTTTTGATAAAATATTACCCCCCTTTAAATTTTCAGTGCAGTTTCTTTTTATCGCCTTTTTTTCAGTATTTGCCCTAATCAATATTACAACTCATTTTCCATTCTCCTTCAGTTTTTTTTTTTTTTTTTTTTTTTTTTTTTTTTTTAAATTGGTTTGGTTTGGTTTGGAACGCTACGGTCAACTTTTTGCTACACGAGGGCTAACTAGGCCGGGACCTACAGTTTAAAGTCGAAACCGAACGGCTACAAACATCCATCTCAACAGTGGGACTCGAACCCACAGGATCTGAACCGAATGACAGCGCCCTAGTCATTCGGCCATCCCCTGGCTCCTTTTTTTTTTTTTTTTTTTTTTTTTTTTTTTTTATAGAGATATGTAGTACCTATCTATCTATCTATCTATAAAACGCGTAGGTATGCGGCACAAAAATCGACGATATTTCTACACTCTGAATGGCAACGGCTGCAACTACCAGATGTAAACATTAGCGGCCGTCCGCAATTTGCAACCGCGTGTCACCATGGATTTATGCACTGAAATCAGGAATGCTCGAAAGCGAGCTGCACGATCAAGTGAAAATTGGGAAGTCTCAAGAAAAAGAAGGCGAAGAAGAAATGATTCATTAAGGGAGAGGCGTGAAAGAGAGAGCATAAATGATCGAGAGGTTAGGCTTAACTGTCGCCGGCATAGCTACCGAGAGCCAGTAATAGTTAATTTTGTACACATTTTTCAGTACTTGCTGATTTTTTACTCCATTTTATAAGTGAAGAAATTTTCCCAACAATTTATTATTTGATATGATTAAGTGTAGATATCTGAATTGTGAACAATAGAACATACAGAGAGTGATGTAATACAAACTATATTTTAGTACTTGCTGATTTTACTCCATTTTTTTGAGTGAAAAATTTTTTCCCCAACAATTTCTTATTTGATGTAATGATAGTGTAGATATCTTAATTTTGAAAAATAGTACATACAGAGAGGCATGTAAATTTTAAAATCATTGGTGTTGGGTTTCTCGGTCTTATCTTTAACTCTGTTCTGGAAGTAATGAAAATTCACATTTTTTAATCACGATGTTTTAGAATCAGCCTTATAGAGAATACCCCTTAACAGGGCCGCCCAGAGGGGGGGGGGGGACCTGGGGCACTTTGCCCCAGGCCCCCAACTGCCGGAGGGGCCCAAAAATTTTTTTAAAAATATTTATTAGATTTCCTCCGAAAGAAAATTCTGAAACTTGTACCGTACTTCAAAATTCAAAATAATCTCCTGAAAAAAGGGGCCCCCCCAAAAATAAAAAAAAATTATTCGATTAATCAGATTTCTTGGGGCCCCCAACATAAGTTTGCCCCAGGCCCCGTAAAGTCTCTGGGCGGCCCTGCCCCTTAACAACGTATATTTATGATGACAGGCAATGGTAACATTCCTTACAAATGTTACTTTTAGTTGAGTTGTTTTGCAAAAGAAAATATACTAAAAACGACCATGCAGGTCACGCAGCGGCTAGTATCTTAGTATACTGCGACCAGTTATTTTAAAAGTGTACACGATTAAGAGAGTGTCCTCTGAGAAGTTTGTACTTAATTTCAGATTCAGATATGTACGCATATGCATACAGCATCAGTTCGCTGTGACTAATTGTCGCTTTAATTGTCCTTCTCCTAGTTCATTTAGAAATGTTATGTAGTATATCCTTCTGATTATCAAAGGACTACCTTATAGAGTGTTCGTAACTCAGTCTTGCATGAACGGCAACAATAATAGTAATAATAATAAACTAATAATAATTTTAAAAAATAATGTAAAAATTATACTAATTTCATCATTTGTTAATTATTTTATTGAGGAAATTAGCAACTACTAAAAATAATATATTTAAAATTAATAATGATAATTTGTACTACTACTGATAATAATTCTTTGGTTACCCTGTAAGTATATCAATTTTGCATGAAAAGCAATTGTGATATATTAAATCATTCGAAGAAATTTTTAAAAATCAATGAACAAATCTCTCTATTCTAAAAAAAAGTAACTGGCGCTGCCGCCGCCGCCGCTGTCAAAAGCTTGTCACGCTATCTCCTCCGAAACCACTGGGGGTATGGGGTCGAGACCGAAACCAATCGATGCAGAACAATGTGGGGAAGAAAGTAAGACATGTCTCATATTCGTCGGACTTTAAGTTTTTTTTATTTTATGTTTTGTGGGAAAATATTGACTTTTTCATGTTCAGATTACGATAACTCGCCAAAAAAGGATCGTAGAATTTTTTTTTTTTTACAATCTAAGACTACAGACATTTCTCCTTCAAACAAGACCTCATTTGTTTAAAAATAATTTAAAACAGACTGATATTTTTAATAAAATTGAAAACCCACTTTTTGGAAAAATTTATGCGTTTCGAGATATATAAATTCGATGCTCTCAGACTTATTATGTTACAAAGAAAATATTTATATCAACTGGAAGATGAAAGCTTTCTCATTCATATAAACTTCATTTGAAGTCTCTATCTTAAAATTTCGATTTTTAATTGAATTTTAAAGAAATACTTCAAAAAAATCTTCTCATTCGCTTCCTTTGCAGACATGAAAGAAGATCCAATTTTTCACCCATAGGCGGGCTTCATCCATTTCGCCGGGAGGTGGGGGGGAGCTTCAACTGTAAACAAATGAATGACTCAATCGCTGTAAACAACTATTGAGTCATTCATTCACTTGATTCACCAGAGGAGCGAGCGTAGCGAGCCTAGGGGCGAAGCCTCTAGTAAATTAAAAAAAATAAAAGAAAGAATATTTTATTGAGAAAATTTTCGCAAAAATGCGTTCGAGCAAAAAAAGTCGATTCTAGATGAAAGACAGAAATGATGACCCGACAAATTCAATTCATTGACTTTACCCGTAAAAACGTTAAAATATCTAAGTTTTTGTTTTATTTTGTTTGTTTTTGTAATAAAGAAATAACATATAATTACAAGATAAAAAGAACTTTTTATATACCATGTTTTTAAATTTTCTGTTGAATCATATAAACTTGACAATTCTATGTATTAATAAATACCTTTTTAAAATTTTTTCGATGAATTATCCCATCAACTTGAAAGAAAATGAAGTTAATTGGAAGTTAACTTGCGTTTAACTTTACGTTCTAGTCCCGGTCGATAGATGGCTGCACCAGTCTACAAAACAAAATTAACTGAAAATGAATTTAATTCTGCTTAAAGATGGCTAAAAGTATTAAAATAATGCATTGTCATCGTGTTCTGAGCTATTCTAAAAGTTTCAAATGTCTAGCTAGTCGGGAAGTTAGTTGAAAATCGATTGCAAGATTTGTACTGGACAAACACACAAACAAACAAGAAAGCGAGTTAATAAAAACATGGTAAAAAGAGGAGTGCAGCGATATCGATGATTGGTTTGGTTTGAAGCGCGTATGGTCATCTTTTGCAACTCGGAAGCTAACTGACCGGGACTTACGGCCTCTTCACACTGAATCCGGAGCTTTACGTAGCGTCAGCCTCAAACATTTTAACCAGTCACAGAGCTCAATTAACTGACCACGTGATCCGTAAAATCCAATCACAGGTCATGTGAACAATCTCGGAGCCAACGAAGAAACTTATTAACGCAATCCTCCGGGTGCAATGTGAACTGGCCTTTACAGCTTCGAGCCGATTTTGAACGGCTACAAACACTCTTACCCACCTCAGAACTATGGCTAAAATTGATTCAGGCGAATTTCTTGATTGTGAAGATGAGTTATTAGACTGTGAAGGTGATCTATTGGGTACAAAAAACAAACATGAGTTATCAGACACTAACGATGACGCAGAGAGCATATTAAATTTTTTCTTTTCAAATTACAGTAAAATCTCGTTTATCCGGCCCTCATTAATCCGGATCTTCGGAAAATCCGGATCAGATTTGTAGACATTATTTTTATTTAATGTTCACATTCGATAATAATTTTTAACTATGATAGCAAGAACGCAACTACAAGCACGCCAAATATTAGCTTTTTTAGTTTGATTCGATGTACAGTTCTTGCATAGATTGTACAATAAATTATGGTAATAAAAGGCTTTTTGTTGATTTTAAGAAATCTTTACTAGATTTACTAGTTGTCTACTAAGAAATGATGTGAAAAGTTATTTTTATATTTTTTAATGTCTTGTAAACGATGCTATGTAATTTTGTTACAAAATATAGTTTTTTTTATCGTAATAAGCGGTAAGTCTGCTTAGTTAAGGATTTTGTTTTGCTTATTACCCATATTACCTGGATTTTCGATTGTCCGGATTGCTTATGTTCCCAGTTAATCCGTATAAACAAGGTTTTACTGTACGTACTATATTTAAAATCTGACATTTTGATTGGTTTAGTAGAAAGAGTTATGTTTCAAGTGACGCTATGTCTCACACCAAAGTTATTTAGTTATTTTAAACATGACAAAATTTTGATCTGTAAAAATGGTCTGTTAAAGTGACTCATATGAAAAAAAGGCTGTATTCAATCTTATAAAATATATTCAGATTTTACAGAAATAGAAACTCAGCTACTTACCATAGACATTCCTTTCCGTAGCGGACATTTCATTAAGGCTGCTGTGTAGTAACCCTACTGGTTTCGCTCACCCCAATGTTAACCTATGGAGAAAATGTGTCCAAGAATTGCCGACTTGGATATAAATATTTTTCTTTAAATTTTAATTGTAGTCCGGAATAGAGAAAGAAATTTTACGCCTTGGAGCCTTTTTCATTAAAAAAAATGCAAATAATATTTTTGAATTCAAATTATTCGAGGGGAAAAATATAGTAAAGTGTGTTTTCAACAGTGTGTAAATTCCTTTGGTGGACGAAATTTATAAAATGAATCCTGTTGCAAAGTGCAGCTATCTGAAATTACCATTTTTACAATGTTTTTATTAACTTGCTTTCTTGTGTGTTTGTGTGTGTGTTTGTCAAGTACAAATCTTGGAATCGATTTTTAACTAACTTCCCGACTAGCTAGACATTTGAAACTTTTAGAATAGCTCAGAACACGATGACAATGCATTCTTTTGATACTTTTAGCCATCTTTAAGTAGAATTGAATTGATTTTCAGTTAATTTTGTTTCGTAGACTGGTGCAGCCATCTATCGGCCGGAACGGGATCGAAAAGTTAAATGCACGTTAACTTCCAATTAACTTCATTTTTCTTTCAAGTTGATGGGATAATTCATCAAAAAAATTTTAAAAAAGTATTTATTAATACATAGAATTGTCAAGTTTATGATTCAACAGAAAATTTAAAAACATGGTATATAAAAAGTTCTTTTTATCTTGTAATTATTATTGGATTATCAGCATTTATGTAGCTGTAAACAATAGACACATTTTCTCCATAAGTTAACATTGAGGTGAGCGAATACAATAGGGTTAGTACACAGCAGCCTTAAATCGATTGAATACAGATATTCCTCCACTCATCTGCAGTCAGCTCATCTGAGAGATAGCCAAGAAGTGTTTTGTCATGGCCGTTTAATGGGGGATAGAACAGCGACCTAAATGCTCGATACCAATTTCTTTTTCCACTATTTAAAATCAAATTTGAAACAGTTCTATGTTTAGTCGAAACTTAATGATAAATTAAGTATGAAATACAATTTAAAAGAGCTGTGGACTAACCGTTCATGTTATTAATCGCTCGTTGGGTAGAGTTTCTCCCCAAATCTGACAGTCTTTGAACGCCATTAATTTATTTATTTTGGAGAATCAACAAATGGTATCTTTTCAGTGGCTAGTAATACATCGACTGTATTTAGGAAGAGACTTATTCCGCGTTTTCAGTTGGAGTAATAAAAAAAGGGGTATTCAACCTTTACTGCTGAATAGGATGGAACACGTATGTAGTACTTTACTGCAGTGTTTCCCAACCTTTTTATACTTGAGTACCATCTGAGTACTTTGTAGGGTCGTGGCGTACCACTGGTTAAGTTATAACTTTTCGAGGGGGTCAAATAAATTCTATACACATATAAATGATTTTACAAAATGCATTTAAGTATAAATAAAATTTATATTTATTTAATAGAAATTTATATTTATTAAATAGAAGATTGGCTATGACGCCCTTAGTTCTCTTGCCTTCCAATAGCTCTGAATTTTACAGTTTAAGAACACAAGTGCAGAGCACGAGTCCAGATGAGTAGCATAAAAAATTTGCTCTTGTCCACTCAAAGGACATAAGGGGGAGTTCCAAAGTTTGAGCCGGTTGGCCTGTAGTAAGACGGAAAAGTGCCACAGCTGCACTTCTAGGAAAATCGGGTATGTTCTGTGTACCCTTAAACAGTAAATAAAATAAAATAAAATACTGAAAATAAGTCCATAAAACGAGAAGAAGCCGTAATTGTTATTAACAAATGGCAAGCACAATTTCCCATTACTAAATTGTCTATCAGGAGGCTTAATGAAAAACTTGCTGTTGCTTATGCTTATTTCTTATTAGAGCTTCTATATCAGGTTTAATAGTGCTTATCTTTAACTAGTCCATTGTACCTATTACTATTGAACCCTTCTACTTACCACCCCAAATGCTTTCGCGTACCACCACCACCAGTTGGAAACCACCGCTTTACTGAATGTATTTTATAGCCTAATTATGTATTCATCTATATTACGGAAATCATTTACGTAAATTCTCGTTTCGCCCGGCAGATCACGGATTACGCCCCGCAGGCTACGTAATCATTTACGTAATCTGTCTACATCGTATAGTAAGTAGCGTTTCGAGCTTCCACAATGTGGGCCTGGGTTCGAATCCTGGATAAGGCAAGAACGTCTGCTCATAGGAGGCATTGTTTGTTCACCTATATGAAGCTCCCATCATAAAGAAGACAATAAATTCCCGCTGTGGATGGGTCAATGTCCTCAGAAAAACAGTACCTGTCACATTGAAAAAAACAAACAATTATGCAAATTTAATTTCGTCGAGCACCCTACTTTTATTGACAAACGACATTTTATTTTCGTGAAAATCATCATAATTATTTACCATACGTAGTGAAAGAGAAGAGATACTTTGTACTGAACGAAGTAAACATTGAATATTTCATGAGAGTTTTTAGGTCAATGCGTATTTGTTATCAATTCATTTTTTATGTTTTATCTCTCATAAATAGGATGAGAATACGAGCAAATTTCTTTTCCCCCAACAAACCTGAGTCGGGAATCGCGTGATCAGGCCCATTAACCTTCGCTTGCAAGTTAAACTGAACTACTTTTAATATTTTTGCGACCATTATCGCAAATGAAGACAGCCCAAATGGAGAATGATGGATAACAGTATAAGAAATGTTATTCTTAAACTTAAGCGTTTCTACAGAGTATAAGCTCTTAATTTCATCTTCTGTATACGACGCGATCTTTTGCGCTCCGTGGAACACCAGAAGCTCCTCCACCCCCGGTCCATTTGTGTTTAGGAAACCTCTCGAATATTAAAAAAAAATAAAATTGATATAACTTAAAAGGTGTAGTTTTTTATCAATATGAGGAGTATTCAAAATGGCACTATTCTTTTTACAGTAGCTAACAAACTATCCAAGCAAACGCTGTCATAGAGGATCATTCAGAATTTCTGACAATGTTGCCATAAAAAAAAAACGAACGTTAAAGCTGGTATTAAACCTCTCCAACTTTCAGAAGAATCGATTAGTCGGAAAGAAATAGTTATCCATATGAGAGGTGTTCGAAATAATCCAATTACTTTTTTAGTAGTCAGGCGTGAGCAAACATTATCATAGCGGGGTCATCCAGAATTAACCTTTAGCTTACGGGGCTCATTTTTTCGATTCCCTCATTAGAACGGGAAATTTCATACCCCCTCTGTAAGAACGGCCATTAACCTTTAGCTTACGGGCCATTTTTCCGATTCCCTCTTTAGAACGGGAAATTTCATATCCCCTACGTAAGAACCGCCATTAAAGGGGTTATATATATATATACATAGTGCTAGATTTCTAGAAATAGAGATGCCGGAACGGTAACCTTCCAGGGTGTGTGTGTGTGGGAGGGGGGGGGTATTCCAAATTATTGATAAAGAGAGGTACCGGAACGCCGTTCCGGCGCGTTCCGCCTCAAATCTAGCCCTGTATATACATATATATATATATGTATATATATGTATATATATATATATATATATATATATATATATATATATATATATATATATATATATATATATATATATAACACCTCTTTAATGGTTATATATATATATACATACTTATATATATATATATATATATATATATATATATATATATTCATCTTTGGGCCCATATTATTGGGATACATGCTATCCCAACCCGTAAGGGAAAGGTTAAGGGTTTATATATATATATACACTCATGGACAAAAAAATTAGCCCACCAAGAAGGAGTCGTCAAAATGAAACGAAATTTTACATACGTAATGACTACTTTGATATAAGTAAATGATAAGAAAATCAAAGAAAAAGGATAATTTATTTCAGAGAAAAAGGCAAAAGAACGGAGGAGTTAATACTAGGTTGGACCCCCTCTAGCGCGAATGCACGATGCGATACGATCGGGCATTGAGTCATACAAGTTCTGTATGTCTTGAGACATTTCGTTCCATATTTGCTGTAACCTTGTATCTAGTTCGTTCAAACTCGTCGGATGCCCAACTCGTCGTCCTAAATGATCCCAGATATGCTCGATTGGAGACAGATCTGGGGATCGGGCAGGCCAAGGAAGGGTAGTAACAGTGCGGAGACAGTCTTGTGACACCCTTGCCGTATGAGGCCGAGCATTGTCTTGTTGAAAAATGGCTCCTGGGAGCCGTTGCATGAGTGGCAACACATGTGGTTGCAGGATTTCATGAACATACCGCTGGGCTGTCATGGTGCCACGGAACAATACTAGGGGTGACCGTGTATTGTAGGCAATGGCACCCCATACCATCACACCAGCTGTGGGAGCGATGTGTCGCTGTACAGCAAAGGCAGGATTGAAGCGTTCACCACGGGCTCTCCACACACGAACACGATTGTCATCACTGCCGAGATTGAATCTGGATTCGTCGCTAAAGACGACCTGGTTCCATTCCGCTGCAGTCCAGTTTCCTCGTGCGCGGCAAAACTCCAAACGGAGGCGTCGATGGGTGGGCGTCAAGGGCAGCACACGTAATGGGCGCCGCGATACCAACTGTCCTTCAGCCAGGCGCCTTCGTATGGTTCGAGAAGACACAGAGGCCTCTAGTGAAGGTGCTACCTGTGCCTGGATGGCGGCCGATGAAGCAGTTGGCTGTACGCGTGCATTTCTTACGATGTGGCGGTCTTCTCGACGACTGGTCTGTCGAGGGCGTCCTGAGCCTGGTCTTCGTGTACATGACATCTCTCGGGTCCACTGGTCCCAACACCTCCTCACAACACAATCAGAGCGGCCTAATTGACGAGCTACCCGCCTAGCTGACCACCCAGCTTCCATCATCCCGACGATTCTCCCCCTCTCAAACTGCGACAACTGCTTATATTGTCTTCGAACACGGCGTAATGGCATGTCTATCTCAGCTCTTCCTTTGTAAATGATTCAGCACACTCAAACAAGCTTTGGTTACCTGTTTTATACTCCACAGAGTACGATGTTCAACGCCCTCTACCGGCTATACGTAATGCGCAATCACGCTGCATTTCTAATCATTTGCATATCTCCTCGACATGTACCTTCATTGCAAGTTTCGTTACGATCCCGCAGTTATTTCTTGGTGCGCTAATTTTTTTGTCCATGAGTGTATATATATACAGTGGAATCTCGATCTATTGTTTTTCAAGGGACCGACTGAAATGAACGATAAATGCGGGAAAACGATAGATGCGGAAACATAACAAAGCAATATGATCGTTGGAACTGGATAAAATGAACGATACATACGGAAAAACGATGGATCCGAAAACGATCGATCGAGATTCCACTGTGTATATATATATATATATATATATATATATATATATATATATATATATATATATATATATGTCACGTCACATTTCACCACATGACTTTCCATAATAACACATAAGAGGCATAAAAGACGAGGCAGAGTTCTGTAAAGTTGCAGTCCTTTATTTCTGTAGAAGTTATGGCGGAGACAGGGCGTCCTTCTAGCATGACGCAGAGGATACACGTGTTCACATAGAGACAACCACAGAATGCCTGTCTGACTCGTTTAGCCAGGGGCTGTACTAAAAGTCAGCGACTGTTCACGTAAACACAGATGTTTGTCGTGGGTGGTAAGACTGATATACTTCTTAGAAGCACATTGGGTGCGTTTTATCTTTATGGTATTGTTTGACACTTTTGATCGCTTTATCTCTTGCACCTGCAGCCATTATCTCTCAGATATTGTGAACTGCGGATTTAGATGACTAGAGATGGGGTTTTGTTAATCCTTCTGGAGAGGCACGGCTCTATATTTCTATCAACTGGTTCGGATTTATAGTGGTGTTTATCCCATACTTTTCACTCTCTGCTGCGGTTATTTGCCTGAATGTATTTTTCTGGAACTTGCAGATGTTCACTTGCTGTTGGGTGGGCTATTCTGAGAAAAGGGGCCTATCTTAAACAGATGTGGGGACCCGAATTATAGAAATAGACGAGATTCAAACTTATAATATCACTATCTAATATATAAAAATGAATGTTTGTCTCTCTGTAATTGTATAGAAATCCACAGTTTAGGAGCAACGATCGTGAAATTTTACATACAGGCGTCTTTAAAAACAGCCGAGGGTCTGAAGAACTTCAAAAATCGAAATTAATTACCGTTGATTTTTAATTAATAAAAAACCAACAATTTTGAAACTAAATGTAAGCTGTTACACTTTGTTGAATCATCTCTCTGAATATGGCGTCCACGTTAGGGTTAGCTGGCAAACAGCGAGCGAAAAGATAAAAATAAATAAAATCAAAAAGTTTCAAGTTATATATTAAACCAGAATAATAAATGAAAATAATAATCTTTCAAGTCAGATTTTATACTCTAAAATAAATCGGATCCAACGGCATATTGACACTGTCACACGCGATGGAAAATTCGAATCAACCACGCTAAGTGTCACGAGATCTTTTTTAATCGTTACTGCAACCCCCCTCGCTTATGTCTTTGTGTCTATTGAAGAGTTAAAGACTAAGCTTCTATCCTGCTAACTTATTTCTGACTTAAAACTCCTCTCACTCCATAAATACATGTATATTCACCAACCCATAGCAACTTTCCAGTAATCTTAGTCGATTATTTTCCTATTTACTCAACAAAGCAGCATGTCATTCTTGCGCATTCAGTAAAAGCGTTCATTTACTACGCTACACGACGCGGGTTCGAATACGGATCGTGCAAATTTTGCTAAACCTGTATTTTCAGCTTTTTTATGGATGCTTTTGCATTTCAGCTTTTATTTTATTATTTTTTAAATTATTATTATTATTATTATTTTAATTTATTATTTTTTTAAAATTATTTTTATTTTATTTTATTATTTTTAAAAATTATTATTTTTATTTTTCATATTATTAATGTGTATAACGTTTCGTATACTTTTTTTTCTATGTTATTTATACTGTGTTTAGTTTTTTAATGGATTTTGGTAGGTTTATTATAAATTTATATATTTTATGTTTTACTTTTCAGGATTTTTTGTCCAATGATAAAGGCTAAATCTTTTCTATGTTATTTATACTGTATTTAGTTTTTAAATTGATTTTGGTTAACAAACATTCGACAATTTGACATTTTTTAACTTTTCAGCTTTACTTTTCAAAATTCTTTACTTTCCTAAAGACAATTTGACATTTTTCCTTTTCAGCTTTTAGTGGTTTATTAGAAATGTATATATTTTATGCTTTACTTTTCAGGGGTTTTTTGCTCCAATGATGAAACGCTAAATCTAGCTGAATTCTGAAGAAATTATTGTAAATTTATGGTTTTTTATGTTGGGTTTTCTTTTTATTCATGCGTATAACATTTCACATGCTTTTTATTCTATGTTATTTATACTGTGTTTAGTTTTTAAATTGATTTTGGTTAACAAACATTCTTAAAATCCCGGGCAACGCCGGATAAAATATCACCTGTGTAGGTTGATAATTTATAAATTTTAAAACTGTTACCACATGTATATTTACAGATCCACAAGAACTTTCCAATATTTTTAATTAATAAATAACCAACAACTTTTGAAAGATGCGACTCTCGATTCACAGGCATTCAGTAGATGGCGCCACTATTTTAAACTTTTAGTATTCCAACCATAAGACAAAAAAATATATTTTTTTAAAAATCGTAAGGGATATTTTTATGGACAAAATAATGCAGAAGAAAATATTGAAATTAAATCTAATAGGACATACTAAAGAATATAGTACAGTTTGAGGAACATATCTTTTACTGTATTTTAATATTTTTTGGATAATGTCCAATCGTTTGCCGCATTAGCAAGAAAAAAAATTTTTTTTTTTATCTATTTCGTTGTTACGTGACGATAAATTTATTTAAAGTACCAGATAAAGAAATCACATGATCAGCGTTTAATAAATTAAATTGTAAAAAATAATCTTTAAAAATTCACCAAAAATTAGAAAATGGAGGTAAAGATTCGAAAAGAATTTCATTTTAAAGGAATTTTTATGATCTTTTTCGTGATATAAATTTTACAACCCTCAAATTATTATTTTAAATGCAAACTTGAAAAAAGTTACAAAAACAGGTTAAAAATTTAATTTAAAAAAATCTAAGAAAATTTTTTCAAAAATCTTTCTTAGTGCACCCCTACGTTATAAGAAGAATGGCCATGCAAAATTTCAGTCCTTTAGGTTCAGCGGTTTGGTCTGTACTTGTATGTCAGTCAGTTAGTCAGTTACGGAACTGTTTTATATATATAGATTTTTATTACTACCTTTATATCGTAACGTTAACTTCATGCGCACACATTATTTTCCAATGCTTTTTTTTATTATCTTTATAATAAGCGTAATTTTCATATGATTTTAAACAACAATCGTTTTTAACTGGCATTCAATTGGCTGTTAAAACTTTATATTTACACCCTATTTAAAAGAAGTAGGGTGTAAATTGTAGGGTGGAAAGTTGGTAAAATCAAAATTTTGTGCAATGTATTTAATTTCTCGATTAAAAGTAGTTTTTTTCTAAAAATTAATTTATTTCGCTTGAAAAGCTAAATATTTTATGCACGCGGTTTATATTATTACTCGCGGCCCGTCCCGACTTTGTCCGGGTTGAACAAAATATTATACCAATAAATTTCCAGTTGATAGCCAATAAATTGTAAATCTTTCTTTACCTTAAATATCCAATAAAAAGCGTAGTTCCAAATGTAGTTTTCTTCAATAAACCCTTTAACGTTGCCAGTTTCAAAAATCCTTTATGTATTTATCAATACCTCCTTTACTTGAATCTTTAAAATATTACAACCTTTTCCTTACGGGGTGGGATAGAATATATCCGAAGCACATACTTTCGAAAAATACGGTGTGGTGTCGGCAGAGATACAGTCTCGAATTCCACTTCATTGTGACTTTCCTAACGGCTTTGCCTCCGAAGAACAATTGTGTGACATTCTGGGAACGGAGGGTGAATCTTGCAGAAAAGGACTGAATAATAATCTTTTGTCGTTCTATCTAGAGGCTATTTCTTTTCAGGCGAGAGACATCAGAAGGACGGTTCACCCGCGGTTCATCCATTTTCAGCCTTTTGAGAGATGAAAGAGGCACGGGGTGCCGATGAACTACTATTGAAATTCTTCTTCAATAGTAAGAAAGCAATTAACCACTCTTTCCCCTGACTCCCCACGCTGAATGTCCCACACGTAAAATGGGGATAGGAAGTAGATAGCATTTTCCCGTTCTAAAGAGCGATTTCGAAAAACAGACCCCGCAAGCTAAAGGGTGTTGCTATGGTTACTTGACTGCGGTTGACAAAGGAAAAGTTGTAAGGTATATTGTAATGTACAAAAATTTTTTTTAATTAAAAAAACACATAAAATTCCCGTGTATCACAAAGTATCATACGGGACTTACAGTTACCCTCCACATACAAAATCTGCTCTCTCTCTCTTTATATATTATTATAGAAATATAGATACACATTGCTATCTCAAAATTAGAGTAAGAGATGAAATAAAAATACAAAAATAAAAAAAGGATTTTAAGTAAAGAATGTTTTTTTAATTATTTTAAGCACCTAAAATAATATTCAAATTAATATTACGTTACTTAATCATTAAAGTTAATTTTTTAAAAGAAAAAGGTGTGCCGGAGAACGGCTAGTTTGGAACCGCTAACGTCAGAACAGGAGCCCACCGCGATAGCACCACGCTAAGGAACCTTTGAGTCTTCGTCACAAAAAGCGGTAGGTGACAGTAGCGGTAACAATAGAAATTGTTAGGATTAAGCCCCTAACTTTATTTCTACTGATCAGATATACATAATATATAGCCTATGTCCATCTGGAATAATGTACCTTTCAAACAGTGAAAGAATTTTTCAAATAGGTGCAGTGGTTCTGGAGATTACCCTCCACGTACAAAATCGCTCTCTCTTTATATATAAGTATAGATTACTTTCTTTATATCGTAACGTTAACTTCATGCGCGAGCATTATTTTCTTATGCTTTTTTTATTATTATCTTTATAATAGCTTTATTTTCATATGGTATTAAACAACTATCGTTTTTATTCATATTATGTTGGTTTTTTATTAATTAAAAATTAAGGATAATTAATTTCGATTCCGGAAGTTCTTATCTTTATTTTCATATGCTTTTTCATTTACGAATTATTCAAATGTTGGTTAAAAAACTTTTGCGTAATTTATACATTTGTGTGTGTTTAATTATTGAAATTAATAAATTTATATTTCTGGAGAGGATGTTTCAGTTTTTAGTGGTACTATGATGAAAGGCTGAATATACCAAAATTCTGAGGAGTTTATTATGGAGAGAGAAGGAATTTAATATGTAGAGGATGTTTATAGGAGTTAAATGTGGAGAGGAGTTGAATGGTTTGCAGCCCTCAATCAAACACTTCATTTTTTAAGAGGCAACGCTGCAGTCATATCATTGTTCTATTAGAAATTTCTGCTGAACCTGTAATTGCAGCTTCTTTTTTTTACCCCAATGATGAAAGGCTAATTCTAGCTGAATTCTGAGGAGTTTATTATAAATTTATATATTTATAGATTTCACAAGGTTTTTTTTCGTTTATTTATACTGTGCTTAGTTTTAAATTAATTTTGGTTTACAATCATTAGAGAATTTGACATTTTTACTTTTCATATTTTTGTATTACAATGATGAAAGGCTGAAATTCTGAGACGTGTATAACATTTCACATATATTTTTTATGTTATTGATACTGTGTTAATTTTAAATTGATTTTGGTTAACAACAAACATTCTTAAAATCCCGGGCATCGCCGGGTACTTCAGCTAGTATATATATAAATGTGTGTGTGTGTGTGTTCAAGCTGCCACGCCACAGATTCAGAGTTCGACCCTGCGACTGGGCAAGGTCGACTCAGCCTTTAGCCTTTCATCTCTTGAGTGGGTCTATAAAATGAGGACCAAGCATGCTTGGGAACTAAACTCTGGGGGTCCCATGTGAGGTTGACCACCTGACCGAGACATATGCTGTATGGCACCCCAAGCTGTCTTGCTGATAGGACCCCAGTTTTAATTCAAAATCAATTTATTTTAGTACACACCATCTACACCCAAACCGACGGTAACTCGTTCGTCGGTTATATGAATTCTCAGGGCATTGAATTCTCCGGGCATATGAATTCTCCGGGCATATGAATTCTCCGGGCAGAGATGACATAGCAATTAATACGTTTCGAGCTCCCGGTATAAGGATTCCTTCAGAATTTTTATAGTGCCCGACAATAGTACAGGACCTCTGCACGGATGCCTTTTAAGCTTTAAGGGTATTTCTATGTGTCACGGTCCAAAAAGGTTAGAAATTATGTCTGAAACTAGAAAAGTGTAATAATAAATAATAAAATAAATTATAGTCTTAATAGAGCTTTCTACTTCCCGTAAGACGTGTGTGGTGGTGGTGGTGGGGGGGGGGGGATGGGAAAAAAACACGGTCGAAAAGGGGCCACGGTCGTAAAAAGGTTGAGAAACTGATCTACACAATACTATTTCCACCCAAAGTCACTTTAACCTCACAAAACTAAAGCCGTACTTATCCCCCGCGTTCATATCTGCATGATTAGGTTACATTACCTTCAAATCATTGGTAAGTACGTATGATACTTCGTTTTCCATTCTTTGTATTCTTAACCAGGAACTTAACAGCTATATTTTAATTATTACACGAAATGTTATGACGATGTTTCAAGTGAAGGCTGTTTTTTTTTAAATTAATTTATTTTTTATTTATAGCTCCGAATTTAAGTCGTACATAAGTCCCACTTCTTATTTATATCTTATTATTTAACTGATAGAGCCAAAATATTTCAACTAAAGTGGGCCATCTGTATTTATATGTGAGCCTTCGGTCGCAAAATCTTGTGTCTTAACCGCCCAGGACCATCTGCGCTTACTCATAGAAACGGCACTGGGTATCGAACACGGACTAACTATTTTCACAGGCAGAAGCATATTTTTTTTTTATACAGACTAGTTTTTAGCATTATGGACGTAACTACACTGTTCCGAACTGGTTTTTGCTTTCGGTTCGTTGACCCATCCTGAATCCTCCATTCTTTCACCATAGGCGCCTGATAGTGCCTAGCTTCTTGGAAATAAACATTTCGAGGTGACCTGAAAAGCACATTCTCACCTCTCTATGGATGTCTAGATTTATTTATTTTTGGAGAGAGATCAGTAGATGGATGAGAATGCACAATTTGATCCTCATATGTGTGTCGATTCAGTCTAATTTGAAGTGTGTGTGCATATATATATATATATATATATATATATATATATATATGTGTGTGTGTGTGTGTGTGTGTGTGCGTGTGTATGTATGTATGTATATATATATATATATATATGTGTGTGTGTGTGTGTGTGTGTATGTATGTATGTATGTATGTATGTATGTATATATATATATATATATATATATATATATATATATATATATTAATTTTGGTTCAGTTCCTATCATATACTATTTGTTTAGAGGACGTTGATTAATTCGTCCCCTAGAACAAGTGTTCATAACTGAATTTTTTCCAGATTAGGTTATCATGACACTTACGTGTGTTGCAATTTTTTGTATTGTAACTTTTAGCTTAAAAAATTATTTAATGAGAGAATTACTATCCACAATTCGCTTCGATTTTGGCGGGAAAGTTTATTAAACTGAAAGGCGGAAAAAAAAATCTATGACTGAATCCAGCCGGAAAAAAATTTAAATATGGAATGTAACTAATGCGTCTCATTGAGATGCTTGTACGCGTGCTTTAAATCAAACATCGCTTAAATTCAGAGGCGTCGAGAGCAGACGCCGGGACAATGAATTGGCTCGGCTCTCATGATCTCAGTTCAAGGTTTCTCTCTTTTCATGTGGACAATATGATTCCTTTCAACTTTACGTACGAAAAAAAAAGGTTAATCTTAGCATTTTTCTGACTTTTCTCCGGTATTTCCCTTCCCCCAGAATAAATGGGGGCGATATAGGTATTAAAAGAGGCAAGGATTGTTTAAGAATTTGACCTTCCCAAGGACTTTTAAAAGAACATACTACAAATCTGAAAATCAAGGTAATTGATAGAAAGATCAGGGAAGCATTTAAGGCTGTTGTGTACTAACCCTATTAGATTCGCTCAGGGCCCGGGGCAAAATAATACAGCGGGTCCCTCTCCACTCAATATTTGAACATTGTATACATTTTTTTGGTCAACTCTTATTTTAACCGGGGCCCCCGGAAGCCCGGGCCCCGGGGATTTTGTCCTCCCTGCCCCCACCCTGACGGCGGGCCTGGATTCGCTCACCTCAGTGTTAACTATGGAGAAAATGTGTCCAAGAATTGCTGACTTGGATTGAAAGATTTTTTTTTTAATTGTACTCTGTAATAGAGAAATAAATTTTACACTTTGGGGCATTTTTCATTTAAAAAAAAATGCAAATAATATTTTTAAATTTAAATTATAGGGTGGGAAAATCTAGTAAAGTGTCTTTTAAACGCTCATAAATTCCTCTGGTGGAGGAAATATATAAAATGAATCCTTTTGCAAGGTGCAGAAAATTTCAGGCTGAAAATACCATTTTTATTGGATTATCAGTATTTATGTAGCTGTCAATAGAAGACACATTTTCTCCATAGGTTAACATTGAGATGAGCGAATCAATCCAATAGGGTTAGTACAAAGCAGCCTTAAGAAACGGGAAAGCTCTGGCAGCCATATTCAAAAACGTGCGTGTGTGTTCACTCAACCCAAATCACAAACGTTATTTAATATTTGGCTCCGGAATTTCGACCTTATAATCGAGACTTCTTACCGAAATCATCAGACGGTTTGCAGAAACACGTGTAATAAGCGGAGAGATTTTTTCTAACCGCAGGACGTCAAAGAAAACTGCAAGACCCACAAATTAGCCGTATTATAGGAAAGTAAAAATAAATGTTGCGAAATTCAGAGCTTACGCTGAGATGTTTTTGCGTACTCGAGTCTAGTGCAAATCTTAGTTTTGGAGAAGGTCCATCTGAGGGATTTCCAAGATAGGTTGTACTTCGAGAGAAAATTTTAGAGTTAATTATAAGTGCTAACTGCCAAGCAGAACGATAAAATTAATTGCATACCGAAAATTATTCGTTCGCTCCTCAGTAAATCAAGACCTTTTTTATAATTTTATTCGCACGTCAACCGAACAGAAAGAAAGCGTGCGATAAATATCGGTCGGAAAAAAGTTTTTTTGACAAGATGGAGAACAGTTAATAGTGATGTTGCTATTTATTAAGCTTTATGCTTAAATGAAAAATCTCTTACAGGTTAAAAATGTACGTCTCTCCGTGTTTCCAGTTATAAACACACAGAAAGTTGTTATGGCTGATAAACGCAGTTGAGTCTTTAAGGGGACAAAAGACCTTGAATTTTTGAATTTTCAGTTTTTAACTGTATATCAGTTTTTAACTCTATATACTTCATATTTAACTCAATATTCTCTATACTGAATTTTTTAATATTCAGTTTTTAACTCTATATAAAGTTAAACTGATATATTCAGTTTTTAACTCTATATATAAAAGAATATTAATGGGAAAAATTAATATTCTTTTTTACTACATTGAAGACTCTTAGAATTCAAAATAAAGATTTCTTGACAGAAAATGTTTTAAAAAATTCTATCATTTTTCTAAATGATTCATGCGCTTTCTATGTCATTAAAAAAAATTTAATGTAAGTTAACCATGTATATATATATATACACTGGTGAAATAAATTAAGAGAATTTGCATATTTTATCGAATTTCATGAAAAGAACTGAACTGAATGTAAAAGCACTGCTTCGAGACAAAAATGCAAATCTTGTACGTCAAATACGTAAGCGTACACGTGTGAGTAGGCGGAGCCAGTAGAGAAACAGGCTGTGTAAGCGCGCGTAAGTTAAGACGCATTTCGTTCGCTAGCACACCTCGGCGAATTTCTTGGTGTTATTTTGCAGCAATCGGTTAATTTCAAATTGTAACAGTAAAAATGAGTAACCACCAACGTTTAGATGATGGAATGAGGTGGCGAATTGTGGGGAGGCTAGAAGCAGGCCAATCTCAAGTCCAAATTTGTAGAGAGTTCAATTTAACGCCCAGCGTCGTGTGTAACTTATGGAAACAGTTCCAGGATACCGGATCCATCGAGAGAAAGCCCGGGCAAGGTCGTCCAAGAGGCACGACGGCCAGAGAAGATCGCCATTTGTCGATTATAGCGAGGCGTAACAGGAGTGCTACAGCTTCTCAGCTCTCTTGTGAGTTGTATGCAGCCACAGGAACCCTTGTATCAAGGGTGATTGTTTCTAAAAGACTTCATGAGAGAGGGTTGTTTGCAAGAAGACCTGCTGTTTGCGTCCCGCTCACTTCTACGAACAGGATAATCCGGTTATCATGGTGCAGAGAGCATAGAGATTGGAGTATGGATCATTGGGCGACCGTTCTCTTCACTGATGAGTCCCGGTTCAGCCTAAACACCGATTCTCGCCGTACGTTCATATGGAGAGAACTAGGGACCCGCTACCGACCCTCCAATGTCCGCGAAATCGACCATTATGGCGGAGGAGGTTTAATGGTCTGGGCAGGCATCATGTTGGATGGCCGCACACCTCCCCATGTCTTTGAAAGAGGCACTGTGACTGGTGTGAGGTATAGGGATGAGGTCTTGGAGCCCTATGTTCGCCTTTTCAGGGGTCCAGTTGGCCCCGAGTTCATTTTAATGGACGATAACGTGAGGCCACATAAAGCTCTTCTTCGACGAATTTCTAGAGAGTGAGGATATTCGCCGGATGGATTGGCCAGCCAGATCTCCAGACCTTAACCCTATAGAACATGTCTGGGAAGCTCTGGGGAGGGCAATTGCAACTCGCAACCCCACTCCGAGAACCATGCAGGGAATGAAAACAGCTTTGCTGAACGAGTGGCACCAATTGCCACAGGAAATGATAAACTGCCTTATTTCAAGTATGAAATCACGCTGCGAGACCTGTATATCTGTAAGAGGGGACCATACTCCCTATTAATCCATTTTTTTTGTTTATTCTGCAACCGCTGTTTCATACTCGAACGAGTGTTACGCGCGATCATGCGTGTGTATTACAATTATTGAATGCTTATTTGTTTTGTAGTGTATCAATGTATGTACATATCAAATTTCATTAAAATCAGTACAGTAGTTCTAGAGATAATCGACCAAGTCTGCAAATTCTCTTAATTTCTTACACCAGTGTATGTGTATATATATATATATATATATATATATATATATATATATATATATATATATATATATATATATATATATAACTATGTAATGAATTTTTTTGTTCGAATCTAAAGCCATAATTTTTTTTTGTTTAAATATGCCCGTTATTTGTTTTTGTATGGGTTTACTTTATTTCATGGTCTAAAAATTTGAAAAATATTTGCTGTTTCAAAGAAATATGCATATTTTAGTGACAAATACTTCAATGAATAATCCTGAGAAATTTGGAAGAAATCAGAGGAAAATGAATGTGCATGGAGCATTTTGAAAAACTCTATCGTTTTTGAAGAACTTTTCGAAAAACAGGTCTTGTTCTTCCATAAAATACTTATTTGTGAATTCTAAGTGTCTTCGATGTAGCAAAAAAGAATACCATTTATTCTCATTTTGTATATAGGGCAAAATATTGAATATTTTAAAAAAATGAGGTTGAAGGTCCCTTTTACCCTTCACCAAGAAAAACTACACTAAAAAACTGTTATAAAAAAAAGTTTTATAGAATTTATACAGTGATTGTTTTGGCAACTTAAAATTATTAATGCTAAAGATAAGACGGCGTTTCTATGCTCCCCAAACTCTTAAAACTTGAGGTATTTTGTCGTTTGAAACCTTTCAGGAAGAGGGCTACGTTGATGCTTCAGCAATGATTCCCTTTCTCGAGACATAATTGTGTTAGGAGCAAAGCGCAGTCACCCTCGGCATAACACCGTGCTGCCGATAATGTTTAGAATAGAATGTGATTCATAATTTTATGAGTTCCTTCCACTGTCCTGTCAAACAAGCGTGGGCGCAATGTTTGTAGATTCTTACCTAAAATTTTCCCAGAGCTGCTGCTAAATAACTTTAAATATTCGATTCCGATAACAAATTATGTATTTCCCTTAATTTAGACTTGTATGTATGCTTGTAAAAATTTTTAAGATATGCATAATCCCTTTTTTAAGGGAATAATACGTTTCAAAGACTGGTGAGAATTTATTATTGTATATTAATGCAAACATAGCTCAATAATTATAGACAAACCGTAACAGTATACCTTTGTGTAAGTAATTGGTGCCGTTTCACTCGCTTTACTTAATCTCGAACATACATTTTTAATTTTACACCACACACGATGGTTATTAAAACTCTTTTCATGAGAAGTGATGTCCGTATTTTAAATGCGTTTAAATTTATTAACCTCATTGACGTATTAGCTGGATAGAAATACTTACAATTTTCTAGACTTCAATCGTAATTTATAAATGATAATAAATTATAATACATACATTAATTACGAACGCTTAGCTTTGAATCTTGAAATTAATGAACTCCAAAATTAGAATACGTGTGCATTCATAGATCTTAATTCAATAATTTGGCCATAAGTCTTTGTACTAGTTCGAGAAAATTATGCCCGAAAGGTAACAGAATAAAGCTTACAAGGTGTATGCAAGGTCTATTACTGTTTCTAGCCATTTTTCTTTCAGTGATTCATCCAATCGCCACTTTATTGGTAACAACACTTCGTGACACCTTGCACAGCCCTCACTTGCAACTGTAGTAAAGGTCACAGGTTTGTCGATTTAGAAGTATGTATGAGTGAACCAAACGATGAGCTATTTATATGAAGTAGTGAGATAAGTGCGCGAGAGATTTCACAATCATTCCCTGTAGAGATTATACTCTGCTAAATGGAATCGACTATCTACCAGATCAGTGGATCCAGCGAAGAAGCAGGACAAGGTCAAAAGGGTTTAATGTCATGTGTTTGGAAGTAACATTCAAAAGATGGTGCAGCTGCGCGAAAGATTTCTGTGTTAACGTTGAGCTACAGTGTGTGTAAAAACTTTAAAGACAGAAAAAAAAATTCAAACCATATGAAAAAAAGTTTATTATAATGTGTATCATAAAGTTGAAAAACTTCTACACTATTTCTCACCTGTGTAAAAAATTTAAGGACAGCATAATAAAAAACAATACAGTAACGAAGAAACAAATTCTTAATATATTGTGCGCCCACCATTGCTTTTAATGACCGCAAATATTCTATCTTTCATGGACATTATTAATTTTTGGCACAGTTCGGGACTGGTTTCGTACCATTGATCTTCAATCGTAGATCTGAGTTCTGAAGCTGAGGAAAAATGCCTTCCATTTTTGAAAACTCGTTTTGCTTGATCTTCCCACAAGTTCTCTATAGGGTTTAGATCAGGACTTCTGGGTGGCCATCGCAAAACTTCAATATTTTTTTCTGGAACCAGAGTTTTGTCCTACGGCGTGTGTGGATAGGCGCTATATCTTGCTGATAAATCCATTTCCCCCCGGCCAGATGTCATGCAACAGGTGAAAGATGGTCAGAAAGAGTTTTTAGATATGCCTTTGAATTAACTTTTCCTGAAAGAAATTCAAGTGCCCCACGCTGTCAAACGAAAAGCAGCCCCATGTCATAAAGGATCTGCCACTTAATTGACGTTTTGAGAAAATTTCTTTTTTTTTCTTTCTCAAATCATGCCAATAATACTTCAAGCCATCAGGACAATCTAAGTTCCATTTTTTCTGTTCATCGAAAAAAAAAAAAACACCCTGCAGCCATTTGTCGTTCGAAGTCATCACTTGTCTTGCAAACTGAAAACGCTTGGTTTTGGGTCTAGTCAGTAAAGAGGGTTTACACAATTTTTCTATGTATTGGAAATTCCCAGATCGAGCAATTGTATTGCAGTTGTTTTCTTGCACACATTGAACTTAGTCTTTCGTAAAATTTCTTTACTTGAATATTTTCCAGTTCATGCTAACTTTAAAACTCTCCTCTCATCTCTGAGTGGCAAGACTGTTAGTCTACCTCCAGCTTTTTTTTTTCCATACTCGTCTTTTAACCTTAAAAAAATGGTTGATGACGGTTTTAGATCTTCCTATCTTTTTTTGCAATAGACCGACAACTCATTCCTGACAATGCAACAGGTTCAACAACACCTTTTCCATATTCAGTCAGTTTACTTGCTTTTTGCATGATTATAAAATAAACAAAACTCTTAGTAGAATACGTCAGAAAAATCACTACATATATACAAGAGTTTTAAACGTGCAAATCAATAATAGTTATATGTAACATTTCCATAAAAAATAGAGGTGTCCTTAAAGTTTTTACACAGGCGACATTAGCATTTGTTAGCATAATTATTATTTTTTCAAAATAAAAAGCTCACAGATACATTTTGTTGACTTTTATATTAGTGTTTCAACTTGATGATCAACATTAAATTTACATTTCAATTATCTCGTTTTAAAGTTATCAAAATTTTTACAATGGTTTGCTGTTCTTAAAGTTTTTACACGCACTGTATACTGGTGGCGAGATCTCCGGTTAGGAACAACGAGTAATTCACATTTTATTTGGTAATTTTGTTCAAAACTCTTTCGCTGTACTCCCAAGAAAGTGGTAGCAAGTTACTTGTTTGTTATTTGAGTTCTGAATTAAGTTCTTGCAGCAAGAACTTTGGCATCATCAAGTCAGTTAGGGAAAAAGTTTATAATCCTTTACTAGCTTCTCATGCAATTTACAAGAAGTGTTGTATAAAAATTATTGTCACGATGAATTAAACAATCACAAAATCAGTATCTTCTGTTTTGCAAGTTAATGGTATGAGGAAAGGTAAGGTAATGGGCTTTAGGAGTGCCTAGCGGATGGAACATACCCACTTTAACCTCCGATCGAAAAGGATAAAATCGGCACTGGAAATTTCGAAGCTAAATATAGCAGAGCCAAATTAGAATTGTGGAGGCGAACGGCAAATTCCAATCGAAATGCGGCCGCAGGAGATATTTCTCCCTTCAAAGCCGGTGGAATCCATCGTATTGCTATCAGCTCGAGAGCTGACAGCTGTACCTTGCCTCTACCTATAAATTATTGGGTGCACAATTTTGTCGGCATAGAAATGGAATGGGGAAGAGGGAGCTTAATTATGCCCGCTATGTGCTGCCCTAAGTTAGTAGTATAACTTTACAGTTACGTTTTGCAATTAACAATTTTAACAGGGTTTTGTTTATCATCATCTTTAATTAACACGGTTATTAAAGCTATTTATCCTAAACTGTAATTGCATTTGTTTTAAAACGGTTTATGATAAATGTTTTTTTGTATGCTGAATCTGATACAAATGTGTGGCCTGAAATGTATTGCTCTCCTTTTCATATTTGTCGTACTTTCAGGTCAAATTATAGCTCTTTGTCCTGTGCTTAGCACCCTAGTGTATTTAAGGTCAGGAACAACTATAGGTCTATACTTCTATTGTTGCCGCTTTTGATGAAGGAATACTGCTTTATACTTATCCATTTTTGTTTCTATCTTTCGCCAGTTTTGTTTTCTTTTAGTAACTAGGGGCTTCGCCCCTAGGCTCGCTCCTCTGTTATGGCTAATAGCGAGATACATAGGAGTGATTCTCGGGCAATGTAACAGTTTCCATCCATTTACTGTTGTCACCCTTAATGCGAAGGGCGTTTCATCACTGTTGAATTATCAGCTCTAAAATTCAATTTAAAAATCTAAAATTTAAGATATAGACTTGAAATGAGGTTTATATGAATAAGAAAGCTTTCAGCTTCCAGATGATGTAAATATTTTCTTTGTAAGATAAAAACTCGAGGAGCATCGATATTACATCCACATAGGGGACGATATTTCTTGAAAAACTGTTTCATTTTTTGATGAAAATACTAGACTGTTTTAAAATATTTTTAAACAAATGAGGTCTAGTTTGAAAGAGAAATGTCCGTAGTCTTAGATTTTAAAAAGATCAAAATTCTACGATCATTTCTTGGCGAGTTATCGTAATCTGAAGATGAAAAAGTCAATATTTTCCCACAAAACATAAAATTAAAAAAAACTTAAAGTCCGACGAAGATCAGACATGTCTTACTTTGGTCCCCCCCCCATTTTTCTACATCCATTGGTATCGCTCTCGACCCCATACCCCCAGCGGTTTCGGAGGAGATAGCGTGACAAGCTTTTGACAGCGGCAGTTACTTTTTTTTACAATAGAGAGATACATGCATCGTATTAGTATTTGCATCTACACTCAAAAACTTATATAAAAAGGGAAATCTAGGTTAGCAAAAATAACAAAATAATAAAGAAAATAGGTGAGCTATTAATAGAAATACAATAAAAATTCGATTTTTTAGTAGTTAACGTATTTCCGCTGCGTTTATTATTATTACGGTCCCGAAAAATATCATATATTAACAATCTGTTTAGAAACATTTTCTCTGCATCGAGCGTTTTTATTATTAGGGTGCCGAGAAAAATTTTCCTTATTTTACTCGAGATCAATTTCTTCGTTTATATCAAACACAGATGTTTTGAATTGCTTGCCCCTCTCGCCCTGCTATGATTTTTCTTCGCGACGAACGGCTGTCGGGTCGCGAAGTTCCGAGACAGCACTTTCAAAACTGTCTGTATCAACCACCTCGAATTTAAATACGCTAACTCTCTTATTATAAACACTTCGAACCTGCATCCTAATAAACAAATCCATTTCAAAAGAAAAGGCATCAGAAATCGTTACTCGCCTTTATTTGAAAGAATAATGCGATCAACTCAAAGCACAAACGATTTCCGATTTCATGAAATTTTCATCGAACGACATTGACGATGGCTGTTCGGAAACTTCAGACTATGCTGTTTTTTCTTTTTCCGTTGACGTATTAAATGGATTGAAATTACTAAAATTATTTTCCTGCGTCACGATTCGCGAGAATCACTTTCCCAAGCCTGTTGACAATCGCGATTACTCTTGTAATTATTAGATAAACAAATGAGTAAGCAAAAATTAATTTTCAAAATCTATCTAAATTTATAATAAATACCACTGACTGACTGACTGATTGAGAACTGTATTTCTCGAACCATACGTACTCGGACGCTGAAATTTTGTATGATGGTTCCTTTTAGGCTCTAGACGCTCACGGTTTTTTTTTAAATAATTTAAACAAAAAAAAAAAAAGAAAAAAAATCTAAAACCCATATTTAATGTCGGATCTTGGTCGTTTATTACACGGTGAACGCCTACATTTTACTGCTAAAGTTTATCTAAATTAAATGAACAAAATTACATAATTAATGGTACTAATGTATTCCATAGTGAAGCACGGGTATTTAACTAGTTTATCATAGAATAAGAATAAATTTTGATCATTAAAAATGCACATTTAAATTGCTTCTGATCTGATGTTTAGTCTTATTTAATTTTTTTTTGTTAAACCGACTTCTATTTTAAATTTGTAAATTTTGTTTTACTTTCTGCATAGCTTGTTTTCATTCTACCGTGATTTTATATGTTCTCGTGACGTGCGTTTTCTTTTAGCTGGTTCGGTAAAAACGTGTTTTTCTTGACCTCCTCAGAAAAGCGCAACAGCGACGTTTTTCAATAAATACTACAGATAACTATTTAAAAAATTGGAACTGAAATCCATACTGCAAAGGCATTTTTGAAATATGCTAATTTTATTGACAATGTGACATCTTCAGAAAGACAACACCATGATTAAACTAATGATTAAAGAAAAAAAAAAGTGGCAATAATTTTTAAATGAAGGAATCTGAGGCATTTGAATAGTGCAATCCTAAACATCACTACAACTAGGTAGTAGGAAATCTCTCAAAAAGAAAAAAAAAATTAGATTTCTAATTAAACAATGATCAGAACAGAAACAGAACGTGGAAGCTACGCTGAAAGGATATGGACGAACTCAGCTGTGACACTGACAGATATTTAAGCTGACGAACATTAGATGAAAAATCGTGATCGATAAAAAGTTGTAACAGAAATAAATAAATAAATAAATTCCTAGCAAAGTAAAGTTCAGTGCCTACTAGCAGCATTTCTACGTTTTAAACGACGAATATTTTGGCCCATCTGAAGATGTGGCTTTACTAGTGAACGCTCCTTTTTTTTTCATGAGCTTTTCTTTGTTGGTTTTCTCTCTCACCGAAATCAGAAAAGAAAGTGGTATTACTGGATTATCTCAAGAGAATTAATGACGTCACATTCGTACGCACCAATCAAATTGCATATAAAATGCCCGTAACGTCGAGGCAAACACACGTGTAACCTTTCGCTTATCCCTTTACTTGAACGAAATGTGTTAACACCTAACTTGCCCGAGGCGTAGAGGTATATCCATTAATAACGATCACGAAAAATAACAGAATTTACGTGATGAGTGTTATTTTCAAATGGCTAATCACATGACAAAATTTGAAGATTATTATCACAAAACTACATTCTAATATAACTTTGACATCTTTACATATAAGGTTTCAGTTTTAAAATATACAAAAATATGCAAAGAAATTTTTTGTACCACAACGGCAAATTTTCGATGTGTGAAAATGAACAAACTGATGGCTCATAATTAATATACGAGATGTGGCTATACGAAAAGACATTATATTGTACTCCTATTTTGAAAAGTCAAGATCAATTCTTTGATGAGATTTCTGAAATTACGTACAAGCAGACAGACGTCAAGATCCAAACTAAGTAAATAACTAAATTTATAAAATTAAACATTAAAACGTGATTTTACAAAACTCCGGTCAAAAATTAGGGACGCCCTATTTAGCCCTTGAGTAGCAAAAACCGACTATAGCGCTCCCAACCAACCATTCAGGGGCTGAAAGTTAGAACTCACCTTACACCAACAATTTTTCATTCCCTTATAACTGATACATAGAGAAGGTGGCATTATGGGTCCTGCATTTATTATGGATCCCCTTAATATCTGCCCTATGAGTAGGTGCAGCCGCTCGAAATAGCTGTATCTAGAGCTCCTAGTTGGCTACAGATAGTCAAGGTCATTGACCCCAGTTCACTCCCGAATGGCGTCCTGTGACCAATTGTTTGTTTTTCGAGTTTTCAATTTTTTATTTATTTATTTATTTATTTTTTTTTTTTTGGGGGGGGGGAGTAAAAGTGAATATTTTACATATCTACTACTATGTTTGGTAAAAACTGATTCCTGTTTTTTCTAGAACATCAGATGAAGTTCCTTTTGAGCTAGTTCGAAATTAAATTCCATGCAGCTCATGTGAAAAACGAGTTTGTTTCCAAGATGTCGTTATTTGAATTATGGACCCGGGTCCATATTACCAACAACCTGTTTCGATGATGTCATAATAATGTTTCCGTGAGAAAATGCGATTCCACAGATTTCATTGTGATACCTTTAATTTTCATGTTTTGTAATTATTTGGGTTATTCTGGAAGCTAAGAACGCAAGCTGAGAAGAAATCTCCCGCTGGCAAGGACGCTGTAGTGCGCAGAAGTTGGGAAAGGGTGAAGATGGCTGAGGCTATCCAGAAGGTAAGATGCGGAGAAATGGGACTAAAGGGGGCTGCCAGTGCGTTTGGTGTAACAAGAACAACTGAGATTATTGGCCTCACAAGTGGATAAACCACCAGCAGAGTTGGCTGTACAAATACTAGGGAGGAAGCCTGTTTTACCAGATTACATTGTAAAAGAGTTTTTTTTTAAATTCAAATGGCTGGGAGAACTGAGCCTAGGCTCTTCTCCGGAGGGAGCCGGAAGTTTGACCACTTCGCCGTATGCGTTGCCCCAGATGCACCACAGGGGGTGGGTTCACACTACACCCGTTTGAACCGGTCCCGTAATGTTGAACAGAGTCAAGTGACGAGGCTTGAACACTTGATCCCGCACCTTCAGAGGTAAATTTGAGAGGACATTGCAACCACGACTGATTTTTCGTGCACCAGCAGTCGTTAGTGTACACGGCAGTGGATCTGCCATCGAATCTGAGACGTTAGATCACTGGCTCGCTGCATTTGCCAACCGAGCCACTGCGCCCACCACTGAAAAAGAGTTAGTGGCCTATTTGCTCGAGATGGAGTCAGTATTTCATGGTCTCACTCGACAAGATGTGAGGATATTGGCCTTCCAATTGGCTGAATAATATCCCCCACCCTTTCATAAACGAAGCAGCAGGAGAGACTGGCTAGACCAGGGGTTTCCAAGTTTCCAACTGGCGGCCCGCGAAGACTTCTAGAAAAATAATTTGCAGCATCAATTTAGATATTCTTAGTTAACGAAAAATGTTTTTGTAAAAATCTTTGTTTTCAAATGCTGTTCATTTACTAAAAAGATTGATTTTCCCTCGAATTCCATGAAAAGTAGGGTGTCCACTCATGTTCTATTTCATAAGGGACAAATTTCGATCAGGAAACCTACACGGACGTCATATTCACTTAACAAAAGGGTTCACAAGTGAGCAGGTGGCTCTTTCTTTTTTTTATTTGCTTGAAGACTTGTGTTCTGGGAATCATTTCTAGCCAGACAGAATCTTCAATATAGATGAGACTGGTTTAAGTGTGGTTCAGTCAAAAGTTCCCCAAGTCATCGGGTTGAAGAGAAAACGTCAGGTGAGAGCTCTCACTACAGCTGAACGTGATTCTCTTGTAACTGTGGTTTGTTGCACGAGTGCTGGGGGAACATATGTCCCACCAATGTTGATATTTTCTCGTAAAATGTATACATCTTAAGACTTGATTTAACGGAAAATCCACTTAGGGATGTTAGATGAGTAGTTTTGAAAGAGATTAGAACCAAAAAATATGAAAATCAGTCTTTGGTATGACCACAGTGAGCCAAAAACAAAACAGGGGTCCATAATCCCCCCCTTTTCCTCTTCTCTTCGAAAAAGCATATAATCAAATGTTATACGTATATTGAAACTTAAAGCAAGTAAACACAACAAAATTAAAATTTTCGAATATCGTGGCAACACTTAAAGCAATCGACTGTAAAATGCGTCATTACTTTAAATTCTTTACCGGTTATATTTCAATCATAGTGCTATTCTCTTAATTTTCCTCCCGAATCTCCTTTTTCAGCATGAACACCACTTGGAGTCATTACACAAAATAGTCTTTAGCATGAGTAGAAAATCCCTTTAGAAATTAAAGTATTAAATCCCTTTTAGATTATAATTTAATCTACCTATGTATGCTACATGAATTCCAATACTGTTGAAGATACTGAACATCGTTTGAACAGTTATTGAAACTTTGTCGCAAAATGAAATGATTCTTGCGGAAGGATATGTTTATGTAACTAACTATTGCGTCAATAAATCCTCCGTCAAAACTACATTAGATAGTTTTAAAAAAGGATAAAATGATTCTATATAATACTAATTTTTTTCTGAATTCAACACAGCAAAAAAGGCAAGGGCACTGCAGAATAAGAATGCAGTGCCCTTGAAACGAGTTTAAAAACAATTAGATTCCATTTACAATGAGCCATATATTACCTCATAACAGGTATTTTAGAATACAATTACAATTCAGCGATTTTTTTTATGCTTGCACTAACTTTTGTGAAAGCTTTATAAAAAGTGTCATCTGTTCATCACTCCTAATACAAAAATTGAATTATAAAATTTGATATCTATGGCAGGAAATCGTCCTCAAAACACATGAACAATTGCTAATCAGAACTTATGCCCTTTTTAATAATACTGCAAAGAATATTTATTGCAGTTTTGATAAAAGATAAGTTCATTCCAAATCTAACAACTGGCAGCTGAAAAGGATTCTCATCTTTAGGAAACATTTTTATGCAAGAAAATCTGAGTAAATTCGATATGAGGCTCAGAATCTGGAAACGAAGGAGAGATTGGGAATTCGGGTACCTTAAAAGATAGCATATCAACTAAAATACATTTATATCAAAATCTTCTTTTGATGAAGAGAGAAATAAATAAATAAATAAATAAATAAATATATATATATATATATATATATATATATATATATATATATAAATGAATGTTTGTTCGTATTTTATGCGCTGCCATACCGTTCATCCGATTGCGATGAAACTTGGACAACTTATTGCTTGAATTTGTGCGAAGGTTAGACTATTTTCATCCCGCTACGACGTTCCATTTCCGAATTATGTTAGAACAACTTTGCGCGGTATCAACGGATATTTTTATTCAAAGCCATTGTAGCCAATTAAATTATAACATTTCCGTAAAAATAAATAGACATGAATTAAAAACGTGATTTATTCATATATTAGAGCATGCAAGAATGAATTTGATGTATTATTTTCATATACGTGGCAACGCCGGAATATTTCTTTTCAAAAATGAAAATATAAGGATGGAAAGTCATTCATTTTCAATGAATGTGTTATCTATCAATTTCATGAATTGAAACTATCCCAAGCTACCTGTTCAAACTCAAATATACTGCAGGACACGTTGACTGAGCTAGAAACACGAAGTCTTGACGCGATGATTTATATAACTGAAGGGGCATTGAAACATAGCAGATGATTTAGTTTTGAGAAAGAATTACAATCATGAAATACATGTATATTATAATTAAGAAAGTCAGAAAGTGGCATTGAAACGTAGCAGACGATTTAGTTTTGAGAAAGAATTCCGAGCATGAAATACGTGTATATACTTTTTCTATAATAATTATCACATTCGATGTGTTTTAATATTGAATGTGATCTCAATTCATTCAAACATCGATTCTTTTTCTATAATAATAAATCCATTCAAACGTTATTGACTAGCTGTAAATTAAGGCTTTAAAATGCCCAAAAAGAGGAGAGCAACTTTTAATCCTCCAGAAGGGCGGGCAAAATGTCAAAGATTGTTGTGAAATGAGCAATGTGATGAAAAAAAAAACAGAAGAGCACGAAGCCAACAGAATTCGAAATGCAGTTAGACGAACACAAGAATCTGAAGAAAAAACATTCCCAAGAGCTCGAAGGCAACAGAATTCGAATTGTAGTGATCCGAAGCAGTGAGACTGATGAAGAAACTTTTAACGCGTCGAACATACGATTGTCTTCGAGCTTCAACATTGAAAGGAGAGGAAAGCGATGAACAACAGCATCGATAACAAACTAATGCTATTTGCAGCCGCAAAAGAATTTTAGCGAAAACTTTAGAACATCATAACATGAGGATAATTTAAAAAAAATAATAACAGAAACTGAATCCCGAGCGAAGCTGGGTAATACATCTAGTTATTCCTAAAAATGAGGTATTATAACAGGTTTTTGAACTAACAATGACACGAAAAATATAGGGAAATATTTAATTAATTTTTTTCAAAATAAACCTTTATTATACGAAATTAGCTTGAATTCTTAATAACCTACAAACTTTGTTGTAAAGAATATGGTCGTTTCAACTTGAGAATTTTGGATCAGACTGTGACATAGCATGATTGAACACCGTGCAACACCTTTGCTCACAGTAGTATTACTTAATTACGTGATGTATCATGTTATAAAATGATAATACGAAAGCTTAGTGATAACCGAAATGCGTGTATCCTCCCATTTTCCACTCTCCTCTCTTGCATGTCTGGTTAATGTAAGCTGTAGCAGTACCTGCAGGATGAACGTCTTTTCAAGGTATGCACATGGTTTTTTTTTTGGTTTTTTTTAAATGACATGATAGGAAAATCTAGGATATGCATTAGATAAATATGCTATTAAAATAACATATATCCTTTGTGTTAACGAGTTAAAGTACACCAGTTTCATTGTGATTGCCACTTCTTAATCACTGATTAGTAAGGATACGTAAATTTTGCATAAAAAATATCGAAATTTCGCCATATATATATATATATATATATATATTTCACATTTATTCACAAAAAATAAATAAATTCAAAAATATTTGCATTTATTAAAAGCATTACAATTTTACTTACCTGGATAGGTAAGTATCAAAATTCTTAGTTAAAAGCTAACGCATTAGTCTCCACATTATGTTCCTTAAGTCTTTGGCTTCTGTCATTAATTACTGTTCTACATACTAAAATATCTCAGCATCTACTCTGTTAAAGGGCCTATAGAGGCCTTGTATAGCTGCCTTTGCAAAGTTAAGGTAGCAGCATTTTGTTTCAATTTAAATCTGTATAACATCAACAGGAGTCTCATGGTTGATTACTGTAAGTAGCTGAAATACCTTTGACTTTGGTGTTTAAGAGACGTTCTTAAATCTACTAAATTGTTCCACAAAACTTGATGGAAGATTTTTACAGTTAGATTTTTAGGTTCGACTCCAGTACAGACTGTCCAGGTGAAATTCGGAGCAAATCTGAAGGAGAGTGAGATTTCTTAGCTAAAGACCACGGATGGTCTTAGTTTAGCAATTATGTTAATAAATTATTCCTATTATTACCTAATTTCACTTAAAAAGTCATTTATCACCAAGTTTTCACCGAAAAGTAGTATAAAAAATAATTTTCGCATTTATTCGCTCAGATTGGCAAATTTTGCACATATTCGCATCTATCTCGTAAATACGAAAATTACACATCCTTACTGTACGATATACGTACAGTAGACTGAGTAATTTACATGAGAATATGGCATGTTAAAAAACACTTCAAACAGGATTTTATATTTCCTTTAAGCAATAAAATTTTAAGTAGGGAATTTCTGGTCTTAAATCTCTTTGATTACATTTTCTTTTAGAGAGCTTGACATAATAAGAGAGTAATTTATGAGCGATTATTTTTAAATGGACGTAAATTTTAGTAAAAATTTAGCGATCTGGGGATAGGAGCAATTAATTAAAAATGAGCACCCCAATTACAGATATAGGAAATGCATACATAACCAATACCTAGGTTCAATAATATTCACAGAAACATTACACCTCTTTTACATGTTTCTTTAAACTGTGAAAAATGCAGCAATCTGAAAAATTGTGCCAGACAAACAGGAAAAGAAAAAGGACATCGACAGTTTTGGTTCAAGAAAGGGACACAGAAGGGGGGGGGGGGGGGGGGGGAGAATGGTTCATACCATACAATTGTGATTTGAATGATAAACAGATTACTTGTACATGTTGATATGCTACAATAAATGAAAATGTTTCCGAGAATGCAGTAATTTCATAATATTAATTCTTTAAAAATTTATAAAATCACTCTTAAACATTCTACGTAATAAAAACACAGTAATAAAGATATGTCATGTATTTATTATACAGTTTTACAAACATACAAAATTGCCAGATACTTAAAGTTTACATAGAACACAAGTTAGGGCACATACAGATTTAGAAGTAGCATTACCTATCAATTGAAGCACAGATGATGTATTGTTAAATTAGCCAAGAGTTAGCTGTCATCTAAAACTAAAATGGAACAAGTTTAAATCTATAGAACTTTGTATGAAATTGTAAACTGTAAATAAAAAATGAAATAATAATGAATATTCCTTATTGAGATAATTTTCAATTGTCTAGTAATAAATTTATAGAAAATCTAAACATGCCCTATGCTTTTATAAAGAAGCAAGGCCCTAATAAAAGCATGTATGAAAAAAAAAGTTTAAAAACTTATGTTTTTTTTTTAGGACAGAAGTATAAAAAGAAATGTAAAAACAGTATAGGAACAATAAAAAGTATAAAATAGAGAAGTCATTCAATACAAAATTCACAAAGCTGCCTGAACATAAATACCTATATAATAATGCATAATGAAAAAATTTACAAGTAATGGAATAAACGACCTATCCATTATAATTGTCACATATTGCACAAATCAAGGGACATGAGATTCACATGGTAAAATAAATACACCTTCAATATTAAATAATATGCAATAGTAAAGACCCCACAATGGAGGTACTCACATGTATATAAGTAAAAGGCACATGCTCTTTACTAAATTTCAGTCTTCTCTCATAAATGAGCAAAATGAATAAGTTAATTATAGATCATTTTCTAAAACACTCAAAATTTTCTGATAATTCATTTTAGATGCACAAACATAAACCATATTCATACTTAATATTTGCCTCACAATATCTTTCAAAGATATGTATTCATAAGACCCTAAAAGCAGATATATTAACCACTTCTTACCTATTCGAGTATTCATTATATCATTCTTGATCTAGTTTACAAGAGGCACAATTTATCTCACAACAGAGAATAAAATCATTTATTGCTGATAATTCTATGAGCAGTTTGTTAAAAATAAAATCAATATGTATTATATATCCTTGAGTAATTATCTACAAATTTAAGTATACTAGCACAAATTTAAAAAAAAATTATATTAAATAAGTATTTTCCAACTGCTGTAATGATTTAATAATCTAGAAGTTTTCAAAGAATTCGTTATGCATATTCAAAATCACAAATCAAAACTGGCAAATACATATTCAGTACTGAGCATTCTTGCCTGGATTAAGTATTAAATTAAAAGAAATTAAGAAAATTTGAGTAGCATTTGCATTACTCTAAGCCAAAACATTCATCTAATGAGGAAACACTAATTTTACATGTAAAAAGAATAGGTTTCATTCACACATCCCCCCCCCCCCCCCAAAAAAAGGAGGGATTTGCTTTCTTTGAAAAATATTGTGGTGTGCTCTAAACTACCTATACATTCCATCTAGGCTAGTTGATGCACTTCATTTCATGTTATTGTTCTATTTTAGAAAAAATTATGAAGGTTAACTTAAAATTGAAAGGTGCATGTTTTAAATGTTACAAATATCTATATATATAAAACGCGTAGGTATGCGGCACAAAAATCGGCGATATTTCTACACTCCGAATGGCAACGGCTGCAACTACCAGATGTAAACATTAGCGGCCGACCGCATGTGTTGACGGTAGCACATAATTTGGTACAGTTTAATTGCTGTATTTTACACGTGAATAATTTTAATTTATTCACGAGATAATTTATTCGTTTGTTCCATCGTTTTTTCTAAATGTGTGTAAGAGGACAAACTTTTGACAAAATATGTTTAGACCTATCAAATCCAGTGTTTAGTCATGGACAGCTGTATGTAGATATATCTAGAGCCCGTTCTTTTGATTCTCTCACTGTAGTATTTCCTATTTCTGAAATACTCAACTGTGTATATCAAGAAGTTTGAGGAATACCATAGTAAAATATTAATAATTGCATTATAATATCTTAATAGTAAGTAAGAGTTAATTGTCTACCCTTTTTAGTAGCACTTGCTGAAATTTTACTCTATTTTATAAGTGAAGAAATTTTCTCAACAATTTTTTATTTGGTATGATTAAGTGTAGCTATCTTAATTTTGAAAAATATTACATACAGAGAGGAATGTAATTTTTAAAATCATTGGTGTTGGGTTTCTCAGTCTTATCTTTAACTCTGTTCTGAAGTAATGGAAATTCATATTTTTTTAATCACGATGTTTTAGAATCCTTATAGAGAATTTTGTAATGATTATAAATTTTTGGCTGAGATCGCACTACCGCTTAACAACATATATTTATGATGACAGGTAATAGTAACATTCCTTACATACGTTTCTTTCAGTTGAGTTGTTTTGCAAAAGAAAATATAAAACTAAAAGTGATCATGCTGATCGCGCAGCGGCTAGTTATTAAATATTTTACGTTACAAGCAAACAAAGACCAAACTGCTAATTATGTAAAATGGTACGGTAATTATGTAAAATGAACACTGTTATAAGCCCGCAGAAACCTATGGTTAGCATACCGGTATTTGGTACTAAGGGTGCTCGGATCAAATCAACTGAAGCATCATTGAAAGCCCCTGTGTTTCCTCTAGGCTTGGGCATATTAAATCTGTGGGCCAGAAAGTCTCTCCGTGTGGTATAAGGGTGGGAGGAAGGTATGAGCCTACCAGATGTCCTCCCTGGGGGATGCAAAAAAATGATCAAAATTGTGGTGGCAGTAAGGGCTATGTTGGTTCATCTATACAATACACCATCATAAAAAAACTAACAGATCTTGCAGAGTCGAACGACAAAAGTGTCTACTGCAACTGTCATGTTGAAACTGTCAACCAGTGATCTTTCAAGGCAGATTTTCATATTTTGCTATTTAAATTGCATCACTGAAAAGGCTTTAATTAGATAATTTAATACTTAAATTATTATACCTAAATACATGATCCTTTAAGCATATAAAATCAAGATGACAGATTCACATTTTCCCTTTTTTCTTAGTTAAAAAAATTCCAAACAGTTTTCACAAACTGACTTTTGAATTTATGGTATGTTTCTTCTACTTCTATGAAACAAAACATAGGTAAATTGTGGTCTGCTATTTCTTATGAAAAACATCTACTGTATGTGATTTAGGAAACTTGATGAAAAAGTATTTTTCATTTCATACCTATGATTTCAAAGAACTACCTCAAGCTATAACTTTTAATGCAGAATATACAGTTTGAATTTTGATGTTAAATGAGCTTTTTTTTTTTTAATTAAGAACTAATTGTTCATAATGCTTAACTTTTCAGAAGATAATGAGGTATGGGGTTGCAGTTAAGTGTAATATATGAGTGTATGTGTTTGGATTCTTTGTTATGAGTCAAATATCTAATTTCAAAAAGCATCACAGTTAAGCCTATTGATATCATATCTTAATAGGTAGTGGATACAGATATACTACCTGAAATTTCATTATTATTAAGATATACATAACGAATCCATCGAAAACAGTTTTCAGGCCTCAACATATTACCTTTTTAAGTACAATACTAAGCATATGAAGAATAGTTAAATAGTTTATGAAGAATGATCAAATGAGTAACTGACCTCCAAAACACAATGAAATTTCATATTAAAAGAAACTACTTTTTTAAAAGAAAAAAACTGCTTTTTATTTTACAGACACGGAAACTGATTTTTTTGACTATGCAATAATCAAGAACTATAATTTAGTATTCACTATGAGAAACGATACCAGTTATTTTTGATAACTATGCAGCGAACAGATATTTGAGTATTTTAAATATTGTGAAAAAAAAATTATACTTAAATATGTATTTACACATAAAGTAAGCAGAACAAAATATTACATGATAGCACATATGGCATATTTAGATCAGGAGAACTTTAATTATATACCTGCCAACTATTCAGTTTTAGAGTTTGTATAAATCATTCTCACATCTCTTCAGACAAGGAAAAAAAAAAAAAAATCCTTACATATATACACTTTATAACTAGAATCCATATTTTTTACATATAGATTATACAATTTCTGTTGGTAAATCTGGCCTAAAAACTTCAAATCACCAGTTATTTCCAAACTATCAACAGGCATCTCTCTATTCTAAAAGAAAGTAACTGGCGCTGCCGCAGCCACCGCCGCTATCAAAAGCTTGTCACGCTATCTCCTCCAAAACCGCTGGGGGTATGGGGTCGAGACCGATACCAATCGATGCAGAACAATGTGGGGAAGAAAGTAAGACATGTCTCATATTCGTCGGACTTTAAGTTTTTTTTTAATTTTATGTTTTGTGGAAAAATATTGACTTTTTCATGTTCAGATTACGATAACTCGCCAAAAAAGGATCGTAGAATTTTTTTTTTTTTTTTACAATCTAAGACTACAGACATTTCTCCTTCAAACAAGACGTCATTTGTTTAAAAATAATTTAAAACAGACTGATATTTTTATTAAAATTGAAAACTCACTTTTTGGAAAAATTTATGCGTTTCGAGATATATAAATTCGATGCTCTCAGACTTATTATGTTACAAAGAAAATATTTCTATCAACTGGAAGATGAAAGCTTTCTCATTCATATAAACTTCATTTCAGGTCTCTATCTTAAAATTTCGATTTTTAATTGAATTTTAAAGAAATACTTCAAAAAAATCTTCTCATTCGCTTCCTTTGAAAGAAGATCAAATTTTTCACCCGTAGGCAGGGCTCATCTATTTCGCCGGGAGGGGGGGGCGGGGGGGGAAGCTTCAACTGTAAACAAATGAATGAATCAATCGCTGTAAACAACTATTGAGTCATTCATTCACTTGATTCACCAGAGGAGCGAGCGTAGCGAGCCTAGGGGCGAAGCCCCTAGTGATTAAAATAATACACATAATAACCTTAATAAAATTAATATATTTTCTCAGAAGTAAAGTGACACAGTTTATTTATTACACATGGTGCTTCAGATTAAAGTAAAATCTGTCATACATTATGATGTATTACACATCAAATGAGAATAAAAATTTATTTTATGGAGTATTTACCATACCCAAATACATATACACACACACATATTTTATATATATATATATATATATATATATATATATATATATATATATATACACACACACACACACACACAGAGTTGACGCTCGTTAATTCGAACTCAGTTAAATCGAACTAATCCAAAGGCCCCTAAAAACTTGTATTGGAATCAATGTTAAAAATATCTCATTAATTCAAACTAAAAATTTGACAGAAAAAATTTCTATTTCCTTGTTTAATGGAGAAAATACACACTGTATTTATCATTTTGTGCTTCAAAATCATCTGTATTTCTTTTCTGTGTAAAGAGGCACATGCCTGCATTCCTAGACTATTGCATTTCCGCTAAACATTAGTGGGTATTGTCCTTCTTATCAGTGTTTAACAGACAAAGTGATTTTCCATTATTTGTATAGATTTTCTTAGAATTTCAGAAAAACCAGTCTTTACTTCAGATTCTAGGGAGCTGCGTCAGTTATGCCTGTAGTGCAGGCTGTAACTAGATCACAAGTTAATGTGATCTAGTTTTTCTTCCTCAGTGTGTGGTGTGAACGTGTAAAAATTTGGGATGTCTACACGTGGAAAGTACAAAACCCTAACTTCGGAGACAAAGGTAGAAATTTTAAAGAAAGTAGAGAATGGCGAATGTAGAAAAAAGTTAGCAGCTGACTATGAAATTGAAAAAAAAAAAAATACTTTGTCAATTTATTTGAAAAACAACAAGTCAATTTTAGATTCATGAGAAAAATTAAAATTTGCTAGAGGAAGGAAACACATGAGAAATGCATCCCATGAAGATCTAGAAAAAGCTCTACTGCTATGGTTCCAGAATGTTAGATCTTGAAATTTCCCTATAAATGGACCCCTAGTGCAGATAAAGGCTGATGAATTGGCAAGTCGAATGGGTATTGAAGATTTTAAATGCAGTGATGGATGGCTTTCTCGATTTAAGTCAAGGCACAATATTTCTTATCAAACTGTATGTGGCTAAAGCTTTGATGTAAATGAAGACATATGCACTAATTTTGTTAGGAAACTGCCAGGGCTTTTCTCTACTTACCTGCCAAAAGATATTTTTAATGCAGTCGAAACTGCATTTTTTCATAAACTCCTGCCAAACAAGACATTACATTTTAAAGGGGATGCTTGCATAGGTGGTAAAAGCAGTAAAGAAAGGATTACAGCTTTAGTTTGTGCTAATATGGAGGTGGAGCAAAAAGCTTAAATTATAAGTGATTGGAAAGTCCGAGAATCCACAAAGTCTTAAAAGAATTAAAACACTGCCAGTTGATTATGTATCCAATACAAAAGCATGGATGATACAGGATATCTTCAGTAACTGGTTAAAAAGGAATAGATAAGCAGTTTTCGAGGCAAAAGCGTAAAATTCTCTTATTTGTGGATAACACAACCTGCCACAGTAACCTTCCAGAACTGAGTTCTATACAGTTTGAATATTTGCTGCCAAACACAACTGCGAAGTTACAAGCAATGGATCAAGGAATCATCCAGAATCTTAAAACAAATTATCATAAGAGACTCTTAAAACAAATAATATTTTCTTTAGATTGTGGTGAAAATTATGACATTACTCTGCTGACAGCTATAAATGATATATACTCCACATGAGATGATGTTAAAGAAAGCACAATTAGCAATTGCTTTCATCATGCTTAATTCACGCACGCCGAAGAGAACAATCCTATCGAAGAATGTGACGATATTGATACGGATTTTCCTGAATTCAAAAAATTTAACTGTGATAACGTTACTTTTTCTGATTATGTAAGGGTAGATGAAGACATGGAAGTCTGTGGAAAACTGAGCAACGATGACATAATAAAAACTATCCAAGAAGATGAAAGAGAAGAAACCTTATCAAAATCAGAAGAGAATGCAGAGACTGTTATGCATCCTAATGATCAAGCCATAATGGACTCTATTAACACTCTGAAAGCATTTATTCAGATGAAACCTTCCTCTGAAAATGAATTGGAATGTTTACTTCAAATCAAGAAGCTGGCTGAACAATGTAAGCATCATAAACAAAACATCCATTTTACAGTTTTTCCCAAAAGTGTAATTGATATTTTTAATTAAAGTTTACTTTCTACTGTATATCTTCCGCTTCATTTTATGATTAAGGTAAGCCTGTATTGCTCTTTAATATGTTTAATTTTACATAACATAGTATAATATATTTTCTGGGGTTATACATACAAGGAGATTTTTCTTCTTCAGTGATACACTTTTAAAGTTATATATTTTCTCTTAACATCGGATAATTTGAACTTTTTTCTGAGAACCTTTGAGTTCGAATAAACGAACATCCACTTTGTGTGTGTATGTATATATATATATATATATATATGTGTGTGTGTGTGTGTCTTGCTTCACGTTTTATGCTCTCAGCAACTTTCTACAAAACAGATAATTCTCTTGAGGAAGGGAAAATATTGAAAGACAAGAAAATTATAAGCAATTTAATTTAAGAGTATTAAATATCATACAATTTGTCTATCACTGAATTTCCCCCCCCCCCCCCAAAAAAAAAAAAAATCAACCACTAAATCATCTTCAAAGAAACTTAACATTTTTGTATCCTATTAAGACTCATCCCTTCCTAAACAACAAAAAAGATAAATGGGAAGACTTCTCCCTTAAGCCTTCCTATGTCTCCTACTTTTTCTATGAAATAAATCCCATCCCCTTCATTTGCCACTTTAGGTGCCAGTTAAAGAGAAAGAACAAATGTTCAAGTTATTTTTATGTTTAGTAACACATAGTAAAAAACTTCCAGTAAATGAGGAAATTTAGCTATGTAATATTTTAAATAAGTATTTCTATCACTGAAGTTTCACCCATTGCCCCACAGCTTCCACAATTTAAAAATATAAAACACCTTACTCTATATTAAATGCTGCATTTAGCTTAAAAAAAACCTTTTTACTAAAATTTCAAAAGTTGGCAGGTATTTAGTTACAACCAGTCATGTTACACATACACAAAAAAATAAACACTTTCAAAATTTATTCCCACCAGAACTATAAACACTAATATTCAAATGGCATAAATATGGAAGTCCAAGAGTTCTGGCACACATGTACAGTAATAAAAATTCTACAAACTGAATTAATTTTCATTGAAAGAAAATAGTTGATAATTATAACAATAAAAATACATTACAAATTTGCACAATGAAAAAGTTACAATAGACATTAAACACAACAAACAAAACAAAGCTCTGAAGTAATCTCAATATGGTTTAAAATATAAGAAATAAAATCAAATTCCTCGCTCAACGATTCTAGTAGTTTTAGTGAAACAAAGTTTATATACACCTATTCAGCCTTCATGCAAAATGACTAATTTGGTGATGTTTCAATGCAAATGAAAAAATGAAAGCCAACATTTAGAAAAGCTGAAAGCCACATCGTCATCTAAATAATTAAAACATTAAAATGGTAAAGACAACTTTTCAGAAGATTAGAAGTCATCATTACAATACAAGTTTAAAACTATATTTTGCAACATTGCATATTCTTAGAAAACTGTATTATAATAATGAATATTACAGTTCAAATGATGCATATGAAAAGTCTTGCCTCTTATGAAATATCAGCCAAATAGTATTAAAATTTCCATTTATAGACTAAAGAGAGGATGAATATGGAGCTGAAAACATTTTATGACACATTATATACACAAATTTATTAAAATAATCCTTTTTTCTTCTCTTTCTTCTTTTCTTTAGTCTCATTTTGGCTGTAAATCAATAAAACACAAATTACAGTTTTAAATGAACACAATGATAAAGAAAAAAAAAAAATCAATGATTAAAAAAATGTGACAGTTAAAGTTAAGCTTGCACCAGGAAATCATAAGGCTCTCTAACATGTTTAGATAATTTTTTAGCGTGTTAAGTGGTGTGCTTTTATTATTTTAAAATTTATAAATAAATCACTTTTAAAGAAAAAGTTAAATATAGATTTCATTAAATTGTAGTTAACCAAAACCTGACATTAAGACAGTTGGCAGTCACAGCAACTGTTCCATAATCTACTAAGACATAAAATTACGGATTGACTTCTTTGAGGAGTTCATACACTCTGCTACAAGACTAATGCTTTTATACATAGCTCTCTCCAAGGAAAGATTTTCACTAACTTGCAGTGCTCGTTTCAATGATTATTATTATTACTCTGATTAATTCCTATGAACTTTTTTTGATATTTAAACAAATACAACCAATCTTGCCACCTTGTCTGTAAAAGTATTAAAAAATCTGTAAACAATTCTATTGACCAAATTAATAAAGATGCTGCTATGGGGAAAGAGATGGAGCCAGCTTCTGGGGAATCCAGTACCATCCGACTTTCACTGCTAATTTTAGTATCATCATCTCCCATAACTTTTTATATGGACATTTGTTTTGCATTGGTTTAACAAGTACTTCTGACTATCCCCCTTGCCTATCTGGAGAGACTATTGATTTTACCTAACTTTTGACGTGTGTTGTTTTAAAAGACTACCATTTTACTATTGACAACTGGCTTAACAGAGCTAATTTGTACTGGGATACTCATAGGAAACTATAGTCCATTGCCTATCTCTTGATGTAGGGGGGGGGGGGGAAGTATAAATAATTGAGTTAATTTAGTGAAAATAATCTCCATCTGTGCATTATTTTTACAGTTTTAACTTTGAGATTCAACAATAATAATAACAACAGGTCATAGATTCCTCCAACAGGACAGATTAAATTTGTGTGCAGTTATGTTAACTGTTTTACAAATAATTGCAAATACAGATTTTTATTCTCTCTCCTCACATATTTATATCTACTGTTTGCTTAATTTATTTCCTATAATTGCAATTCAATTCCATTTATGCAGATCTTAGCTTTCTATTACACATGAAATAGCATTTGTGCATAATTAGAGTGGAAAATTAGAATTTCACAGGCACAAATCATAAGGCTCCATTTATGCAAGTGGATTCCTTGAAAAATAATAATGAACAACTATTTAGAAAATTAACTTTCTAGTAACTACTACCATTTACACAGATACTACTGGTGCTTTACTCACATATGATCTTTCCCACTGATATTCTTCATATGATATATATGAACATGACAGCTCGGTGAATTTTCAAGTGATTTCTGTTATGTACCTTTGAATCAAAATTTAATGGAAAAGTTTCTGTGAAACATCATGTGAGCTATTATCATTCATATCACAGTGTCAAAATGCATTCTAATACCAAAAAAAAAAAAAAAAAAAAAAAAAAGTTTCAATAATGGGTGTAAGTCTTTGGATTTTTAAAATATTAATAATTATCTATATTGCAATTATAATTATATGAGGAAAAATATCTTTTGTAACAGCTATTCTAAAAATTTTTTTGCCTCAAAGTAATTATAGCATTCTACAATTTGTCACAGAACAACTTCGATGGAATAACACTTATGTAAGAGATGGTAAGAAAAAATAAATTATGTGGCAGGGCACACTGTCTTTTGACTTTCACTTGAGAAGCAACATCTGCAAGAAACGTTGACTGCTTACACTTGGGGCACGTATAGGTGAACCAATACTGCCCACCCACTGGTGCAACCACAATTTTAATCCAGCATCCCCCAGGGACAACATTTGGAGGGTTCTACCTTCTCCCACCAGCTGACATTATGGAAAGACTTTCTGGTCTAATGGATTTCATATGCTAATATTCTACTTAAAGATAGTTAATGGCACACAGTGGGATTTGAACTTAGCACCTTTTGTCTAAAGCCCAACATGCTAGAAGACAAAATTATAACATACTACTTAATAAATAAGAAAAAAAAACATCTGCTTACTCTTTTAAATTTACATCAACAGACATCCTACGCAGCAGCTCTTCATCTTTATTTAAAGCTTCAAAACTAGTTTTATCATTATAGAAATCTTTCCATCTTTCATCAAGTTCTTTCCTTTGGGACTCAAGACTTTTCTTCATTTGTTCATGACGTCTTTGCAGCTATTAGGGGGAAAAAAAAGTATGGTATTTTGTATGAAAGGTTTTGTTTGGATCATTTCAAGTTCAGAGGGAATAAGGGAAACCACATATATGATTGCTGCAATTTTAAACACTAAAGCAGTGGTTCTCAACTTGGGTTTGCATGAAATTCAAATGGAAGTGTATATGGTTAGAAAAGAAGTGTGTAGAATGTATTTTACTAACGTTAGTAACTTTTTTTATGCCTAGGTTAAGGAGATCATCCAGGGGGGGGCAGCAAACAAAAAAAGTTGAGAATCACTGTTCTCTTACCTCTAAGGATTTTACAACTCAGATTTAAAAAAAAAAATCAGCATATAGATTTAGCGATTTTTGAAACATATTTCAGCCTGGGGACTCAATATATATATTCAAGGTCAATTGAAATCCTCCATCACTTGCTTGCCTCTGACATTCCTATTCTCATACCCAGTGTCTTTTATTGTTTAACATAGATGTATAGGTTTTACAGAAATGTTTTAAATGTGTCAAAAATTATTTCCCCAATCAATTCAAAAGAAACAGTCAAAAGGAAATAAAATTCTTTTAAGTAAATTATGGAAACCATAAATTCTAGAAAGTAAGTAAATATTTAAACCTGAAGTAATTATAAGTGATGGTCTAAACTTTTTTAAAAAGGTAAATTTTAAATTTGTTTTATTGTCATTAGTATAATTTTAACACGATACTTCACTTTGAAAAGGCATTCAAAACAAAGAATGCTTTAGATTAAAATTTATGTCAAAAGCCTTAGTTTTGGAATCAATAAGAAATGTTAAAATACAGGACAACTATCAGAACCAATACTTACATCTCCTTCAGAGTCTTTTAATTTCTGCATTTTTTCTTTCACCTTTAATTCAAAAACTTGCTCTAACTCTTGTTCCATCTTCTTCATTTTTAAATCATGTTCTTTACGTTCTTCTTCCATTTGTGCTAGTGGATTCCTTGAAAAATAATAATGAACAACTATTTAGAAAATTAACTTTCTAATAACTACTGCCATTTACACAGGTACTATAAGAATCTACAGAAATAAGTTATATATATAGATATATAGATAGATAGATATATAGATAGAGATAGAGAGAGAGATTTGTATCTTCACATCTATTTTTATTTTACATAAATGATCAGCTCAGCTACATCTAAATAGCTTACATATGAACTGTAACAAATGTTATTAGCTAATTTTTTTTTTAAGTGCAACAATCTTTTTTAACTATCTGTTAAAAAAGTTGTGCTTGGAATTGTAATATATAATTTAAAATCATGATACCATATGTATCATTTAATAAAAAGTAATACAGGGTGATCAGAGTCACAGTATGCAATTCAAAACTGCATGCAAGCAGCAAACAATCTGCTCAGATGGTATGAATGTAATAGATAATGTATACCAAAGTCTATGTAAGTTAAGCAAAGAAAGGTCCCACAAACTGTTGACAGTATACAAAGAAAATTACCCTATGCTTTTTTTTTTTGGGGGGGGGGGGGAGGGGGGGACATCGTTTCTAGTGAGTTTTCTCTACCTGGATAACCTGACCTGTTGCCTGCAGACTTGTCTCTGGGATCATCTTAAAGAAAATGTGTAAAAGAGCTATCAATGTGCACTATCCTGTTGAAAACAGAAAATCAAGACTTAGCATTAATGCTGCAACCTTCTGAAAAGTTGCTATGAAAATGAAGAACCATGTTGAGGCCTGCATATGGATGCAGGATAGTATATATATATATATATATATATATATATATAACAGTTCCGTAACTGACTGACTGACATATAACACACAGACCAAACTGCTGGACCTAAAGGGCTGAAATTTTGCATGGTGATTCTTCTTAGAGTGTAGGGGTGCACTAAGAGAGATTTTTGAAAAATTCTTAGATTTTTTTTAAATTAAATTTTTAAGCTGTTTTTGTAACATTCATTAAAGTTTGCATTTAAAATAATAATCAGAGGGTTATAAAATTTATATAACAAGAAAAATCATAAAAATTCCTTTAAAATGAAATCTTTTTTGAATCTTTACCTCCATTTTCTGATTTTTGGTGAATTTTTAAAAATTAATTTTTAGAATTTAACTTATTAAATGCTGATCACATGGTTTCTTTTCTTTTTGTGATACTTTAAACTAATTTTGCATCATGTGCATAACAACGAAATAGGCCTTTTTTTGGGCTAATACGGCAGACGATTGGACATTATCCAAAAAATATTAAAATACGGTAAAAGAAATGTTCCTCAAACTGTACTATATTCTTTAGTATGTTCTATTAGATTTAATTTGAATATTTTTTTCAACATTATTTTGTGTATAAAAATATCCATTACGATTTTTTTTATAAATATATATTTTCATTTTTTTAACATCAATTGCATACATTGATCGTTGTATTTATTATAAATATATATTTTTGGCATTAATTGCATACGTTGACTGTTGTATTTAATTTGAATGTACTCTGTAGCGAAGTATGGGTTTTCAGCTAGTTTCTTATAGAACTCCATCCCCCCCCCCCAATACACACATTTAACTTTAAGTGAACTGTACATTGTAAAAAAGTTTAAATGCATATTTTTAATGAGTTGTGTAACTTTTTGATCAATATGTGCACAATACTGGTATAAAATTTACATCATTACAAACATTGTTATTCCTATGAACCTATGATTTTTCAGAGAATTTTATAGAATTATTAATACTATACATTTGAATAAAATAATTTTTTTTAATTCAATTTCATGGTATGGTATACTTTCACTATCTTGTTTACATTCTTAAAGATGTTAAAAGCATGTTTAGTAATAATTAAAATTTAAAAAATTAACAAACTGAATATTTTCTAGTACAGTCGAACCCCGTTATAGCGAACCTGGGATATACCGAACTCCCGGATATAACGAACGAAATTTTTGGTCCCGCCGTTTTCCTATTCTATTTAATGCTATTTTACCCTTTTATAGCGAACCTCCGAAATGTTAAGAATCGGCTATAACGAACCTTTTTTTTCAGTCGACTGATTTTTTTTATTTAATTTTTCCGCAGTTGTGAAAACATGACTTCGACTCTGATTTCATATGGAAATGTATGTCAGCTAGTGAAACACGGAGTAAATCAGCGATAAGTTGTTTATTTAAGGGTAGAAACATCTGCATTCTCTTCCTTTTACGATAGCCACTCTGCAGTTGTAATCCCGCCAGTAATTCGGTAAGCGAAACCACAGTAAGAGGAGGGAGGGGAGGGGAAAGGTTCACCAAACGCTCGAGGAGAACAAGTAAAAGCATGAACAGTATAGCATATGCGCACCCGAGAACAAGGGGAAAGGTCAGCTCAGTTTCGAGCCGGAAGATTCATTTCCACACGCAGGTGGAAGGGAAGCCATTTCATCTAATTCACCTATTTGAGTGTTTATCACAAGTTAAAAATTCGCTTTTAAGAAATCATTAGGTACATCATATCGAGCAAGCGTAAAGCATTCTGCATCGAAGAAAAAGTAAATATCATAAGAGAAATACAAAATGGAGGTAGCCAAATTGACATTTGCCGAAAAAAAGATTTATCGAAATCTACAGTTGGAACACTATGGAAAAACAGAGAAAGCATACTTTCTGCTTTCGACAAAAATTTGAACTCCCCAAAAAAATTAAGAAAAGCTGACCATCAAGAAGTGGAAGAAGCTTTATTAAAATGGTTCAGCATTCAAAGAAGCCAAAATGTACCAATTTCTGGGCAAATGCTTCAGTCAAAAGCTGATAAATTTGCCAGTAAATTTGGAATTCCATTTTCGTGTTCTAATGGATGGTTAGACAGATTCAAGAAGCGGAACAACATATCTTCCGGAAAAATTGTCGGAGAATCGGGAGATGTTTCAACATCCAACATCGATACGTGGAAAGAAAATATTTGGAATGACATCTCTAGTGAATATGACGAGAATGACATATTTAATGCTGATGAAGCTGCACTGTTTTACAAGATGACACCAAACCAGACATTAAAATTTAATGGAGAGAAATGTAATGGCGGAAAATTGTAAAAAGACAGAATCACATTTCTTGTGTGTGCCAATATGAGAGGAACTGAACGTCGTAAGCTTCTAGTAATTGGAAAATCTAAACACCCCAGATGCTTCAAAAATATCAAACGGCTTCCTGTTTCTTATGAAGCCAACCATAAGGCGTGGATGACTAAGGAACTGTTTGAAAAAGAATTTCGAAAGTGGGATCGTGAACTTTCAGCTAAAAAACGGAAAATTCAACTTCTGCTTGACAATTGTAGTGCACACAAAAACGATAAACAGTTACAATCGATTAGAATTGTACTCTTTCCCCCGAATGCAACTTCTGTAGTACAGCCTATGGACCAGGGTGTCATCAGAAGCCTTAAATGTCATTACAGGAAGCAGCTCATTTTACGAATTTTAGAAGGATATGATAAAAATGTAAAATATGACGTTTCTCTTCTTGATGCACTTATAATGCTCGAAAAATCTTGGCGGCTTGTTACAGATTCTACAATTAGAAAATGTTTTCGACATGCTGGCCTAGCAAAGAATGTTGAAGAAGAAGATGGTGAAGATTTACCTATCGCGATGTGGATAGAAAAACACAATATTTCCTCATTCTCGTATTGTGACATGCAATTGTTCGAAACATTTGATGATGAAATCATTACATGTGAAAATCCGACTGATGAAGATATTGTGGAAGAAATTAAAATGAATCATTCTGAAATCGAAGATTCTGCATCTGATGCTGATGAAGAGGGGCACATAAATGATGAAATTCCCACCATCTTAGATGCTACAGCAGCAATGCGTGTAATTAATAAGTTTTTTTTCCACACAAACAGTGGAAGAAAGAGTGTTGCAGTCATTTGACGTACTGGACAAAGAAATTCATATAATGTTTTTGAAATCGGTATCACGTCAGGAGAAGATTACCGATTATTTCTGTAACAAAACAGTGAGCAAGAATTAAAGGTAAAATGAATTTATATCCATTTGTCTTTCATTTTTAATTAGTTTAATTAGTATTGTATCAGTTTAATGTTATCGATTTTAGTCAATTTAATTCATTAATGGTCATTTTTAATAGATTTTATCGTTTTTTAATACATTATTATTGAATACACATAGCAACTAATGAGTTATACATTTTGTGAACATTTTTCTTAATGGTTCGGATATAGCGAACCACCGGATATAGCGAACCAAACCTTTGGTCCCTTGAAGTTCGTTATAACGGGGTTCGACTGTACTAGATTACTAATTTAAAAGATACACTAAGCACTTTTTACTAGAATAATCCAATAAATGGTTTCAATACAAATACCTTGCACTTACTAGGAAGGGCATAGGATTTTTGTGTTAATGAAGGCACAAAGAGGGAAAGTATAACAAAGAAAATTTTAAATTGGCAGTTACAACTAATAAGTGATATGATTATAATAGATAAATATTACACTGAAATTTATTGTATTCAGTACCATATGCTACTAGATTTCTCAAAATTTTAATATCAATAACATTAATATCAATAAAATCTCAAAATTTTAATATCAATAATCAGAAACAAAAAACCTTCAATGAGAACATTTATTTTTTAAACATTAAATTAGAAAATTTAGAAATATTTTCATGTGAAAATAATGAAGAAAAATGTGGAACCATGTGGATGGGTAACTAAAAAACTTAAAGTAACAAAGTAATTTGTCAAGCTAGCTCAAAATTTACAAAAGTACAGGCATTTCATAAGCAAAACAATGAAATAGCCAAGTATTTTTTTCAAAAAACTTAACTATTAACTCTATAAGAGAAAAAAAATCATATATTTTACTTATTTTCAAAAGTACCATGTCCTACTTTCATATTAAATACACATTTTTTTAAAAATGTGTATTTATTAAGATATGAGCATATGTTTATATTATTTAACTTTTTATTTATAATATTAAGGATAATTTTATGCAGACATTTCTTTTTGTAGTTTTTCCAAAGGATTGTCCATGATAGACATACCCTAATCACTACTGTATACTGTAACTAAGCACAACTGTTAAAAGTCTATTAATGGTGACCAAATCTAAATCTGTATGTTGACATACTATACCACCAATTAAATTTCTTTAAAAAAAAAAAAAACACTCTCTCTCATAAAATGTCTAAAAAAAATTGCCTATTCGAAAAATATAAACAAATTTTAAAAATTGCAGTAAAAAATATACTTACCAAAACACCATATAAGTGTTTAAAATCCTTTGAGGGCAAAAACTAACAAAACACTTATCAGTATAAGAGTAAAATATACATAGACATTTTCAAAATATTCACATTGATTATAGGGAAATATATAATAAACTGTTATTGCCCCCCCCCCTCTTAAAATAAAAATTGTAACAAGAAATTTAAAACAAATTCCACAGTTTCAGTGAGCTTTTTTAAATACAATGGAAAACAGATACGTGTGCGGACATACATAGTGGGGGTCAGCATAGATTAAAAAATAAATAAATAAATAAAAAAAAGGCTAAGTCCTACCAACCCAAGCTAGTATTTATTTTAGCTATATGAATTCCAAACCCAGTCTCTCCTACTGTGTTCAAGTAAAGGAAAAATTTATTTTAGTGATGCATCTTTTTTAAAATACTGCATTAAGAAAAAGAATAAAATATATTATTATTAACATTACCATATCAATGTTGTAATCAATATTACAATTAAAAGAATTATTACCACTGAATTTTAAACACAATATTTCTTTTATTTTAATCATAAATAGCTTAAAATGAATGCTTTTTTTTTTTTGGTCCAAATACATTGTAAAATTTTGACAAAGGGTGACAGCAACTGTTATGAAGAGCAACAAGAAAGAAAAAAATTAAATGTGAAAAAGCCCAGCTAAAACAACCTGGTGGCTACATTACACCCCCACATTGGTATTTTAAGTTTACACACAAACAAATTATGTACATTTCACAAATTGTACATAAAACTTCAGCATTTTTAAAATCGTAAAAACTAAAATATCAAAATCAGTCTCAGGTGAAAATTTGGGAAATTCTGAAAAAGTAACATCACCAAACTGTAATTAGATTTTATTACATTCTGCTTATTGAGTTTTTATATAGGTTTCATTGGTACTCAATAGATTAAATAATCAAAACCATTTTAAAACTCTAAAGTCATACGGCTGTAATTAAAAGCATTTAGAACAAAAATACAAAAATTTAATTTTAAAATTAATTTTATCTACAGATTTAAAATTTAACTATAAGATTTGCAAAAAAATGACATTAAAAGCTACAATATTGCAACAATGTTATATTAAACTTTAATAAATTTAGGAACAATATCCAAGATTCTAGCAATTTATATTCTCAATAAAATCATAATTGCTTCAAGTATACTTATACAAATTACAACATATTTCTCCATAAAAAGCTGACATACTTGTTTGATATCCTCATAGGTTTACCATCATTAGCAACAGCAGCTAACTTTCTACATCTGTAGTTCTCATAATGTACATTGTTTGTAACATCTTTTAAATCTTGCATATGAGTTCTAAAGAGAAAAATGTACAAAACTCAATGAGTAGACAATATACATAGGAGTGTGGAGAGTACAATTAATATATGTATGTAGCGCAATAGCGACTTTCATGCAAAGAATCATAAATAATATTACCTGATTAACATATTCCTCAAAGCTACAAAATCACAATGTTCCATATTTTCAACTGCATAGAAATAATATGTTTAATGAACACATGAAAATGAAAATTTTAAATAATAAAGAGACATCAGTATTATCCAGTTATTAAAGAAGAATTTTAACTATGTTAACATCTATAATGCAATCAATAAATTAAAAACTTCTGAACTGATAGTGTAGAAGAAATTGTGCAATAATAGAAACGATATTATACCTTTATTACCAATAAATAAAAATTATACACTATAACAGTATTGATTTGGGGAGAATTTATGAAGATAAGCAATGCCTGTACATAGTAATAACATTTTAATCTTGTATAATTTATATTTTATTTATGGTTTCTAGGACGGACGGACAGACGTGCGCGCACACACACACACACACACACACACACGCATGTCATCAAATTTGAAATAAGATTATTCTTTAATTCAGAAATGGAAAATGGCAACAGTTCTTGATGAAATGGCCAAATTCCTGTTCCACCATTAAAAGTAAGAATTTGCTCTGAAAATGACTTGACATTTGGAATATACCTGTTTTATAAAGCTGCAATTTAGGAGTTTTCTTGTACACAATATATGGTGTATAATTCAATGCTATACTACATTCCACAGTGATTTTCAAAGAAAATTTGAATAAGAGGATGTTAAATTTTATACATTTTATAGAAGTTATTCAGGACACATAAGACTAGGAACAAATAGTTAAAGGACCTTTACTACACAGCCCTTGCTTATGACAACATTAAGATTCCTCAGACATGAAAATACAATCTACTGAAAGGTAAGATGAATAAACTAACCTTCAGCTACTCCCCAAGGATATTTTCTACCCCTTAGACGCTTGCCATTACTTTCAATGACAGTATTACTACCAACAACAGCAAATGGTACACGCTCCTGGAATTAGAAACAAAATTTAAAATATAGGAATAAAAACATAAATTCATTAACTTCAACCGAAACAATGTATAAAAAGTGCACATATAACTTACTTTTAAATATTTTTGTAACTTATTATCATCTTCATCATCACAGTCAGGAAAATCATAGATTTTTATTTTGTTTCTTGAAATTTCACCTAGAATCTGAAAAAAAACATTTCACTTATTAAAATATTAAAAAACAATATCAAATAAATGTAAATCAGAATGATAAGGTGTATGATTAATTGTTAAATGTTGTGTTATGCAATTTTGAAATTTTACCTAGAATTTAAAAAGGAGATTTCACTTATTAACCCCTTACCTGTGACATATTTCAGAAAAATGCATCAAAAATAGAAATTTTTCCACCCTGATTAATTTTATGAATTATATTCAATAAAAAGGTTAGAAAATGGTTATTTTTAAAAATACAAAATTTTAAATGAAATAACTACTGTATTTAATTATTTGACAACAGTGAAAAATTAATGGGATATTTTATTCAAAAATTTCCAATTATAGCAAAATAAATCAAATGGCATTGTAATTTTAAAGCTAAATATGAATCAGACATTACAAATCAAACTTTTGCAAAAACAAAATTTTGGTATAAAATTCAATAAAAAGGACAGTGAGCAGTTATTACAAATTCTGACTAACAGTGCAAAACACTCATTCCCAATTAGCGCCTTTATAACTGACCACATCCCCATTCCTCACCAATGAAATAAATGAAGGACAAATACTGTGTTCTATTGTGAAAATAGTAAAACTCCATATTAAAAGTCCATTCGAAAGGAAAACAGGTATCACGGAAAAGAATCACTAATTTTTCTCCAGCCCGAACTGAGCTTGGGCATCACAAATATTGCCCATTGCGGTTGCCAGATCTGTGTTCAGGTATCACTGGTTGCCATTCCTTTTACTATGAACGAGTTCTTCTTGACGCAATTAAGCATGAGGCTTGAGCTCTTTACCATTTGCTTTTTTAAATTTCTCACATATTTCACACTGTGCTACCACTATCTCTATGTCCGAGTTCATCCCTGGCCAATACATTATTTCTCTTGCCCTTTTATACTTCTCTATCCCAAAATGAGCTTCATGAATTAGTCTTAACATATCCTTTCTCAAACTATTAGGAACAATTAATTTTTCATTAATAAATAACAGCCCTTCATTAATGTAAAGATCATTTTTAACCTTATAATATGTTTTTACACTACTATCTACCTTTTTGTAAGATTTAGGCCAGCCTTCTTTGATATATTTTACAACTATCCACAATTCTGGATCTAATTCAGTTTCTCTTTTAAATTGCATTATTCTCTTTTCACGCATAGGTAAATGTTTTGAAATAGTATGCACAATGTTTAGCATTTCAGGATCCTCACGCACAGTTTCATTAGCAGGAAATGGACGTGATAAAGTATCAGCTAGAAACATTTGATTACCTGGTACATAATTTATTTCAAAATCATACTCCAATAATTTTAAAATCATTCTGTACATTCTGGGCGATATTTTATGCATAGGTTTCTTAACAATTGCCATTAAGGGTCTATGGTCACTCTGTACAATGACTTTACGTCCATATACAAAATTATGATATTTCTCAAATGAAAACACAATTCTTTTCACTATTTGTTAAACTATGTGAAACAAATGACACAGGTTGACCTTTTTGGATTAAACAAGATCCCAGCCCATCTTAACTGTCACATTGTATCACTATTTCATCACTAGCACTTAAAACTTTTAAAATTGGAGATTTAGTTAACAATTCTTTAATGTTTACAAATGATACTTCTTGTTCATTTCCCCAATTAAATTCTACTTTATCATGAATGATTTCTCTTAACGGGGCAGTAACTTTAGATACGTTGGGAATGAATTTTGAAAGAAAATTTATGTCTAACAATCTCCTAATTTCAGTTTTTGATTTGGGTGTTGGCATCTCAACAATCGCCTTAATGTGATCTGGATCAGGTTTTATACCCGATTTCGATATAATTTTACCAACATATTTTACTTCTGATACCCTATATTGCAATTTATCTGGATTAAACTTTATATTTAATGATCTAGCTCTTTTAAGAACTTTAAACAAGATTTCATCATGCGAGGCTTCATCATATCCTGCCACAATAATGTCATCAAAATAAACCTCTACACCCTCCACATTACCAAAAAGCTTTTGATTTCTTTTCTGAAATGTCTCAGGTGCAGAAGCTATTCTAAATGGCATCTTATTGAATTTATACCTTCCAAATGGTGTATTAAAAGTGCAAATTTCAGAGCTAACTTCATCTAATGGTACATGCCAAAATCCATCTTTTAGATCTACTACAGAAAATATTTTCTTGCCTTCTAATCTACTAATGATGTCATCTGCAGAAGGAATTTGATAATGTTCTCTTTTAATTACTTTGTTAAGATCTCTAGGGTCTAGGCATAATCTCAGACTTCCATTTGGTTTTTCTACAATAACCAAACTTTGTACCCAATCAGTTGGTTTATTTACCTTAGATACAATTCCTTCTTTTTCTAACTTATCTAATGTACTTTTATATTTGGGCTGCAGTGTCTGAGGAACTTACTTGCCTTGGAGGGTGAATTACAGGTATAGCATTATCTTTCAAAGTAATGTGATACGGTTCATCTGGAAATTCCCCTGTCCCTGTAAATACATCTTTATATTGCCCAATTAATTCATTTTTACTTAATTTACTGGATTCTATAGTATCAATTCTTTCTATTAATTTTAATTCCCTACAACCTTTTAATCCTAATATTGGTTTGGATTCTACATTTACTACATAGAATTGCAAAGGAATATTTTTAAGCTTACTAGTAGAACAATTAATTATAATTGTTCTGTCTGGCTTCAATTTAAAATTACCATATGCAGTTAAAGATAGATCAGTTTCACTAAGCTTTGGTTTAACATTTACAATATTCAAAACATACAATGGCAAAATATTTACTTCAGCACCAGTATCCAGTTTAAAATCAACTTCAAAACACTTATCATTTACATTTAATGCAATACTTTTATACCAGGTTTCACTCACCATTTGAACGTTATTATTTATAGAGTCACTACAAGTTTTCAGTTCACTTTGTTCATTTTCATGGACACTTGAAGTGACAGTATCGATATAAACACCCAGTTCATTTTCAGGAGCCTTCATTTCATGAATGTTTTTTGAATTCTGGAAGCACTTAGCTGCAAAGTGATTTTTCTTGTTGCATTTGTTACAGATTTTTCCGAATGCTGGACACTCGCGAGGCTTGTGTTTTCTTCCACATTTCTAGCACTCATATTCTTGTGACGACTGTTTCGGTTGATGCTGCTTTCGATATTTTTTAACGATGTTTACTGTTGCTGCAGTTTCATCTTTCATGCTGCCAAGCTGTTCTCGACTCGTTTTAGCTGCAAGGAAGATTTCAATTGCTTTTTCAAGACCTAAACCAGCTTCTCGTAGAAGTCGTTCTTTCAATCCACTATCTCTAATTCCTAGGACGATGCGGTTGCAAATCAATCCATTTTCTTGATCAGCAAACTCACAGGTAGATGCTAGAGTCTTCAGCTGCATTACATAGCATTCAATCGTCTTGCCTTCTTGCTGGACACACAAAAAAAAACTTGTATCGTTCATAAACAACATTCTGCCATGGTGAGCAATAGTTTTCAAACTGCTGCAGAACCTCAGAATATTTTCCCCTACTTTCAGGAGGTTCAAATTTGAATGTGTTGAAGATTTCCAGCCCTTCACAACCAAGTAGATTCAACAGGATTGCTATCTTTATCTTATCAGCACGTTCATCTTTTTCCGTGGCGAGCAGATAATTTTCGAGTTCCTCCCTCCCTTTCCTCCATTTTTCTTTGACATTTCCGATGGAAAATTGTAATGGAGCAGGTAGCCGGAATGCATCCATCTTACACGTGGATTACTTCAACTCAAATTTGATTTCATCGGTGCCACTCCTGACACCATGTCATTCCTTTTACTATGTATGAGTTCTTGACACAATTAAGCATGAGGCTTGAGCAGTTCCATTAAAGTACAACTTTATTAAAATTAAGTAGACAACATGCTTACACCACAGAGATGCTCACATCAGCATTACAACCAGAATCTTAAGATACACATACTGTCTGACCACGGAAGCAAGGTCCCTGGAAGCTGTTACGCATGCGCGAGAAAAGCTAGTCTACTTAGAAAATAGGGTAAAATGTCATATTTTCGGATGTGTTTGTTTATGAAATACGGAAAGTATTTGAGAGTGCTTTTTGTCCGTAATTTTAAAGTTACTTTTTAAAACTTTATTTTTGATCGATTATGTGAATAATAATGTCAAAATAATAAAAAGAAAGAAGCAAATCTATTTAAAAAATAGGAGTGTTATAGGAGTGGATATTTTCGAGTGTGTTCGTTTAAGAACTGCGAAAGAATGTTTTCAACCAACTGTCTTTGTCAGAATTTTTCTTTTGATTGAATGTATAAATAAAAACCGAAAAACATTAAAATGAAGGTTTGAAAAATTCCATTTTTAAGTAATATATTGTAATAACATAAATATATATATAATGCAATAAAAATAATACATTTGATTCGCAGTTTTACAATTTGCAGAAATAATTAGGATATACAACTCAAAATTTTCAATCTTTTGAATTTTTCTCAAAGTTTCTCTTTGATGAGTAAAATTTCTTTTTTCTCTTAAGACTGGAATTAGTTTACGAATTGTTGGTACTAATTTATAGACAGCATAAAATTCATGAATTGTTCTTCGAATTACATCACAATCAAAATTATCTAAAGCTACGTTTTCGGTGGTTCTTTTTTTCTGACGTTTCCTCGGAGATTCAAATTTTGGAGTTTCTTCACTCTTTGCTTCTCTGCGTATTCTTTTTACACTGGACATTGATATCCCGGTCATTTCACTAGCTCTCTTTAGGGATTGCGAAAGTGGAACAATAACATTTCCTTCTAGTGGTTCTTTATCACACAATTTAATTACATTGTGTTTTATACGTTTACAATCACTACGGAACGGCTTATTCCGAGCAGTTGTGTTGGGTAAAGGATCCATTAATTTTAATATAATAATCAAAATAACAGACAAGGAAAAAGCAAGCAAGCAAGTACAGTTAGTAACCGAATCTAAAGAATGTCGAGAGAATACGAGACTTTTCCCTCTCCTTCCTCAGCAGCCTTACCTACAGTGTGAATAGAATCGTCTTGGCACTATGCCAACCGTGGTTCTTCATACTGTGGTCGGACAGTATATACAGTTACAAACACAGTTAATCATTCACAATCACAACATTACAGTTATAGTTATCATGACATCAAGGGGTTAAACTGAAACAACATCAATGAATGGAAACCATAACTAAAAGATATGTGACTAACTGTTAAACGTTATGCAAGGCGATTACTTCTTGTCCAAAGCATTAAATGGAAACCTACTGATAAAGTAACTTTACCTTTCAGCAAAATACAGAAATAAAGCAAACAATTCTTAAGGAATTTTGATATAGGTTCAAGGGTGTCTAAAACATAGATTTAAAAATTCAAGATTAGTAATTCCATTTGATTCTTTGCATAAAAAAATGTTATGTTAATTTCTCCAACTTCAAAAACTCACAAAGTAAATCTAAACTACTGATTCAAAGCATTTTGCCTTACTTTTTTTCATATTTTAAGTAATTTAAAAAAAAAAAAAAATTTTCAATGCATGTAAATACTATAACAGAAACTGCTTTTTAATGTTAAAGAAATGGCATGATCTATTTCTAAATCTTTCACTCTTCTGGGAAAGTTCAAAACTTTAACAGATTTTCCATAAGATGACAATCTCATGTGGCCCGATGAGTAAGGAATGTATGGTTTTTAGCAGCACAGGGCAAAAATTAGAAATAATATAGTACCCTGTGGAAAAAATAAGAAAAATAAATAAATAATGAAAATTCAATAGGTGACTATTTTTTTTCTCCCCCCAAATTACTGAATAAAGTAAGGCTTCAGAAATATTTTAAAAACTTACAGTTCGTTTAAACTGTGCACACTCCTCAGGAGTCATTGTATCTGCTTTAGCAAGTACTGGAATAATGTTAACTCTATCATGTAATCTCTTCATAAATTCTACATCTAAAGGCTTCAGGCTATATATAATAAAAGATTTAGATCAGGCTTCAATAACAAAAAATTATTACTAAATGCATATTTAAAATAAATAAAATTAATGGCTCTTTTAAACACATGGATTTTAATTCATGTGTTTAACAAGATTCTCTGAATTTACACATTCACATATAACCAATAATTTGAGACTGTTTTAATTCCAAAGAATGCGAAGATGTCTCAAAGGGCAGTAAGATCTCTATTGTTTCAAACCCTGTGGGTAGTACTTTATTGGCCCACAACTAGTAAGCCTTCCCTAGCTGACAACAAAGGCATACACCCCACTAAAGAGCCACAGACAGGAAGAGAGCTTGCCCCGTAAAATAGAACAGACAAATAATAAGTTCAAATAATAAGTAAAACTGAGAACAGAAAGAATAGAGGTGAGGAGAGACAAGGGACAAATTATCAAAGATGGGAATGCAACAAAACAGACAATAAACCAGAGAAAATAACTACAAGAACTAAAGAAAAGTTCAGAATTTTCTAACAGGGTCATCTAAGGACACAATGGGGAAAAAAAGGGGGGGGGGGAGAGGGAATAGATTTAGTGTGATGCATAGGTATGGATGAACCATATGAAATTCAGAAGAATGAAAATAGCATTGATGCAGACATTTTGGAACCAAAGTTTAGGCCTAATCTATGTTTATCAATTTTCAGAAGGAACAGACAAAACCCAGGTCATATTGCCAAATGTTTATTCTTATTTACAAAATCACATACACAATTTTGATTAGATTAAGACCAATAAGAAACACTATAAAATGGCAAAGAAATCCAGCATTCAGTATGATTAAATATTTGAAAGACAGCCCTTTGAAAATAGGATAAAAGTAAAGCTAGTTTCTTTTACAAAATCATAAGAAGAATGAATATTCATGACAGGCAGGAGAGGAAATTCAAACACCTGCACATTTCTTTTATAGACAGAAAAGTTTGTTGAAATTTTAACACTGTAATAAACACTTTATCTAGGTTTAAAATTCATTAGCTAGCAGAAGAAAATTATAAAGGATCTACAGATTACAAAAACAAAAATCAAGTTTGTCTTTTTGAAGACTAGATAATTTAATAATGTTCAGCAAGAATAAGAAAAGTAATTTTTGTTGCACACACAGAAAAGGGGAAAAAAGTGTGAACAATCCAGCTGATATGCAGTAAAAGAGAGTAGGAAAAGTCTTGACTTATATATGATGCCGAACAGTTTGATAACTTATTAGTTAGAATTCATATGCAGGATTGTTACACCACACATTCAGAACAAAATCACCGAATAAAACATACTTTCCCCTAAAAAAATGTTACAATTTTAAAGTGATAATGAAATGAACACGAATTTTAATTTTAATTGATATATTGTCCCTCTCCTTTTTGGGGACAAATGAGAAGCACCAATACACAAAATATACTTTTAACTTTTAGACATGCTAACTTTTATGCTTGTAAATGGTGTGGAATGCCAAATAATTAATTGGCATACAAACACTCACAAAAGAAATGGAAAATTGGCTTGCAATGGAATTAATTATCCGTAGTTTTACACACATTCCAGTTTTTAAGTTCACCTAAAAACCCTTGATAATCAGAACCATAAAACTTAATTGTTTAATTGATAGAGCTATACACCAGAACTTATTTTGGAGACAGCAAATGTGTTGGACAATCAATGTCAAAATTCCATAAATGCACATATTTCTAAAGATCATAAGAATTAGGGCCTCACAGAGATAAATGAAAGCCCAAGCCAGTGACTGACACTCACACACACACAAAAAAAAAAAAAAAAACCAACCCCACAGGTTTCAAGATCTAACATATTACTACTGATAAAATTAACATATAATAGCCTGTATTTAATGGGAGTACGGGTGGAGAGAGAAATATTTTAAAGACAGAATAACGTGGGGTCAAATATTATTCAACAGGATAAAGGTCATAAAATTCATCAAATTATTTAAATAATATAATAAAGCATGTAATCATATAAGGAACATAGCAATACTCAAGTTTTACTATTTTAATTTTTTCAAAATACACTGTAATTAAATTACGCAATTTTAAGAGTTTTGTAACATGGCAATACAACATAAGTATTATTTAAATATCCTTGATCAAATAACTGAAGCAGGATATTATATCACAATAACATACTAACCCATGACCTGATGGTGCAATAAAATAAAGACAACAATGAACTCTAGTATCAGGACTAATACTCCTATGAACTCGAGATTCTGCATTCAGGAATTCTTCATATTTACTCTCGATAAAATCTATTATTGGCTGCCAACTGTAAGGAGAGAATTAAAATGTCAGAATTGAGTATAATCAAATTTCCCTGCATAGTTAAAAATATACAGGGATTACAGAAAAAATTTACAAGCATGCAGATGATACCTCCTCATCCGTCCTTTCAAAAATTAAATTCCATTATTTACATTAAAAAAAAAAGTGTGTGAGAGAGAGATCAAAACATAGACAATAGTTGATGAAAGATATACATTTAAAGTAAGTAACCTTACTTACCTTTTATGTAAATATATCTAACTTAACAATAAAAATCACTATGTCTAATGATTAGGTAAATATTCTTAACCCACACTTAAAGGGCTAATTTTTGTTAGCTGAAATTGCTACAGATAAAAAAAAAGTGATATTTGTTATAAAACAAGATTTTTAAAAACAATTTTTTTTTTTACAATTAAAGCTTTTTAACCTCGTCAAATTCATAATTAAGAATTGAATTTGACAAAATTTGAAACCAAGCATTTCATATCTTTGTCCTAAAGAAGACCATTCTGATGTATGTCACATAACATTATGGTAAGTGATGAATAAAAATTAAACATAGAATTTCAATATAGCAGTAAAGAGTGTTCGAATAGATGTAAGCAATTTTGATCAATCTCGACAGTAGAAAAGTAACATATATATCTCTATGCTAAAAAAAAGTAACTCCCGCTGCCGCTGTCAAAAGCTTGTCATGCTATCTCCTCCAAAACCGCTGGGGATAGGGTCGAGAGCGATAACAATGGATGCAGAAAAATGGGAGGACCAAAGTAAGACATGTTTCATCTTCATCGGACTTTAAGTTTTTTTCCCTTCTTTTTCTTTCTTTTATTTATTTATATTATTTTATGTTCTGTGGGAAAATATTGACTTTTTCATCTTCAGATTACGATAACTCGCCAAAAAATGATCGTAGAATTTTGATCTTTTTACAATCTAAGACTACAGACATTTCTCTTTCAAACTAGACCTCATTTGTTTAAAAATATTTTAAAACAGACTAGTATTTTCACCAAAAAATGAAACGCAGTTTTTCAAGAAATATCGTCCCTTATGTGGATGTAATATCAATGCTCCTAGAGTTTTTATCTTACAAAGAAAATATTTACATCATCTGGAAGCTGAAAGATTCATATAAATCTCATTCATATAAACCGTATTCATATAAACCTCATTTCAAGTCTATCTTAAATTTTCGATTTTTAATTGAATTTTAAAGTTGATAATTCAACAGTGATGAAACGCCCTTCGCATTAAGGGTGACAACAGTAAATGGATGGAAGCTGTTACATTGCCAGAGAATCACCCCTATGTATCTCGCTATTAGCCGTAACAGAGGAGCGAGCGTAGCGAGCCTAGGGGCGAAGCCCCATGTGGTGGTAATAAATACTTACATCAACACAGGTACAGAAATTTTTTTTTGAATCTTTCATAAGCAATAATTATACAAGATAATCAATAAAGCAAACTCATGAATTATGTATGATCAGAACTCTAGAGCATTTTTGAAAATTAACATTTAATATAAAAAGACATTATGATAGTCTGATGCAGAACCTATGTATGATAATGTACACAATTTTGACTATATTTTTGGTTTTCTCCAGAATTATAAAACAAAATTTCCTCAGCATTATGTGAAGTGTCCAAATATGAGAGGTGGATGATTTTAAATTTTGGTGGCAAATATAGCAGAAAACTTGCCATAAGTTTCAAGACGAGAGACAAGAATGAAAACTGATTTTTATACCTTGAGAAAAAAGCTTAAGGAATAAAAACAACCAAAACTTACATTTTAATTTTGCTGACTTTTTGGTTGGATTTTGAAATTATATGGCTAGCAAGAATTCAGGTCATTTTAAAAAAGGAAATTTATATATGACAAAGTATCTCTAGAAACAGTTTCCCAAATTCAAACGAAAAAACTGAACTTTTATCCCCCCTGCCTTAGCTATGAAAATATTTCAATCCCTTAATTTTTAAAGTTAGAAATATAAAACTCTTATTGAACTATCTGTAATAATAATAAGATATATGCCACAGTTATAAAATAGTTAGGTAGCACTCACTATATTTGGATTCATTTTTCTAAAAACTGCTTCAGTTTTTGTACAGAAAATTTATTTTGCTTAAAAATCAAACAACTCCTTTTAAGAAATGAAATTAAAAATGGGTTGGCTATATTCCCACACGTTTAGCATCTTGAAGAATTTAACTATCATCTTAAATAATTATAGAAGTAAAAGGAAAGTTAGAGAGGATATATTTTAAAAGTACACAATACTTCTTTAAGATACTAAAAAATATGGACAAAACAATAAGAAGAAACTTTGGATACCAATAACCCTGGAATTAAAAATGAATTATTTTTCTCATGTTAATTATTAATTTATTTTAAAGTAATACTGATAGCAGAAAATAAAGAAAAGCATTCTTATAAACAACTGTATATGGCATGAGGGCTTAATAATATAGGTCTACTAATTTATTTTGGGAGATAAAAGCGTGCAGTAAGGGCGACTTGTAGAAGTTTGATAAGAGAACAATAAACTAATTTTTTCAAATGAAGAATTCAAATGGTCATTATTTAGTACATCTATGCATACCTGGCTTGTAAATAAATATCTAGGTTTGCTTATAGTTTTGTTTTTTCATGTGTAGCCTACTACAATAGGCAAAAGGAAGTCTTAAGAACTGCATACTCACAGGGAGGATGGTTATAAAGAGGCTGTTCGCACATTTTTTAGACGATTTTGGTAAGCGGTAATAAAAATTTGTTTGCTGCAAAAGAAATAATTGCAATTGTACTATGTTTTTAAAAGTCAAAATTATCGTCTGCGGCTTGAAAGTTTTGTTTTTATTCAAAATGGCGTTTTTAACAAAGCAGTGGTTCGAAGGCTACATTTATGCTCTTTCCGAAGAGAAATATGCATACTCCATTATCCAAAAACGATGTGAGAGTCATGGTTTTGTGATATCTAAAGCGTCGATAGGTAATATCGTCAACAAGAAAGGAAAAAAACGTCAAATTGGAGCCTCAAGTGGGACAAAAATTCCAAACAAGTATCCAAGGAAAAAACGGACATCTTCGACTATTGCAAAGGTACGTTGTTTAATGTTAAAAGAAAATCCCCCTAGTCAAAGGACAGTTGCAAAATCATTAAAATGCTCAGTGTCCACTGTAAACAAAATGATAAACGTCGATATAAATCTTAAGAAAGCGAAAAAATGCAATGTGCATCGTCTTCTTCCAAATCATATCGCTGAACGCAGGACACGCTGCAGAATTCTATATGAGAAACACTTATCCAAAGAAAAATGGAAAACAATTGTCACAATAGATGAATCATGGGTGTATTTAAATGATTGCAACAAAAAAAGAGCCATTTATTATCATAAAAGGGGAGAAAAAAATTTAAGTACATGGTTCAAAGAATCGAAAGAAAGTTTTTCTAAGGGATTCATGATTGTTCCTGGCTTTTCTTATAATGGCAAGTTAAAAATAAAGAGTGTAAAAAAATGTCAAGATTAACTCCAAATACTATCAGGAACATATTTTATCGCCAATTTTTCTGAATGAAATACCATCGCTTTACCCACAGTGCCATCAATCTGTGAGACTCCATCAGGACAAAGCTAGCAGTCACACATCAAAATCCACTGTAAATTTCTTAAAAGAAATGGAACAAAAAACTGGTATCAAGGCCATACCCTTCACTGATATCCCTACTAAATCTCCCGATGTATCACCTATGGATTTTTGTACTTTCGGACTTTTAAAATCTGCATTATCCAAATGTCGTCCCAAAACCCTTACAGGACTCTGGAAAGCTGTTCAGGAGGAGTGGGATAGAATACATCTTCTGACACTTCAAAAGGCATTATTATCCTGGAAATTGCGGTGTCGAAAGATAGTTCAGAATAAGGGATGTCAAATAGAACATTTAAAACAAGAATTTTATGTAATTTAGTTTTGTGAATACAATATACATCGTCTAAAAAATGTGTGAACAGCCTCTAGCATTTTATGAGAAATGTTCATAGAACCTTGATCGATCGTTCCCCAAATAATTGTTTTCTCATGTGTGTCATTTATTTCATCCAGTCTGATGACAATTCTTTATGTTCCCACATGTATTGTTTAGTGTAATAGGTCCCTTCAAAAATGATCGATCGAAATTCCACTGTATATTTATAAATAAAAAAATAAAGCAAAGAAGTTTACCAGTCAGAATTATCAACAGCATCCCCAAAACCTGGTGTGTCAACAACAGTTAAACTAAGATTTACTCCACTTTCTTTTAATAATACTTTTGTTGTTTCTACCTATAAACATAAAATGCAAAATCATTAATTTACATCATGTTTGACAGAGAAAACCTATCCTGTTTAAAAGCAATTTTTAAAAACTTGTTTAAGGTGAAAATATACATAACACTAACACACACACACATACAGAAGCAAAAAATCCTTTTGTAAAAGACTGTTTCAACTTTATAAGTTAACTGGAACAAAGAATTTTCATGCTTCTCTTAGACCACAGAATTAAAATACAACTGAACATTAAAATGTAGACAGTGATGGATTTTTTTATTACAGTTGGCTCTCTGTTTAACGATGCTCTACTTAACGACAATCTCCATTTAAAGACAATATTTCTCAGTCCCTCCGACGTAAAAAAATTCTATCTAAAGATGATGTTGTTTCTGTTTAACGATGAATTTTTTTTACATGATAAACTTTTTCTTCAACATTTTATCTGCAGGAGGAGAACCTTCTGTGGGGAAAAACAAGATTGGTTTCAATAACAGACCCGGAATTTCCTTGATGTTTGCAATGTTGCAATCATAGACTTGTTGCGATGGGTAAAACAGGAGGGGTGGGGGAATTACTGTTTTTTAGAATATCGAATATTCTTTCTTGGAGCTCTTAGTTCGGGAGTTGAATCACTTTATTGTCCCTAGCATCTCTTGTCATGTGACTTACGAACTGTCCAATAGCACCCCTCTCTCACTCCTTCTGGGAAGTACGTGTTCATGTTTAGAGAATTCATGGTTGTGTGTAGGAGTTCATTCCAGTACGAATACGAGGTAGGCAGAGCAAAATGGCATCAAAGCGAAATCATCTTACGCTACACGAAAAAGTGAAAATTATTGAAAACTGGGAAGAAAGTGTTGGAATAACAAAAGTCCAATTCGCAAGACAATTTCAGCTACCCGAGTCTACTCTCAAAGGCATTTTATCTAGCAAAGAGAAAATTCTTGAAGCAGCATAAAAATTTGGTTTGGCATCCAAATCCAAACGGCAGAAGGAAGAGTTTGATAAGGCAATCCTGCAATGGTTTCATGAAGCAAGAGCATCCAGCATTCCTATTTCTGGAGTGATATTTAAAGAAAATGCTATTGTTCTGGGAGAAAAGTTTGGAATGCAAAATTTTCAGGCCTCGGCTGGTTGGCTAGCAAAGTTCAAAGAAAGATATGGGCTTGCATTTAAAAGCATATCTGGCGAAAGTAGTTCTGTAGATGAAAAAATAGTGGAAGAATGGAAAATAGTGCTGAAGGGGATAGTAGATGGATATGATGAGAAGAACATATTCAATACAGCTGAGACGGGCCTATTCTACAATATTGTGCCTAATAAAACTTTAACGTACATGGGCAAAAAGTGCTTTGGTAGAAAACACAGTGAGGAACAATTGGTTGTTTTATTGGGCACTAATTTGGATGGATCTGAGAAATTTCCACCACTAGTTATCAAAGTAACCAAGGTGTTTAAAGAATATCACCAAGAAACCTAGTGAGTACTGGAATAACAATAAAGCATGGATGACATCACAAATTTTTATTGACTGGATTAGAAAATTTGATGCAAAAATGCATCAAGAGAAAAGTTTTACTTTTAATCGACCGTTGCACTGCACATACTCCAAATATCGCTGGACTTACAAATTTGACTATTCATTTCTTACCAGCTAATTGCACTAGAAAGTTGCAGCCATTAGACCTGAGTATCATTCTCGGTATGAAAGCATACTACAGAAAGTCTTTAATTAGGAAATTAATAAACAATTCAGCTGACAGTATGAAAATTAGAAAATTTACAATCTTGGAAGCAATGCACATGATAACATCAGCATGGAAAGAAGTTTCTTCATACACAATAAAAGAAATGCTTTTGCGTTGCTGAAATTCACAAAGAACTTGTAGTGGAACTGCAAAGTACGGATGTAGAAATCAACGAAGATGACATTACCCCTGAAGAATGGAGAAGTCTTGTTGAAGATGAGGATGTTTCAATTCAAGATTTCTACAATTGTGATGAATCTGTTTTAACAACAGATTACAGAAATGTAGAACAAATTTATGAAGATATAGTAAACAAAAACAGAGTGTCAGACGAAGAAGGTGAAGTTGAAGGCATGGAAAACGAGACATTGCCACCGTCTTACACAGATGCAATTTCTGCTCTAGATGTTCTCGGGTACTATATTACATCAAATATGGAAGATGACACATTTAACATTTTAGAAAATAAAGAGAATAACGAAAACAAGGCGAAAAATGAAGCATCAATACTTTGACTTTTTTAAAACCTAATTTATTGTATTGTTTGTACTCTTTAAATGCATTTAAAATAACTTTTTGAGAATAAAATAATAATGATAGTAAAAATAACATTTTTAAACATGCCAATATATTAAGAAATTATTGACAGTCTTGTAAAGTGTGAAGGAAAACATTTTTTCACAAATTCTGTTTAAGGATGATCTCTACTTAAGGACGATTTTTCACGGTCCCTTGAAAGTCAAACAGAGAGCCAACTGTATTACATAAGGCTAAAAGAGTACAAATCTCCCACAATTTTAAAATTTTTATTTATTTATATTATTATTATTATTATTTTGTTTATTTATTTATATTATTATTATTTATTTATTTATTTTTCGGGGGAGAGTATTTTTTGATAGACTATGGGAATAATCAGGTGGACAAATCTTATAAAACCAAGTAACTAATTGAAATGATTGACTGCCATGTTATGTATTATTTAACTAATATAATATTTACTCAGAAGTAGTAAAAGCAGATATTTGTTACATAAAGACTGTTATCACTATTTTGTTTTAGAAATTTAAAGACAGAGTTTACAACAATGAACACATCAATAAATTTCTCAAACTACATCATTTCTCAGAAAAATCATAGCTAGATGCATAACTAAAAATGTTCTTACATTTAAAATATTGTTCACTAACACTTCACAATTTTCCATTTCAATTTGTATTTAATGAACTCTAATCTACTTCATATTGTCTAATAAAGTTTTCATTATATCATTACGATAAAGATAGATTTAGCACAAACAGAGGAATAAAAAATAAATTTCATCTGAAATTTAAAAAAGAAAAAATACTACTCATTAACAAATATTACAGGAAAAAAACAACACTCTCTGGCATTACAGGAATATAAATGTAGTAAATATACATATATATAATCTGCAATATCATGCAGGTACTAGTCTAAAAATATTGATATTTACTTGTACTGTTTTCTTTGGTCTAAGTGAAGGACCAGGATATTCATTTGAATAAATGTCTGTTAGGAACATGGAATTAATTAAAGTTGATTTTCCTAAACCTGCTTCACCTATAAAACAAGACATAACACATTTTAAAATTGTCGCTGTGCTGAAACAACACATGCAATAAAGATGTAAGACTAGGATTGGTTTTCCAAAAGACTATAAAATTACACACATATCAGCAATAAATAATTCATAATAAATACATTATCCTAACATAAAATATTCACATTCACTTTCTATACTTGAAAATAATGCTGAAAGGTAAATTCGGAAAACAATTTTTATCCTCAGAATACAATGGGCAGTTTTTTAAAGAACCACCCTGCTGATGAATAAAAGAGTATGTCAAAGGCAGGTGTTCCATTTTTCACCTGGCTTTCCCAACAGGATTTCTAGCTCCATAAATGCACTGAATAAGCCTGAAAAGCTTAGGATTACTGAAATAAAAAGATACTTCCTTAGTATATAAGATATCCTTCAACATATAACTATGTTAACCCCCCCCCCACACACACACACACACAGAAAACTCCCTTTCAGATAATAAAGAAATTGACTTGATAAGAAATCTAAATTCTAAATATTTGTAATGTTTATGGGTCAGTAATATATTAATACATTACATGGATAATTATAAGAGGGGAGGAGGGGAAAACTGCTTGGTTTTGGAGTGTTATGTTTATTTTTGCTACGGGGGGGGGGGGGTATACTTTTAGAAGATGAATTAGTTAAAACAGATCTTTTTGAAAACATTTTCTCAAACATTAGAGATAACAGTACTGTCCGAGAATATCAATGTAATTGTCATGACTATCATCAATAACAAATGGTGATACCTTCATTTTGTTATTTAGCTTGTTACTTTTTGCTTTGCAAAATATTCTCTAATTTTTATACAGATGTAGTTCATAAAATTTGTAACTTTTGAATATTTTATTATATTGTAGTAAGCATACAGATTTTGAGTCAAACTGCTTCTTTTTAATGCATTTTTTAAAAAATGTAACATGACGCCCTTAGAAAAATTGCTTTTCACAACAGTTTCTAAAATTTTGAGATGTACTTTTTGGTATTAAAATATTTATGGAGGTAAATTTTCAAATTCCTCACTGTCAGTTTTCAAAACAATTTTGATCAGAATCTTTATCAACATTATTATACATTCACTTCCCCTTTTTCCTTACTCTACCATTTCTAATAACTTTTTTTCACTGTGCTTGTCTAAATCTAAATAATACAGTCCAAGTTATTGAAAGAATCAAAACCATTTTTAGAATCCTCATAATTTGTATAATACTCAATTTCTGTTTGACCATTATTTTGCTATACAGCTTTTTTATAAATTTTTTTGGGAGTAAGTATGAAAATATACATAAAATAAGAATTGAAACATCCCACCAAATGTTTTAGCTTCTATCACATAAATATTTAAATGTAAAAATAAATATTCATATATGTAACAATCAATATGTTTAAATTTGTTCAATCTTTCTGCTTTTCAAGTGATATACAACTTAAATGCTAAAATTGTGATATCACATCAAAAGTGACTTACAAATGATGTGTGTTAAAAATCAGATAAAAAAAAATTAATGCTTTTTAAGCATACACATGACAGTGAAGACTAAAATTAACCAACTGAATGAATTTTAAAGATAAGGAGTTGAAATAAAAACATTATAAGACTGAGTGCTTGCATGCCAAGAATATGCAAGTAATCCTAGAAAGCTAACCATTAAAAAATTATATTTATAAATAAAAATAAAAGAGTAATTTGGAATAACATATACTTACCAACAATTAAAAGAGTAAATTCAAATCCTTTTTTGACAGACTTTCGGTAGACTTGATTTGGCAAGTTTGCAAAACCTACATAACCATCCATTTCTCGGACAGACATTTCTTTGGCATAAGTTGTGGAAGAAGGTGCTGTAGAAATATTTTCTTTGTTGTTAGTACTATTAGTATTATTTACAAGAGGTGCAGCTGGAGTACTGTTATTTACATTTGGCCCAAAACTGGCTGGCACACTTGGTATACTGGCAGTAGCTTGTGTGTCAGGAACAGTGTTATTGTCCCGGAAGAACATTTCCCTTTTTTGGGAAAGCTGCAAAGAAGATTTTTTTATGTAGCTAAATACATCAATTTCGATAAAAGAAAATCGACCAAATAATTCATCTCTTTGATGGTATTACATTTATCAAACCTAGAGGAATTTTTAATCAATAATAAGAAGTTATGATTGTTATAAATTATGGTTTCTTATTTTTATATAAATCTAAGACTAAATTTTATTCATGAAGTCCAGAAACTGAAGACAAAAAATGCTCACAAAAGAACAATAACACAGTATATTTTATTTTTAGGAAACAAAATACCATGATGAATGAAATATACAAACCTTGACTATGATTAAAAGCTGAAAAGAGAATAAGTGTTAACCAAATATTTTTGAGTTTATCCCATGACATGCAGATTTTTTATGAATTTAATAAATGTGTAGTTTTTACATCATTCAGATTAGTAGAAAAAACAAAGTGCCTGACATTTTATGTGTTCCCTTTGTTTTTTCTTGTAATCTATGTTTAATGAAACCTAAAAACTAATATTTTCAACATTAAAAAAAAAATCCAGTTCTGTAACTGATGCTTCATGACAAAAATATTTTACATATTGGTGACATCCTTCTCATTGACTTTTAATGACCTTTACTGAGATGCTATTCAAAAGCATCTACAAAATAAGTAAGAAGGAAAAAAAGTTATTGGCATAACAATAAAAAAATATTAACTATAAAAAGTATTTTAAGGACTATCTTTGTCATGCTATGATGTATAAATCAAATATTTAAATAATTCCCCTCATACACAAAGAGGAAGGGGCTAGAAAACGTCTAAAATAACATTCAAAGGCAAGCAGTTAAAAAAAGAAAAAGAAAAAAAAAGCGGGGTTTGTTTGACAGAAATAAGACAATTTTTGTAAATAATTTTGTAGATGAGTATTTCAGAGTATAAATATGACTCTTGATCACTAGAAAACAGAGGATTTGTAAAATGAAATATATAATCCAGAATAACTATTATTTAGAGATGAGACTAAAAATCAAAATCTTAATATAAATACATATACATAATGTAACTATATCTGTCAAACAGAAAAATTCTTAAACAGAGATTCAATGACTTCGAAAGAAGTGGTAATAAAACTAAATGGCACTATAACAAGCTATTATCAGACTTTTTTAAATACAAGAGGAAAAAATATAAGGAAAAAACCATTTTAGATAACTACCAACCTGCAACATTCAATTTGAATTCTTTGTTTTACTAATTAAATTTTATACATTAATGAAATTCAGTTACATACATACAAGTTGTATACTTTTTAAAACAGCAAATGAAAGAAATTTTTCATAGATAAACTAAATCTTAAGTTCAATACTATAAATTTTCTCTCTGCTTAAAAATCAATTTCCCAATATCTTAGCAGTTTAAAATTTTCAAAAACTTTGAAAGCATTTATATACATATTAAACCTAAATAGACATTGTATCTTACAGAATAGCCTATTATTAGCTTTCATAAAAGTAACTTTGTCAATGGCAGATTGATTTCATCACTCCCTAATTTATTTTCCTCAAGGAATTTAGATTATGCCAATATTTTACATTTCATGAATAATTATATAACCATCAGAATTTAGTCACTAATGAGTTTTATGAAAAATATTCATGATTGTTAAACTGAGGATTATTTTAGATGAAGTTTTATGGATCTTAATTAGGAAAAGGAAATATTTTTTGCTTTACGAAAAATTTTGTTTTAATTAAAGTTTATTAAACAGAGGTACCATTGTAATTCAAAACTGGTTCTAGGACGCGGTGGCCCGGTTGGTAAGAGCAGTGGGCCAGTGATCTGAATGTCTCTGGTTTGATGTTCGCCCCTGACAAATTCACCACTATGTACGCTAATGGCGGCTGGTGCATGTACAATCTGTCGTGGCTACAATGTCTTCCAAGTTCTCAAAATTTACCTCTGGAGGGGTAGGGTCAAGTGTACTGGTCGCGTCACTTGACATGGCTCAAAATTACGGGACCGGACCTTCAGCCAAGTTGGACTGACCCTTGTGGTGCTGAGTTAAAACCAGAGCCGTATCTTCGAGCCCAATAGCCTATAACAGCCTTGATCTGATGTTGCTGACGGTCAGGGGGCATAAGCCAAAACAACAACACAAAATTGGTTCTTAAATTGTGGAAGGTGTACATATCCTTTGGGATATGCAGGCTCATGAGGGAATATCAGCAAAATAACAATAAATAAATAAATAAATTTTTAAAAAAAATAAATTCAGATTGTGGTAAACCTATAAGTAATTTGATGGTGGAGGTATTTTAGACTGTTAGTCATGACCAAGGGGTATAGTAAAAAGAGTTTCAGAACTGTTGATTTAAAAAAGATTGCACGCACAATTTTTTTTTCTTTCTTCCCCAATGCCGCAGGCACTTAACTCTTGTAGACATTTGCCCATCAACACGACAAAAATTTGTTGGCTACTTTATTATAGGAGCACCATTTAGGTGAGCCAACTTTGCTCCCTACAAGGGGAGAACATGGGAACAGCCAAGCCTTACTCAGGATTTGAACCCAAGCCCACTGTATGGCAGCTTACATTGCTAATCACTGTACCATGTCAGTGGCACATACACACAAATAATTTATAACAATTATACAGAAAGTAGGAGTCAATACTTAAATACAAACAATGAATAGAAAATAGTACTATTGCTTTACTAGTAAACATTAATTCTTCAAAATAAATATTTTAGGAAAAATATATACCAAACAATAAAATTCTTTTTTGTAGCATTAATCTGCAGTTTTTTTTAAAATTAGATTATGTTGCAATATGAATCTTTATATAACATTAAAAGAAAATTCACTGTAGAATCTTTGGGTAGTAAAAAGACAATATTGGCTCTGCTATCTAAATGTACTCTGCTTAATATTAGTGCATTAACTATAACTGTTAACCTCCATGGACAGCTTTAACTATAAGAACTCTAACCAAGTAGAACATAAACGAGACTATAACAAGAAGTGTTTCCATGAGTCTGTAACGATGTATCTGGTTCCCAAGCGTTGTACATAGACTGTAAATAAATATGTGTAACAGGATTAAGAGTACTTCTCTAACTACACACACATACATAATAGTCGGCCCAACAATGTGATATCACTAAAATAGTTATAGAGCACTTGTAAATCTCTCAGATTTTATAACTCTCAAACACAGCATTTTTTTAAGAACACTATATGAAGAACCAAAAACATATGTAATTTAAACATTTAATTTTTTAGGGACAAGACTACAGATAATTTTCCGAATACTTAAAAATACAAAAAAAGTATCGTGCCCCGGGCACCAGTTATGCTCGCTACGTCACTGGTTAAGAGTGAATTTGACATGTCACTTTCTGCTGATATTCATCACTGGATGGGCCAACTAAAACAATTCCTAAGGTTATTATCAAGTAAGTCGAGATTGAGTCATGATAGAAGTGACTTATAAGTCACTTCTATCATGACTCAATCTTGAAATACTGTTAAATTGCAAAAATCAGCAACAAGTTTTTCAGTTAAGCAAAGATATACCTACAGCACTGTGTGATGGAGATTGAAAATTAAAGCCTTTACATTCATGGCAAATATTAAAAATGTAGCTACCTTTAATATGCTATGCTCTCTGTGACAGTGACTAAACTGAGTCATATAAAAGCATAAAAGCTTTTTAAAATAGTTTTCTCATTCTACAAATATCAACGGTTTTGAATGAGACATTTAAAAAAATTATATAAGATCAATAATAGTTGATTGGCTTGATTAATCAAGCCAATAATATTAAAAAATTATATAAGATCAACCATCTGGCAAAAATGTTTATCCATTTTCAATACACAATTTTGCTGAAAATATAAATTATGACAATATAATTAATGTACTTGGGCCCATGAAAATGCAATAATAGTGTTTATTATTTAAACAATCATGACAGTAAAAAGTATTTATTTTTTTCTAATCTTGCGTTATTAAAAAATTGTAATATTGCATATATTTTAATTTCTTTTCCCGTTTTAAATAAAGATCAAAAACTAGAACTCTGGCATACGATGAAGAAAACGCTAGATAAGTCATCGTCAACACTCGCGTTGCCGCCCATATCATTTAGTGTTTAGCATTTCGAGCTTCCACAAAGTGGATTCAGGTTCGAATTTCGAATAAGGCATGGACATTCCTGTGTCCCCGTAGAAAGCGGTTTGGGTTCACGCATATAGAGTTCCCATAATAAAGTAGTCAATAAATTCGCGACATGGATGGGTCCATGTCCTCAGAGCGAAGTACTTGCAGTGTTCGGAATGGTTTGAGGGGTGGGTGGGTGCGGGGAGTAATTCGGCCTTATTAAGAACTTTTAGATACTTTAAGACACAGAGAGCGCAGGAAAATTTTACAGCTTAGACATTTAATTTTCAAAGCTAAAATTAATGATATCAAGTAGACACGAAATTCGTTCGTAAATTGCGATATAAATGGTCTAAACGTCATCACAATGGGAGCAATATGAATTAAATCTACCGTATTATACAGGGAAGTTTCTTAGATAATGATAATCTTTGTCTATTTTAATTTTATAATTAAAGTGATTCGATGATACGCAAAACTATTCCAGCTCTTAACCATGGGGCAGCTATCACGGTCAGTAGCGCCGGAAGTCAAATATAGAGGGGGGCAAAGTAAAATAGATTAAAACTTTTACACCTTTATTATTAAAAATACATATATACGGTTATAAAAAATAAACTTTTATGTTATTTTATGTTATATTATGCCCTATCACACGTCAACGTGTACGCGTTTCGAATGCATCGGATTCAAGATTCCCTTTCGCGATGAAAAAACATCGTGTAGGGTTGCTTTTGAATCGCAAAAGCAAACGTCTGGAATTGGCGTTTAAACGCGCTTGCGTACATGAAATTGGCGATTAATCGCTCCTGCGTATATGGAATGACGTTTATCGCGCTTGCGTTAACGAGTGTGAGGTTGCAATTTAGTATTCAGTTTTGTTAGGCTTTATGATTTTAAATGAAAATTCTAATATTTTACGAGCGCTAGCTAGGTAGAAACAAAAAAATTCAATTTTCTAGGGGGGGGGGGGGGGGGGCAAGTGCCCTTTCCGGCGCCACTGATCACGGTACATACTCACTTTTACCCAATTACAACTTCATGGCAATGTTGTTTAATCAACAGATTTAACATATCGTAATCAGCAGTCATCGTGATCTTGAAATATACTCACACATAAAAGAAGCTAAAACAGGACACCTCACTAACGAAGTTATCTTGACCTCTAATAAATCACTAACCATACGTAAAACTGAATAAAGCTGATCAAGCTACGACAGCGCACAGTTTGCTCAATAAAGTGATCAGTATTGCGTGGATAAGAGTTAAGCCTGAGAAATATTGGCTGAAAAAAGATAATTGGCAAATATTTTTTGGACGAATGCCCTGCTAACTTTAAGCTTACGTAATACATAAAAATTCGTCGATTCTTATTAGTCAAGTTCTACAACTCTGCCCAATAAGTTACGCGAATAGAAAATTTAGATCATCTAAAAATTTTCTGAATTCGTTGGGGGATGAGGAACGGCAAGAAGTTTTAAATTAGCTTTCTCTCCGGTGACTTTATAATTAATGAAAATAAAAAATAACTTGCACCATAATTAGTGTTAAACAGAAAGAAATTAACGACCTCACATTAATGATCATATCGGTTTCGTATTTGGTAAGCAGTCATTGAACGGCCTATTTAATAAAATTGGGAAAAGGCAATTTATGGGAAAAAGAAAAATTAGATCTAAAATCATCAAGGTTTAAAATTATTCACAATTTAGATCTAAAGAAATGCAAGATCTTGAACGAAAAATAAAAAATTATAAAAAAGCATGGCCCTTCAAGGATTTCCAACTAAAGAAATACAGTTGATAATAACTGACTTAACTTTCCGACAAAAATAAAGGCACACGCATTTACTCCAAAAGCCTTCAAATATTGACTAGTTGCATTAAACAGCTAGCGTTCATGTTTAAAATAACATTATTGATATTAAGGATTCACACACTTTAGGATTAATTCATAAAATGAGTTGCAATATAAAAGATAATATACCAATGTTTTCCGAATTAATAGACGAATCAACATTTTTTTCATTTAAAGTAATATAATTGAAATGCTATATATCTGACATGAAAATAATACAACAATAAATACTTCAAGCCTTTTTCTTTTTTTAAATTATGCTTTCTAAAGGAAATTAAACGAAATCCTTCAAAGAAAACAAAGATGCAAATTTGTATTTGTATACTAGCTGTGAGAATGCTGCTGCTATCATAGTGTCCTGTGTTGTGACTGATGCCCCTTAACTGACAGTATAACATAGTATAGTATACAGTATAATATAGTATACTTAGGGATACGTAATTTTCGTATTTACGATTTACGAAATAGATGTGAATAAATGCGAAAATTCTTTTTTTTTTACTTCTTTTCGGCTAAAACTCGGTGATAAACGGCTTTTTAAGCGAAATTAGGTAATAATAGTAATAGTTTATTAACATAATTGCTTAACTAAGACCATCCACTGTCTTTAACCGAGAAATCTCACTCTCCTTCGGATTTGCTCCGAATTTCACCCGAACAGTTTTGTCCGTACTGGAGTCGAACCTAAAAATCTAACTGTAAAAATCTACCATCAAGTTTTGCGGCACAATTAAGTAGATTTAAGAACGTCTCTTGAGTGCTAAAGTCAGGGGTATTTTTTTTTTTTAAAGCATTTTGACTAATGAGAATGGTGAAAGCGATCAGGAGGTAAATATTATGATGAAGAGAGCAGCAGAGAACAGTTTAAACAAAATGACTCTACACATGACGACATCCAAAGCAACAAACGAAGTCTACCAGCACAATGGCAGATTGTTTTGTCCATCTGTAGCCGCGACCACAACATCTTTGAACACAAATTTATTGGGAAGCTTCTCTAAACTACCATTTTTTAAAGAAATACCACGGGATGAGCTCATCTACGGATAAAACCATTTTCACAGACAACTACTTACAGGAGTCAACCAACAGACTCCTGTTGATGTTATACAGATTTTAATTGCAACGAAATGCTGCTATCTTAGTTTTGCAAAGGCAGCTATACAAAGTCTCTATAGTCCCGTTAACAACGTAGATGCTGAGAGATATTTTAGTATGCACAACATAGTAATTAATGACAGAAGGCAACGACTTAAGGAAAGAATGTGGAGACTATTACAATGTTAGCTTTTAACTTAGAATTTTGATACTTACCTATCCAAATAAGTAAAATTGTAATTTTCTTTAAATAACTGCGAAATTTTTGAATTTATATATATATTTTTGCGAATTAATGCGAAATTTTATATATTGTAAACTTTTTTGCGAAATTTACGTACCCCTAAGTATACTGTATAACACTTTGACGGTATAACATAGTATAGTAACTTTCACAAAGCGGACTCAAATTCGAGGTCCGACTCACGCATGAACGAACTTGTGCTGTTCCCTCATAAGGAAGTGTTGGTTCACCTAAATGATGCTCCCACAATAAAATAGTCAACAAAATTGTGGCATGGATGTATAAATGACCTCAGGACAAAGTGCCTGCCACGTTGGAGAGAAAAAATGACAACTACAAAACCAATGTCTTCTTTTGTATATCCTTCAGATACGTGTCCAGTGATTCACTGCCTGACTTTCATGACGAAGAGAAAATGTACAGATGAGTATCAGAAACAAGCCTTTATGAAAAAAAATAGAGCACTTTTCAGACTGATAAAAGACAAAAACTGGATCTGTTTAAAAGCACCAAAACAAAGTGATTTTAGAGATCCATTTTTTAAACCTATCTACCCCTAAATAAGTTATATTAATAGAGTTATGAAACTTATTTAGTGTTTCCCAATGATTTGCTTTACCTGTAACTTACTTTATAAAAAATATTAACAAAGGAGAAATTTAACAGTTATCTAAAAAATTAGAGGCATAGCAAAGCCAACCTGATTTAAATAATGCAATCCTAAGACACAGAATTCAAGAAATACTTCAACAAAACCTACGTTGAATGACTATGATGGTGCTAGAAATATTTACAAATTATCAAATCCAACTGTATTAGGCTGCTGAATAAAAACTGACTTTCTAAACAAAGTGATCACCAACTTAACATAGTATTATTACATTTCTTTTTGTTCGCCATGTTTCTACGCGCCTCGCAGAGGGAACAAACCAAAACATAAAGAGTTGACAACTGGTCATTAGCAGCTATTTACGACCAAGTTAATGATAATAATACTTAACAAGTTTAATGTTAGTTGTCTCTCGAAAAAGACCCGATTCATCACTGCAGATGTGATTTGAACTGAAATAGTCAATAGAGAACACATAAAACATAAGAGATATACCTTGGAGAATCATATTTAAGTAATGCAAATGGGCCCCTATAGCACAAAATTTATTGAGAAACTCCTGATAATTTTGTAAAACCTGTGAAGAATGACTTCATGATGTTGATTCTCTTAGAAGTAACTAAAATTATCAAATTTCGACTGTGCACTTAAACTTTTCATTAAAGTGATTTTCTAAATAAAATGATCTACCCTATCAGCTAATCTCAGGAATACAAAATACCATTTCTTTTCCTTACTTTACCAAGCCTCTAAGATACTAGCAGTGAGAACTACGTGCAATCAAGGGTAATCGCAGGGATGTAATAACCATGAATAGCTAGCTCCTCAGGTTGTATTGACATTAATGAATAAACATTTAGTAATACCAGTACTTCTAAAGTGCATGTAAGTCTTTTGCATTCAGGTGTTTGACGATTCGTAATATATAACTTGAGAGATTTTTTCAAACTTTTTTTCTGGGTACCTGGGTTAGGAATATCCCCCCCCCCCAGCGCCCGGGGGGGGGGGATGAATATGTTAAACATAACTGGTTTTGTGGATTCCACATTTAAGGACTAAAAGTTTTTCCATCTTGGGGAAAAAATTTTAAGGACTTATAAGGACAAAAAAAATTATAACTTTCAAGGGCTTACCAAGGTTTACGGAAGAGCCACTAAACCAAGTGTGTCAAACTCAAAGGCTGACATGGGCAAAATAAATAAGGTTTAAGTTTATGTGCCCCCCCCCCCCCCCCCCCCAAATAAATAAATATAAAAAATGAATATTTTTTCTTTAACATTAACTTACCAGACAATGAATAATTCCACAAATTGATAAGCATTCTCCGAAAGCGAAATAAGACTTATTTTACACCCACCAAGCAAATCACTTCGTACAAGACTACTGACCAAACTACCGGTCTGGCATGTGGTAGTCGGCTGCTAAAATATTCACTGCTAGTGTGTGTGTGTGTGGGGGGGGGGGGGGGGCAGTGGAGTTGCGAGCATAAGTGGCGCCCGGGGCACAATACCTTTTTGGCTTCCGCCGAAAAACATAATATAATATATAGTGTTGTTTGTCTTGGGGATCATTTGGCGTCCCTCTGCGAGTGGCGCCCGGGACATGATAGACCCCCTTGCCCCCCCCCCATCTACGCCACTGGGGAAATGATGCGCCTGTGAGTAAGGTGACACGATATTTACATACCGTTATATTGGTTGAGACTGGTACGCACAAATAATCGTTGAGGGCCGCCAGTTTGACATGCCTGCACTAAACAATACGCCGCCCGTTTGTCGCCTCTATTCATATGTTAGCATTAAAGCTTATTCCTATATCAAACCAAAATGGCGTATTTTTGAATTATTAAATATATCAAACTATTCATAATTCAAGAATCAGAATAAATAATTCCTCAACATTTTGAGAGGTAACTTAAGTGTGCATCCAAGAATATTTTTAAAGATAATTTTTTCATCTTTCGAAGTATTGAAACAATTTCCTTTCTTTTACCACGGTTTCATAGAACCACATTCAAAAAGTTTTGAGCCGTTTTCTAGAAATAAAATAATTTCGTCATAAATAAAAGATTTCATTTTCAGTCTAAGATAGCAGCGACGAAATTTAAAAACGGATTTCACCATTTTTCCTTTACACTTAATGAATAAATATACCCATCAAATGTAATTATTAATACCTAAAACTCGGTAATACCTAATTTTCATCAAACTTTTGCTATTTTGGTTATATCACGGGTTCTATATTTTTATAATATATTATTACTGTAAACTGGTTTAGAGGTATCAAATTCCAGACAAACCTTTTCAAACATTTGCCCTTTTGCATTAGTTAAAATCAGAAAAGAGAGCGAAAATTATTTTCATGAGACACTAAAAAAACTATATTTCTAAATATATATCACGGAATTAGATATATTTAGAATTGTTCCACTCCTTTAGGAAACAGGACTGATTTAATCACCTAATGAACAGTCCATTGTAACATGAAAATAGTGTTAGCCATGATTATCAATCCCCCCGGATTATATTGACATTAATGAATAAACCTATAACATCAGTACTTTTAGAAATGCATGCAAGTATTTACACTTTGATGTTAAAAAATTTGTAATACGTAACTTGAAAAAGATAAATCATAATTTTTTATATAGTACATCTTTAACTACCCGGCTATGTTCAGGCTTTTACATCTAGAGCAGTATTTCCCAGAGTTCGTTAAAAAATTCTTCGGTTCTACGCGATCAAGTCCCGTTTTAATTAAATCCCGTAAAATGAAGGTACGAATTAGGCAATTTTATGGTAGTATCCAGGTTGCGCGACAAAATAGGTTAGGAACCGTTGATCTCGATCATCAGCAATGTCGGAAAATCAAAAACAATAACTTACTGACAAGATGGCCAATTTGACAACTGCTGTAAATCGACATTCATGCTCTAATATCCCTATGTGACTGACAAAAAGTACATGTTTGGCCCTTAAGCTGACTAAACAAAAATTTGGTAAATATTTAAACATATTTTATTCTTTTTATCTAACTGGGTGGTTTGGTTTCTAGAAATCCACTGTCTTGTTGTGATTTCAATATGAAATGAATGGTCAACAGATTGATCGCGAAGGTGCTTTCGCGACCGTTTGCACCCATTATAGGATTTTATAACTTCAATTAAAGTTCTATACTCCATCTATTAAATTTAATTGTATAAATTTATATAATTGCTCACCAATATTATCATTTTGAGACTTTTTTTTCATTATTTCAAACACTTTTCCTCATATTTAAATAAAAAAATTCAGATAGCTTTCTTATCTTGGAGCGAAATTTTTGCTTTAAAAAATACTTGCAGGTATCCAATAATATCAACAGATTTTTAACTGTACGCAATTGGTTATCAAACTTGTATGTACTGCTGTTCCGTAATCAGCATTAACACTGATCAGCAACTTGAGAGCAGCCAAAATATGCCCCCAAAATTAAAATATTTAATAATAAAAAAATACTAAGAATCTATTAATAGATGGAGTATAGAACTTTAATTGAAGTTATAAAATCCTATAACTGGGTGCAAACGGTCGCGGAAGCACCTCCGCGATCGACCGGTTGACCATCCATTTCATACTGAAATCACAAGACGACAGTGGATCTCACCCAAACCGCGTGACAAAACAAAAAATCTATATATATAAAAGAGCTCGTCTGTTTGTTTGTCCGCTATAGAATCATAGACTGTTTCACCCACCGGGACCAAATTCGGCAAAGTTAATGTTTAGGACCCGAGAAACTTAAATCGGGAAAAACGAAATTTGGGGCTCAATTAGTTTTTTTAAAATTAATTTTTTAATGATTTTTGTGCCTCTAAGAGGTGCGCGACCACCTGTGGAACCCCTTCACCACAACCAGCTGCGTTAAGAGAGATGGTTTGGGGGGTGACGGCGGGGGGTCAAATTCCAATGTGCGGGAGGAAGAGGGTTGGGAATGACCTTTGGCCCTGGCTCCCCAAATAAACACAACTGGCCAGATGAACATGAAGAGCGGGGGTGCAGCCCAGTATTTTTTTGATGGAATGCATGAAAAATTTTATATCTATATATCTACCCGGGCAACGCCGGGCAATAATGCTAGTGACCTATATGAGAAGATTCAATACGGCAGCAAATTTCAAAAGGTATGAAATTTGGGGTGGGAGGTATACATTTTGAGGTAACCTATATTTTCTGCAGGGTCTTGGGGGATGCTTGGACTAAAATTTCGCAAATTTTAGTCCAAATCGGACAAAAGGGTTGGAATGTAGAGAGAACAGAATTCACACAGACTGAATTTCTTCATAGATAATTGTACAGCTACAATTTTCGCCACAGAGTGCGGCTTAATTTGAGAGAGTGGAATACTCTATTTTATCTATTAAGTAGGAATAATTATTGAAATAAATTGCTTTAATGCTGCAGGTAACACTTTGCGAAAATAGTGCCAGTTAACACAGCTATTATTAAATATAGAAATATCTGCATATTGATAATTTTCATTCATTTTAAAAATATTGTAGATCGTAATTTTTGAGCGCTACGGTCATTATTTGCTACACAAGAGCAAAAGAAGGGTCCAGAAGAAGCCGAATAGAAACAAACGCTCTTGCTCAGAGAGGAACTTGAAACCACAGACTCTGGTACCAGTGACTTTCTACCATTTTCTGGTCTAAACAGATGGCGAAAACGCAATTATAACAACATTAATGAAAATGCATAAAAGAAAAATGAATACATCGGGTCAATTAAAATTGTAAATATGCAATTTAAAACTTCAGAGAGATATTCGATGCAGTTAAACGTTTTTCTTAAGAGGCACACATATTTTGGGCGGCTCAATCAAAAACAAAATATACCGACTTACTATTAAAAAAAAAAAAAAAAAAAAAAATTCTATCTTAGGTTTTATGAAAGATCACCATAGCTATCAGATGACATATATAATATGAGGATAAAAAGATAAGTTCCTATGCGTTTATAAAAGGTAACTTTAGGAAATAATCCTTACAGAGTTTATAGTGTAATAAGCTAATAAGTGTATGGAAAATACTAAACTATCATGATACGACATACACACACACGCAATGTAAATACGAAACATAAAACACTTACAGAATACGTATACTCAACCGGAGTATCATCGAAATGAGCCATGACAGGCAGATTTGTGTTGTCATATATTTTCTGGCGATGCACCAATCTCTCAATGCTGGCAAATCTATAAGGAAGAGTACTACCCGACTTCTGAAGAGGCATATTCGGCTGACCAGATGGACTGCTTGGGGCTGTCGTTATTGAATACGGTTTGAAAATTGCAGTCGTTTCTCTAGAAGTATTGCCATCCGTTGGGCTGGTTAAAAGCCTGACAGTTCTAGAAACGTCTTCTTTGGGAAGGTAAACAACAGTCCTGACAGAAGAACGAGCAGTGGGGTGCGGTTGAAACATGTCTTCACTCATTAGGTTACAAGTTTTTTAACGCCGCCTTACTCAAATTTGTAATTAAAACTTCACTGAACTAAATATAATCTAATTTTGTTTTTAGAAAATAATTTTTTTTACACTTTCCGGTGAGGTAATATTTATCATTCAACAAAAAGCCAAAATTAATTACAAATACAAGAATGTACTAGCATCCAATTAATAAACACGCGATACTCAATAAGTAAACTGAGATCAATAACTAGAAAAGACGTTTAGTTCTAGAAAAAAAGTCGCAGCAATTAAATATTATATGGCCTCAAAAATTTAATAGCTATTCAAAGCTTAAATATTAAAAATTTACACCTATACCGTAAGCACAGGTAAACCGAGAAACGTCGACACTAATTGAACTGGAAATAAATAAAATTATATACAAAACATTTTTGAGAATTTTTTGCAATTTCCATCTTACTGAATTTAAATTTCAGTTCTCTGTTTCTTCCCGAAATAAATGCTTTTACATTCCTTTTTAAGAATTTAAAAAAAAAAAAGTATGAACGGCAATATCAAATGTGCTGTCCGATACTACTGAGAAACTCCTAAAAGGGTGTTACGAAGTTTCACACGGTACACCGATGGACATCAAAGTGACAAGACAGTGTCCAGGAAGGAAGTACTGATTTTGTCCTACTCAGAAATGTCGCCAATCCTGTATGCCAAGGGATACCTCACTCAGCCAAGGGAATCTAAGAGATCGATGAATTGACTCTCTTAATGTTAGGAAGAATCTGAAGGGTAATAGATCTACTATCTTTAAAGCACATTAAGTATTTCTGAGGTAAGTGAGGGTAATATATAGTAAAATAAAAGTTACCACGATAAATAATTCGTTTTCTATTCTCTGAATCAAAGTAAAACCAACACTTGCATAGCATGAAAGGAAACAATTATCAAACACATAAACACAATACCGTTTCCCTTACACACACACACACACACACAACAACAACAAAAAAAGGATGGACAATAAAATTTAACGCTTTTAATCTATGTATTTAAGTTGCTAAGCCGATTCTTTGGGCCGTCCGCGAGAGAAAACTACTGCATCAATTTACTTCATTTTGGTCTTAAACGAAAGATTTTAATTTATAGATCTGTCAAATTTGGTTTTGTAACGGCAATTTCTATTAATTAGCGATAATTTACAATTAAAAAATTGCTTTCTGCGCATGCTCAGTGACATGTTTAAATCTGGCTTCAGATACTTACTAAGCACGGGGGCCGCATAAACACGTTGATTTATTTGTTTATTTCGAGGAATTTCTTTAGCTCTCTCTCTGCCATTTTGATTTTTAATTATATTTGTGAGATACAGAATTAAACCTGACGGAAATTGTTCATTTCGCGCTGTTGATTAACCCTATTTATTTTTATTGGTTTCAATAGCAATTTTTTAAAGTGTGCAATTAAAACATTGCTTTCCGCGCATGCTCAGTGACATGTTTAAATCTGGCTTCAGATACTTACTAAGCACGGGGCCACATAAACACGTTGATTTATTTGCTTATTCCAAGGAATCTCTTTAGCTCTCTCTCTCTCTGCCATTTTGATTTTTAATTATATTTGTGAGATATAGAATTAAACCCGACGGAAATTGTTCATTTCGCGCTGTTGATTAACCCTATTTATTTTTTTTTTGGTTTCAATAGTAATATTTTAAAGTGTATTTCTCTATTCTTAATATTATGATTTTCAACATTTGGCAATGATGTGTTGAGTATAATTTGTGTATTAGTACATTTATTTACTATCCAGCCGTCATGCTTTGACGGGTACCAACTAGTTAACTTTTATTACGATTAATGCATGAGAAAAATAGCGTTCCCATGGACCGTTGACCTCAGTTTAGCTCTCATAGTAAGCGTCCCTTCATGACTTAGTCGACAAAGAAGTTACAAAAAATTTGAAAGACTGTCGTCATGCTCTTATACACACATCATGGATTCATCCTTTTGACAGTTAATTTTATTACAAAGCAGACATCTATGAATTTCACTGACATGAATGACTGATGTTTTCATTTAAAGATGACCAGTTCAGAAGTAAAAATTTGTCAGCTTAAAGGTAATTGGCCACATGGCTGTCAACAGAAAAAAAAAAAGGAAGAAATGATTGAAAATGATTTGAGGAAATAACTACAATTAGGGGGGGGGGGGAGAGAAAAAACAACTCACCACTACTAAGCAAAATGTTATGTTAGCAATTTGGAACGGGCACAGGAGATACGGATAGGGTGTATTTAGCTTATTAACTAGTAGAAACTCATCACAGATGTACTTCAGATAAAACAAAACATAAGTTTTGAATTTTTTAAAACTTTTTATATGGTTGTTAAAGAAAAAATATACCCTACAAACTAGTTACGAATATATCTTACACGTTTTTAACGGAGTACTGAAAAAAGATTTCTAAAGCAGATTTCATTTTACTTGACTGAATCCAGGCAAGCAAGCGTCTAGACGGGCCTAACTAGGAATTAATTTTCAATCTTCGGCCCTTAGATCTTAAGCATGACTGATTAAAGGCTCCCACACAAAAACACAGAAAATTAAATAAATTAGAAGCATCAGGCGCTTGATAAAGTACTATAAGAGATAAGGAATGACACTGGTCACCATAAGAAACGGACCAACAGAAATTCATCCACAGCTTCATTTTAGGTTACCAATCCTTACAGAGAATAAAAATAATAACCAGCTTTTTCTTTTTCTTTTTTTTAAATTGGTATGTGATGGGTGTAGGAAATGCGTTCTAAAACTGCAAGAGATTTGACCAATTTTTTAAAGCACAATATATATATACTAGCGGCCCGTGCCGACTTTGTCCGGGTTGAACAAAATATTATACCAATAAATTTCCAGTTGATAGCCAATAAATTGTAAATCTTTTTTTACCTTAATAACAACCTAAATAATACATTAAATTAATTTTAATGTTAGTTAATAATTAAAATAAATTTTTAAAAGTAAAAGGCGTGCCAGAGAATGGCTGGGTTCCAACCGCTAGCGTCAGTACAGAAGCCCACCGCGATTGTTATGCTAATTGCTGTGTTAGGTTTTAGCCATAATGATGTGTGTGTAGTTAATTAATTTGCGTAAATGCCAAGTATAATTGTTAATGCCAAGGAATGTAAATTAATTATTGTAAGCTGGTGGCGTAGGGAAAAGGAAATATGGTTGGCTGGTTTAAAGAGTAAAATGTAAAAGTGTAAAAAGTAATTATATTCTCTCTGACTCTTTTTTTTCTGGCCCTGGTAAAATATCTGTCTTTTGAAAAGCTTCCTTATCTGTTCCCGTGCCGTAACCTGATACCTCCTGGCCTTGCAGTTTTCGAGGAGCGCGACGGACGGGGCCAGCGATGTTTTTCGCAGGCAAAAGGAATTTTGCGGCGCCTTTACTGATTTCACCGGCGCGCATGAATACAGTGCGTCAGCGGCGCAAGTGGTAGCGCCAATTATGTTTGAAATTAAAGCGTGCTGAAGTAACGAAAATGATGCAAGAAAAAATTAATACACGAACCAACAGTGTGATATGAAGTGTTTTCGGTGCGTCTGAGGTGGTTTGGTGTTTTGAAACAACGGCGCCAGATAGCACTATTTAACCCGAGCCAGGGGCTCCCGGGCCGCGGGTTTTTTGAGGAGAGAAGGCACGGCGGTTCGTCGTTTCGATTCTGAAGGAAAAAAGTTATTCGGTTTTTCGGCGCTCATCGCAGGGGGTGACCCTGATTTCTACCTACCCGACGCCTATCTCCGCTCCGTTGGAACTCTTGAAACAATTGATGGAAGAGATGGCCAACTTCAACATGGGAACAGTCCTCATTTTATATCCCCTCTTTCTATTCCAGGGGCTTTACTATCTTGCCTTTGCTTTCCTGTTTCATATTTTTTTAGTTTAACCTGCAGCGCTGTGGTAAGTTTTTTTTAAGATTTTTTTATTCGTGGAGCTCCTTCTAAGATTGTAATTTAAGCGCCAGCCAGCCTATTTGTAACTGTGTGATACTAAGGTACATATTTATATATTTATATTTTTATGTGGGTAAAGGTTACTCACTGCTAATTTGTTTTGGAATTTGGTTCATACGGAACTGGTTTAAATTGGCTACTATCGGAAATGTGAAATACAATGAGAGACCTAAGAGGCAATGTAAATTTTGATAGTATACTGCATATAAGATAATGTAATAAATAGTTCTTGCCTCCATTTTTATTGTTGACTCAGTTTTGCGTTATGTTTCTTGACATTTATCACCATTTTGTTTTGTTTTTTTTTGGGTTGCAATGAAAATAATTTTATCCACTTTACGGGCTTAAATGTTATGATGGGTATTCATTCTTCATACGGCGAAATGGTACCGAGTGCCCATTCCGATAATCATTCTAAAAAACACACTCACAACAATGGTGCGGTGACCTTTTCTGGGTTTCACTCACAGCAATGTTAAGTGCTAGTAGCAGCGTAATTTTGTTATTAGTATTATAATTTAAGTGAGAAAAAATTCCAAATGGTGATAATGTGTTAAAGATAATGATTGAGTTATAACTGTGTGTAATGTCAATATTGATGATATCCATGTATATTTTGGGGGATTTAATGTATTCATGTTGGGGTATTCTAGTGTATAATGGTGTAAAAAGTATAGTGTCAGTTTGTATGTGAAAATTTTGGGGGATGAATTACCTATAGTGTTTTACTGAGAGAAAAGTTGAGTATTTTGTTTGATAAATTTAGGTTTGAAGGGAAATTCACGAATTTAGTATGCCTAACTCAGTTTGTTCTGAAACGGCAAGTCAGGCCGACTCTGAGAGACACGATGTGGAGGATGAGGAGACTCAACGGTTAGCGCGCGCTATGACTTTCCAGAGGCGCGATTTGTTGCTCAATCACCTAGATCTTATTCCAACTTTTACGGGTGCTGACCCACACCTAAATTTTACGAGATTCCAAAATAAGTTTCAGGAGATCGCAAAATTTTTACAGTGGTCTCCAGAGGATCAATTTTTTGCTGCACAGCAGCGTCTTGCGGGTCAGGCTCAAACTGTGTTTTCCAATTTTAGGGAAGAAATAAATTCGGTCCAGGACCTGTTTAAAACGTTAGGAGATAGGTTCCAATCTGAAAAAGACCCGGCAGCCCTGTTGGCTGAATTTTGGGCTCTGAAACAGGATAACCATACTCCTGTAAACGAATTTATTGCGGTAGCGAGATCAAAGGTGAGAGTTGTGGTAAGGATACATAATTTGCCGGATTCGGCACGTCGTGACATGGAAGACCAGTGGCTTATGGCTATGCTTCTAAAAAACATGTTGGCCCCTATTCGTAGGGCAGTAATAGCGAGGAATCCAGAGAAACTGAGCGACCTTATTGACATTGCATGTCGGGAGGAGAAAGCGATAAAAGAGGTTGAAAATTCGATCCAGCCCGAGCCCCCAGCTACCGTGTACGCTATGGCTCAAGATAGAGACACCCCTAGTTACGACAGGCAGGCAAGTTTAGAAAACATAGTAGTAAAACTACAAGAATCGGTCAGCCTTCTTTCGTCAAAGTTGGAAAGCTTAACTCTTTCGCCGCAGCCGTCACCTCCCATACGTTGTTTCTTCTGTCATCAGTTAGGTCACGCCAGAAACCAGTGCCCACAGCGAGAGCTTAGTTCTAGGAGGGGTTCCGCGTTTCGCGAGCGGAGAAATCAGCGGCCGCCGCAGAATTTTCACCAGTCTCCCAGCGGGGGGCGGCGCGTTTTTACTCAGTCACACAACTCTGAGTGGGGTCAATTAGCGAGGAGAAACTTTTCCCCGTCACCGAGTAGGGAGCGGGGAGAATTCGGCAGGTCTCCTAGTCCGCACTTCCGAGGGAGGCAGAACGAGTACAATCAAAATTTTTCTACTCAGAGATACTTTAACGGACAGCAGAGGCGCGTCCAGTTTCAGGAAAATTCGAGGCAAAATAATAATTTCAGAGGCCAAGGTAATACTAGAAATGTACAGGGCAAATTTAAACTATTACAGCCCTCGTTAGGAAGCCAGCCTAGTGGTATTATGGGGCCTTCAAACTGGCGGTATGCCGAGAATTATTCAAACACAGCGGGCGCAAAGGCTTTTAATTGGCCAATCGTAGAGATTGTTGCCCAAGATAAGATTTTGATTGCTCTTTTAGATTCGGGTAGCTCTGTAAATTTAATTGGCAAGAAGCAAGTTCAGCATTTTAAAATTTTGAGTGGGTCGGAGTGCAGCATTCCCCTTAGAACCGTTTCGGGTAATTCATTACAGATTGAGTCGCAATGTGAGTTGTATTTTGAATTTGCAAATTTTCGATGTTGCGAAAATTTTAATATTATTCACGGTTCCATATCCAGTCATTTTGACCTCATTTTGGGGATTCCTTTCCTTGCTAAATATAACATAAATATCGATTTTAAGGAGAGTATGATTGTGTGCCCGGATTTCACCTTTATTCCCTTTAGTGTCGCTGTTGATAGAGAGGTAACGGAGGTTAACGCTGTTAATGCAAAAATAGAGATGACACCAAAAATCAAGGTTTTTTCGAAATGTAAGGTTATATTAAACCCAGGGGAGCAGGTTGTTGTTCCGGCATGCGTTAAATCGCCGCTTCCTTCTAATTCTGACTTAATTTTAATCACGCCGAGTGCGCATATTTCGGACGTTTTGGTTGCTAATGCCATTTGCAAAAATGCGGAAAAATCCCTTTTTGTACGCCTAGCAAATTTTGGTACGAGCCACGTCCATGTAAATAAAGGTTCCGAGTTAGGTTTTGTGGAGCCTCTTTTTAAGCTTAATGATTTTTCTTCGGTAAACTATGTAGACCAAGGTGAGATTGCTACTCTAGATCATGCCGACTTAACTTGGGATACTACTTTTGAACTTAATCATTTATCTCCTCAATTAAAACTCAAAGTGCAAAATTTTTTAAATCAAAATTCAGACATCTTCGCTGCTTCTGTTTTAGAGCTTCCCGGTTGTACTACTGTTCCGCATGATATTAATTTAACTGATGATGAGCCTGTTAAATCTAAACCGTATAGAGTGCCATATCATCTCCGAAATGAGATGAATGAGCAATTGAATATTTTGTTAGAAAGTGGAATTTTAGTGCCATCTAACTCTGACTTTTCGGCCCCCGTTATGTTAATAAAAAAAGCTGATGGTGGGTATCGTCTTGCTGTTGACTTTAGAAAATTAAATAAGAAGCTAATCAAAGACTCTTTTCCAATTCCAAATATAAATGAAACAATAGACTCTTTGGCAGGTGCCAAGTATTTTTCTACGCTTGATCTGACCTCAGGTTTCTTCCAGCAAGTAATTAAAGAGGAGGATCAGTACAAGTTAGCAATCTCGACCCATAAAGGTCTTTTTAATTTTACCCGTAGTCCTTTTGGACTTGCGACGAGTCCCAACGCGTTCCAAAGATTGATGAATGTAGTGTTAGGAGACCTGAGTGACCTCTCCATTCAGATTTATATTGACGACATTGCTATTGCTTCTAAGGATATTCCGTCTCATTTCAGTAAGTTGCAGTTGGTTTTTGACCGTTTAAGGCAGCATAATTTAAAATTAAAGCCTAGCAAGTGTTCCTTTTTTAAAACTGAAATTACTTTCCTGGGATTTAAAGTTAAAAATGGGCAGATTTCTCCCATGGATAAGAACGTTAAAGTAATTAAAAATTTTAAAATTCCCTCTTCTCGTAAGCAAGTCCGAAGTTTTTTAGGTACCCTCAATTTTTATAGAAAATTTTTGCCCGACTTCTCTAAACGTGCCCTCCACTTAACCAATCTAACTAAAGATAAAGGTAAATTTTTGTGGTCTAGGGAAGCGCAAGCCGAGTTTGATGATTTAAGTGCCGGTCTTGCAGCGATCCCAACTTTAAAACTCCCTGATTTAAGTAAGCCCTTCATTGTTTATACCGATTCATCAGGCTATGCCTCCGGTGCAGTTTTGGCGCAGTTGGACGATGATAATTTTCCACGCCCTGTAGCCTTTGCAAGCAGAAAGTTAAAAGACGTTGAAACGCGTTATTCCGCAACTGAGAGAGAGCTGCTAGCGGTAGTGTGGGCAGTTAATTACTTTAAATGCTATCTGTTCAACACTAAATTTATTTTGTTTACTGACCATGCTGCTCTAACCCATGCCCTTAAACTTAAAGACCCCACATCCCGTATCGCCCGTTGGTTATGTTCCTTAGCAGATTTTAACTTTGAAACGCGATTCATTAAAGGTAAATGTAACTCAACGGCAGATTTTCTTTCCCGTTATGTTAATTTTGAAATCCAGGAGGAGGTAAACGTTATCCAGGATCCTATAGACAGCGAACAGTGCTATACTATTTCTAAAGAGAAGGTTTCCTTTGAAGTCATGGAGGAGAATTTTTTAATTGAACTTAGGGTGGCCCAGAAGAAGGACCCTTTTTGTAAGAAAATTGTAAATTTATTAGAAAAGAATGTAAATATTAAGCCTGAGTATATGAAATTTTATGTAAATAATGATAAAGTGTTAAGTTGTATTGATTTAAGGGGAAAATCCAGGAGGGATTCCCAAGAAAAGGTTGTTCTCCCCATTAGTCTTTTAAACAAAGTTTTTTCATTAGCCCACGAGTCGTTAATTGCCTGTCATATGGGTCACTATAAAACTTACCAGCGTTTAAAACAGTATTTTTTTTGCCCAGGGTTAGGTGCCCATGTTAAAAATCTTGTGAGCTCTTGTATGCAGTGCCTTGAGAAGCGGGCACATAAACCAGGGGGGTTAGCTGAGTTGCAAAGAGCAAAGATTCCGGACGCTCCCATGCAAACTGTGCATTTAGATATTTCAGGGCCTTATCCACAGACGGAGCAGGGGAATAAATATATAGTGGCTTACGTATGCGCGTTTTCCAAGTGGCCCGAGGCTTACCCGGTTGCTAACTTAACATCCGACGCAATAGCGGAGACGCTCGTTGACTTTATTTCTCGTCACGGGTGCCCCAAGACGCTAATCACGGATAGGGGTCGAAATTTAATTGGAGAGGCCATCTCAAACGTATATAATCAATTCCAGATACGTCACATTGCTACTTCTGCGTACCATCCAGCCGGGAACGCGAAGGTGGAGCGACAGCATGCCACAATCTCCTCAGCCTTAGCACATTTAGTAAATAGCAGCCACACAGACTGGGATGTAAAATTAAAATTTGCCCTGTTATCTATTCGTTCTGCGGTACATTTATCCACCAAAGAGACCCCATCTTTCGTAACTTATGGTCGAGATCTGCGTCTCCCTTATAATATTCTAGCAGGGGAAAGTAAAATTAACTATAATGATGCTCCCTCCTTTTGTCAAAATTTAGTTCCCGCCCTTCAAAATACCTTTAAACTTGTAAAATCCCATTTGGAAACCTCAGCCAAATCACAGGAAAATTACAGAAAGAAATTCGCTATAGATAAGAAAATTAAAATTGGTGATTTGGTTATGCTTTTTTCCCCAGCAATTAAGCCAGGCTTGTGCAAAAAGTTTTCAAAATGTAATAAAGGCCCTTTTCGAGTAGTTGCGCAGACCTCAAATGTTAACTTTAAAATACAGTTAGTCGCAGATCCTTCCCACGAGGAGCTTGTTCATGTAGATAGGTTATCTAGAGTCCCAGATAGAAAGATTTTTCCTGCGTGGCCGGAGCCAGAGGAGATTGATGTGCCAGCTGACGGTAAGGAGACCCAGCCCCAGGGTAGTGACGAAATAATTTTAAGTGCTGCTCCTAGGTTGCCTAAGCGTAAGACGCGAGTTTATGTGAATTCTGCTAGGATGGGGCAGAGTCGGGCGGTCAGAGCGAGCAGGGGTCAGGATAATGTGCTAAGGGACGCACCCAGAGTTGCTTCTGATGACGCACAGCGCCAGCAGGGTTCAACGCAGCAAACGCCAGTGGGGAGGTCAAGGTGGGATAACTTCCCCCCTTCTAGGATGGTTACCAGGTCGCAGGCTAGGCAGAACCCTTCTTCAGGCTAAACTCTTGCGGTGTTTTCAAGCATAATAATATAACGACCGCATGTACATGTAAGTTCTATTCTCCAGTTTTTTTTTTAGTGTAATAGTGTAATTTTTGTATGTTACCACAGGTCAAGGTGTTAGCACTTGGTAGTCGGCCAAGTTAATTTTATTGTATTATGTTTAATAGTGTATTTATATTTGTTTTTGGTTTGTGGTCGAATATTGCATTATGGCTTCCACAACCAACGAAAGAAAAATAAAAAAAAAAAAACTGTTTCCGGGTGTAACAGGCCTTCATGAAATATCACCCGTGGCAACTGTAGTGCGGAAATGTTGGCCTGTTCAAGCCTGAGGTCTGGGGGACTTTATCATATGTGGTATTGTAACTCTTCAGAGAAGAGGTCTCGACCTATCCCCTGTTATGGAAAGTGCTGCACAACTCTTTAGTTGTCAACCTATTGTACGGCAAATGCATGCTTGCCAATGTCATCCCAGCATGTAAAGTGACCCCCGATTTTGTCTCCTACACTCCACGCTATTCCCAAGAGAGAAAGATGTTGGAGGGGTATTTTTTGTTTTTGTTAAGCGTCTACGGACGATCTTCGTTTACACCTTGTGGTAACATATGTTTTTGTTTTGCGTTTTCTTGTGTATTATACGAGCAAAGTATACTGTATTTTTTTTGTGTGTGAACCAAGTCTATGTTCAATGTAGTTGCCTGTGTTAGGCAAAGTAGTACAAAGTCGACTTGGCACAGAGGTTCCCGGCTACAGAGAGGCTAGTGCGAGTTTTTTTTTGCCAGGGTGGTCATTTTGTTGTTTTGAGAACACTTGCTTGCAACTTTAAGTATATTGTGTGTTTAATTCTTTTTGTAGCTAATATTGCTGTTTACCTTCTGTTTGAATTGAAATTGTGTCTCTGATCGCGAGATAAAAGTGCAGGTGGACCAAGCGTAATTTTTTTTTGTAGATTTTAGTTTATAACAGTGCTAGTTTTTGTGACGCAAATCTATTGTTGTAATTTTTTTTTGGCATGTAACAATTAGCATAACACTTTCTCTCCGTGTAGTTTTCGTTTTGCTTTGCCAGTTAATTTGAGTTTTAGGTTGCGAGATTTTTCGCACTCTCAGGGGTTGGCGGTCGTGGACGCACGGCTGTTCGCTAGGGTAGTTTGCCAGGGGACTCACACTCCGCAGCGGGGGCAGGTGTGTTGTCAGCGCTCGGCGTCCAGTTCCGGGGATGCTGTTCGCTCTCGGGTATTTTCCTTATGTTTTTGTTTGACTCGTGCGGGTTGAAAAAAAATTTCCCTGCGTTTAATTTTTTTTTTCGTTCAAGGGGGATATTGTTATGCTAATTGCTGTGTTAGGTTTTAGCCATAATGATGTGTGTGTAGTTAATTAATTTGCGTAAATGCCAAGTATAATTGTTAATGCCAAGGAATGTAAATTAATTATTGTAAGCTGGTGGCGTAGGGAAAAGGAAATATGGTTGGCTGGTTTAAAGAGTAAAATGTAAAAGTGTAAAAAGTAATTATATTCTCTCTGACTCTTTTTTTTCTGGCCCTGGTAAAATATCTGTCTTTTGAAAAGCTTCCTTATCTGTTCCCGTGCCGTAACCTGATACCTCCTGGCCTTGCAGTTTTCGAGGAGCGCGACGGACGGGGCCAGCGATGTTTTTCGCAGGCAAAAGGAATTTTGCGGCGCCTTTACTGATTTCACCGGCGCGCATGAATACAGTGCGTCAGCGGCGCAAGTGGTAGCGCCAATTATGTTTGAAATTAAAGCGTGCTGAAGTAACGAAAATGATGCAAGAAAAAATTAATACACGAACCAACAGTGTGATATGAAGTGTTTTCGGTGCGTCTGAGGTGGTTTGGTGTTTTGAAACAACGGCGCCAGATAGCACTATTTAACCCGAGCCAGGGGCTCCCGGGCCGCGGGTTTTTTGAGGAGAGAAGGCACGGCGGTTCGTCGTTTCGATTCTGAAGGAAAAAAGTTATTCTGTTTTTCGGCGCTCATCGCAGGGGGTGACCCTGACTTCTACCTACCCGACGCCTATCTCCGCTCCGTTGGAACTCTTGAAACAATTGATGGAAGAGATGGCCAACTTCAACATGGGAACAGTCCTCATTTTATATCCCCTCTTTCTATTCCAGGGGCTTTACTATCTTGCCTTTGCTTTCCTGTTTCATATTTTTTTAGTTTAACCTGCAGCGCTGTGGTAAGTTTTTTTTAAGATTTTTTTATTCGTGGAGCTCCTTCTAAGATTGTAATTTAAGCGCCAGCCAGCCTATTTGTAACTGTGTGATACTAAGGTACATATTTATATATTTATATTTTTATGTGGGTAAAGGTTACTCACTGCTAATTTGTTTTGGAATTTGGTTCATACGGAACTGGTTTAAATTGGCTACTATCGGAAATGTGAAATACAATGAGAGACCTAAGAGGCAATGTAAATTTTGATAGTATACTGCATATAAGATAATGTAATAAATAGTTCTTGCCTCCATTTTTATTGTTGACTCAGTTTTGCGTTATGTTTCTTGACATTTATCACCATTTTGTTTTGTTTTTTTTTGGGTTGCAATGAAAATAATTTTATCCACTTTACGGGCTTAAATGTTATGATGGGTATTCATTCTTCATACGGCGAAATGGTACCGAGTGCCCATTCCGATAATCATTCTAAAAAACACACTCACAACACGATAGCACCACGATAAGGATCGTTGAAATCTTCGGAACAAAAAGCGGTAGAAGACAGTAGCGGAAACAATGGAGATTGTTAGGATTAAGCTCCAAACTTTATTTCTACTGATCAGATATACATAATATATAGCCTATGTCCATCTGGAATAATGTATCTTTCAAACAGTGAAAGAATTTTTCAAATTGGTACAGTGGTTCTGAAGATTACCCTCCACGTACAAAATCCCCTCTCTCTTTATATATTAGTATAGATAGCACCACGCTAAGGATCGTTAAAGATACAAAAAGCGGTAGAGGACAGTAGCGGTAAGAATGGAGATTGTTAGGATTAAGCCCCTAACTTTATTTCTACTCATTAGATATACATAATATATAGCCTATGTCCATCTGGAATAATGTACCTTTCAAACAGTGAAAGAATTTATAGGTACAGTGGTTCTGAAGATTACCCTCCACGTACAAAATCCCCTCTCTCTTTATATATTAGTACAGACAGCACCACGCTAAGGATCGTTGAAGACTTCGCCAAAAAACGCGGTAGAGGCCAGTAGCGGTAACAATGGAGATTGTTAGGATTAAGCCCCTAACTTTATTTCTACTGATTAGATATACATAATATATAGCCTATGTCCATCTGAAATAATGTACCTTTCAAACAGTGAAAGAATTTTTCAAATAGGTACAGTGGTTCTGAAGATTACCCTCCACGTACAAAATCCCCTCTCTCTTTATATATTAGTATAGAGAGCACCACTCTAAAGATCGTTGAAGACTTCGCCACAAAAAGCGGTAGAGGACAGTAGCGGTAACAATGGAGATTGTTAGGATTAAGCCCCTAACTTTATTTCTACTGATTAGATATACATAATATATAGCCTATGTCCATCTGGAATAATGAACCTTTCAAACAGTGAAAGAATTTTTCAAATAGGTACAGTGGTTCGGAAGATTACCCTCCACGTACAAAATCCCCTCTCTCTTTATATATTAGTATAGATAAGCCCGATTGGAAGTAACTTTTAAAAATTCAATGGTTCATTAATTTTGTTTTTCAATTTCTTAATTACGTGTAGAGGCAGAGTCAGTAACGTGACCAGAAAACATTTCAGGAGAAGGGAGGACCGACAGTACAAGATGTAGGGCCTGTTAACATAGTAGTCCGGTAGCGGAAGTGTTAAAGTATTGAAATATATTTAACCAATGACAAACCTCCAAACGATTAGCAACTAAATTTTTAACGCCTATGATTGGTTTATTTCCGTCTCAGTGCCATCTTTCCTTTTACGCTTCCGCTATCGGACTCCTATGTGAACAGGCTCGTAAACACAATTAAAGGTCGTTTGCATTTAAAACCTCTTAATAATATATCGCACCCCGGCAAAGTGACACAACACAAAAATGCAGCATTTGAGAAAAATCAACTTAAAGAATACTACACAGCTTGAACTAGCATTACAATAAAACTGATACAACTGCCCTCGGGTGGACAAATTGCGAGATATAAATGTGTCGCTTTTATTGCACCATGGGGCACTTCATACATATTTTCCAATGACATAACCTCAAAATTGCCATTTTTTGACTTGTGTCACTTTTCTTGCCGGGGTGCGATATGAAGGACATAAATTTTGGAGGCGTATGGCTCTGGTTACGTTTGTGAATAGAGCCAACTCAGTAAGACATTTTTCAGTGGGTAACACATGGAGAAACTAGAATTTTTTGTTTTCTATTATAAATTCTAAAATTGTCACACAATATTGAGAAACTCTCTACAGTTTAAAATTATTCTCTTAATATATGTGGCTTTGGGACTGTTATTCAAAGTAACATATTCGCATTCAAATATACAGAACTTTCAACATCTATCGTGTAGAGCTAAGAGATTTTTCGGTTTGAGTTAATTCGCTTAAACCTCCAGACCATAAGTTATTCTAGTTCGTCATACACCCTATTCAAACATATGTGTGGAATTTCGACTACAGACGTTAAGTCAAATGAACCGAGGCATGACAAGCATAATAAAATTTGCTTCCAAAATATAAGTCTTTGGTTTATCGGAATTCTGTCACACTAATATACACTCTTGAGGAGGGGGTGAGGGAGAAGTTTAACAGAATACAATGCAAGAAAGAATCGTTTGGATACACATGACATGTTTCTCACAGAAAAGATGAAAAGATTAGAAAAACAATTTAAAATAAGGCGAGATTTAGATATACACCATTCTATATTCTAAATGGAGGAAAGAGATTAAGATCTGACCTCGTTATTCGTACTTCGAGATGAACGTATGGTAACAGCCCTTAGTTCTTGCAAATACACTTTCTTAAAAAATGGAATAAAAGTCTTTGGGAGAACAGAAATTTCAGTGCAATTTAGCGACGTCTAACATTTTTGTTATATATTAAGCTCAATATTATATAAAAAATAATACGTAGTATATTAAATGTATTATAAATATCTCATAATGTTGAATTATCGAAAAGTACGTTTAAATAAGGGAAAGGGGTATTAACATTGATATCAAATTAAAATAATATAATTTTAAAAAATTAAATTTTGATACATCTAATATTTACAAAAGCTCGATGTTACACAAGTATAGACAACAAACAAACAAGAGAGAGAGAGAGCTAGTTAAATTTAAACACTTGTGCGTTTTACAAGACAAATATGATAGGCTTCAAACGAGGTAGATAACAACAATAACACTGGGCAGAAAATTAACTCAATATTTAGCTTGACTTTAATTCCGTAACGGAATTGGATGCCGATCTGTCAAACCACAGCTATTTTAATCTTACTGAAAAGGGCAGCTCTCTCAAACTATCTCGGGACGCTGGAGTTTAAATGCATCCGCATTTTCGGGCAGGCACGACGATTAAGTGATATAATGACTCTAAATAATTAAAATTTCACATACGCCCATCACAAAAATACAGTAAATGTATAGTTTAAAATAGATTTAATAGTAAGCAGAAAAATTATTAAAAATAACTTCAAATATATATTAATTTGATACCAAAGCACATAACTACTGTAATATTTAATAAATAAATAAAAAACCTAAAATTAAAAGAATAGTACCTACTACTTAAGCGTTTTCTATTCAAGTCACTAACCAAGCCGTGGGTTAGAAAAAAAAGGAAGAATTTTTCAGCCAAGAATACATTGAATGAATAAATGCATAATCCAATGGAGCGTCACCAGAATCGGGATTTTTTCACAATGTTTCATCAGCTTTAAATTATTGCAATACCAATTTAAATACAGTAACATATCTTTTATACTTCTCTCTTATTTATATTTCAAATTTGGGTAGTTTCGACCAAACACATTAGAAAAAATATTAACTCTCGTTTATGTATCTCAGTTTCAATTGGATGGCTGAATTATACGTCACTAAAATTTTAAGCACGAGGCTTTTCCCCCAAAATATTTTTCTACTGAACAAACTTTTTTAATAGAGGTCTCTTCATCCTTCCCCTATAAGGATTTTTGTCTATGAATGAATTTCTATTCTCTGCAACGAGGAACCTAATTAACACTCTAAGTCAATGGTTCTTAACCGGTGGTACACGTACCCCTTGGGGGTACGCGGCAAACAACAAAAAGAATACCAAATTATAGTGATACATGCTAGAATTTAACTGTGACAAAAGTTTGAGTAATGATTTAAAACTGAAAACTATCACTAAAGCAGCAAGCAAACACGTCGTTCGTCCCAGTAAATTGGAACGAGGTGGAGCCAAACATTGATGAACTTTGTAAACAAAAACAAGCCCAGCCTTCCCACTAATTATTGTCTGAGACTTTTTTAATTTTATATCTGACTAATAAAAACTTTGTAATAAAATGTCATTAAAATAAAATTTCATGTTTTTAATTTAAATTACGTATTCGTAATTAAACTTTAACAGTTAAACTTTAACTAATATAACACATTTTAATAACACTAAAGTGTTTTTGTTGGGGGTAAGCATAGTTAATGATACACAAAAAGGGGTACGTAGATTGAAAAGGGTTGAGAACCCTTGCTCTAAGTGATTCATACCTCTTTACACGTAGCCTCTCATTGACTGCATGTGTCTCGTGTGCTCCCATATTCAATCAGGGAGAGGCTGATGCAGTTATATGAATAAGGTTGTATAGATGGTCATTTTTACATCAAGCATTATACCAGCTTAGAGAGAGAAATTTTGCGGGAAAAAAAAAAATGATTAACGAATGAAGTTACCGATTTTGTGAAATAGGCGTCTATAAAAAAGCTGAAAGAATTATTTCAGCCTTTGAAGAGGATAGATTTATTAAATTATTTGAATTCAAATGGCATTGTTATACACCGTATGTCCCTTTCAAATTAATTGTATCATGTCACATCAATGTCTTTTGTGGTCGGTTCGCTGAAAAGACGTTGTCAGTGACAGATCACTCACATAACTGCATAAACACAATGTATAAACTAATATGCTAATTGTATAAACATTTCACTAAATTTTATTTAGAAATACACCTACACCACTTTATTAAGTATATATATATATATATATATATATATATATATATATATATATATATATATATATATATATATATATATATATATACTTATTTTTCATAGCGATATCAAATAAACATTATCAAAATTATTAAGTAATTAAACTCAAGATTACTAAACGATAACTTTGAAGAAACGTAGAACGCCTTTCATCTCATTATGAATACATGCACATTTTCAATTTAAATTAAAGGATTCAGACACTAAAATTCTGGGAACTGATACCCTAGCATTATCCATTAAATTTTCCAACAAGGAAATATGTATTTGTAACTTGTCTCCATATACAATGATCCTTTTATAACGCAAAACTGAAAGAAGGCCTCCCTTTATTTTATAACTTTGTTTACACATTGTAAGGTTACGTTCAAGAATTACGTCGTAGGAAAGAAATTCGAACAAGACAACAAATCCAAAAATAGTATCTCTAGAGAGGTCTTCCGAGGATTTAGCTTCACCGATTTCAGTAGCAACAAGTAACTCTAAGCTATTTCACGAGGAAGAAATTTAAATCTTCCTCCAGTAAAAGGGCTTTTCAGAAAACTATTTTACCACAAAATTTTTGAATATCCATCGAGAGGGATATTAGGAGATCTATAAATACGATTGATAAGAGGCAGAGATAGGGATCGCAAGTTATACATCCACCATCTTTTAGCTAATGACTGGACCATGAAATTCTTGGATCATGTTACGTAAAAAAATTTTAAGTGTATTGTTGAACTTGCAATATTTTGAAACTCTCCGGGCATTTCAATCGTATCAAGAAATTCTCGGGAATTTTCAGTATCTTTATCAGAATGCAATAATGCTGAACAGAGAGATATGCAAAAATCCGAGCTTTTCAGGGATCATGATTGAAATACATACGCGATATTATGTAATTTTCCCAAAACAAATTAATCGCCGAAATCGTACATAGAACTCCCCTACAACTAGATGAATTCTAACACCGTTTATTAAAAATGTGGAGGATTGTAGTTGAATAAAAGTTTAATCACAAACATTGACAGGGCTAATGTATATAGCATACCAAGATAGTGTTAATACTGCCTGTACGTTTCCGTCGGTGAGATGCAGTCTACCACATAGTATATTATATTGAAGACAGTTTAAATACACAAAAGTGAGGGATAGATTTCAAACTTGGTGCACTTGATTATTATTTATTTATTTATTAAGATCTAAAATTAAGAAAATTAGAGAGTGTAGGGTAATCCGAATATGGTATCGTGGTAGGAAGCACCCACGAATTATTTCTCAGGATTTTTGGAATACACGTTGTTACGACGGTGCATCAATTGGCACTGAAGATTTTCAATCCTCACGTTAAGCTGTAAGGAATTTTCTTCTCGGTATCTAACCTCAGAGTAACAAATGCGTATTATTAAATTCTATTTTTTCCATTGGGCATACGGAGGTAGACGTTTAAATAAACAATGCTTAGCTTTTAAAATTTTGCTATAGTACATTTTTTTAAACCTAGCATTCAATTATTGACGTTTGTTGCCACAAATTAATGTTTGTTTTTTAATGAAATTAAAAAGATTTTTGAAAAATACACTGATTACCTTTAAGGCTGCTGTGTACAAACCCTATTGGATTAGCTCACCTCAAGGTTAACCTATGGAGAAAATGTGTCCTAGGATTTAAAGATTAAAGAAAAAAAAAATACTCCGTAATACAGAAAGAATTTTTACACCTTAGGGCATTTTTCATTTTTTTAAAATGTAAATATTTTAAAATTTAAATTATTCGGGAAAAATGCTGTAGTATGTTTTAAACGCTCATCGGGGCTCGAGGTGGCCTTGTGGTAGCGCGCTGGCTTTCGGTGCTGGGATCGAATCCCGGCACGCGCCATTAAATGCCTCCGTGTCTAGGCCGGATATGGGCACGTTAAATCCGTAGACCGGAAATTCTATCTATGAGATCAGGGTGGGAAAGACCCGTTGCACACACGGCGTTTTTATCCGTGGCGGAAAATAATCCGTCGACGTCGTTCCAACAGTAGACCTTACACACACACGGCGGAAAAAAATTCCGTCGCCGCCGTGTTTTGCGGTTTTAGCTACAGGAAAGAACACTACAAGAGGAGGCCTCAAAGCAAACGATGTGAGAAACATTCTGTATAGATATTGTTTTAAGTGTAGGAAGGGTTTCCTAGCAGATGTCCAAGATATAAGGATATTCTTAAAAAAATTTTCTTGTCATAATTTTTATCAAATTGTAAAATATTGTTATAACACTAGAAAAAAGATACAAGCCTGATAAAATAATTAAAAATTAATGTGATGTATTTAATGTGATATATTTGCCTGTATATTACTTTAAAAAATTAAATTTAATTAAATTTTGTTGCATTTTAACCCTTTGCGGCACGCTATATTAAAATACAACTGAAATTTGGAAAAAATGTTGCAAAAAGAGTCAGATGCACTTAGAAATTTTATGCCCCTCCCCAAAAAATTCTGTTTTTATTTTTACAGGGGGAGGTGGGATACCGTTTGTCTCACCATGCAACAACATTTCCTACACCATACAGGATATTATGCTGAGAGTTATGCAGTATATAAAAAAATCAATGAAAATAAGATATATACAATAAAATACGTCACCAATTGCTTTAAAATAAATTTTCGATATTTATTACACACATATATATATATATAATCACAATTATTTGAAATTATTAATTTTAAAAATTCCCTATATTCGTACAACCCCTGGCTTTACCAGATCTCATTTGTCAATATATTTCCTTGGCTTTCAGCAATCGTCGAGGTTTGCACCTGTCTCGCTAGAATTTCTAGCTAGACCACACACAATGTCGTACAATCTCTTTTCTTGGAAGCATTTTCCCATGCAATTCAAGTGAAAAATAAACGTTAAAAAATTATAAATGATATATTTTTTGTTTATAAAATAAGTTAAGGGGGAAATCACCTAAAAACCTTCAAAAAACTCAATTTTTATTATGATTTAATATAAGTATTTTATTATGATATATAGGTAAGTACATATTACTAATTTTTTACAGCAATTTTTTTTTTGAAAAATTTTATATTTCTTGTACAATACAATACATGTGCCTGAAAAAATATTTTTATGTGAAATATGGTAATTATTTTAGGTGTAGTATAAGCTATGGATATAAGTATAACCTATAGATAGAATATATTCAAATAATTTAATATATATCTCTTGAAGTTTTTTAGGTCAATGCATTGCGCGCAGATTTTCTTAAGATTCATTTTTCATAAAACAATTTCTTTTTACATAAAATAATTTCTAATCTCCCAACAATCAGTCTGAAAGAGTTAATTAAATAATCTCACTCATGTTCACAAATTATAGTTATTATTGATTACACCTGTCAACAGGAAAGGTCAAACCACACTCTCGCAAATAACTCTAGCACGGTAGAAAAACCGCTGCGTGTGTAAGCGTGCATAAGGTCCCATAGTCCACTAGTTCAAGTTGACGTTAAAACTTCCGCCGGCGCCAGTGGCACTCGACAGCCGCACAAGCTACCGCCGACGGAAAATTTACCGATCGTTTTTTTTCCGCCCAGTGTGCAAGCTCTACTGACTTCTGTGGTCTACTGTTGGAACGACGTCGACGGAAAATTTCCGCCACGGATAAAAACGCCGTGTGTGCAACGGGCCAAAGTGTACGACCCCCTCCCCAGATGTCACTCCTCGGGGTGTTCGGTCAAAATTGAGGTGAGAACTAGCTAAGACGAACTCCAATCCTTGTGGTGCTATATAAACCGGAGCTGCACATATCAGCTCGAAGCCTGTAAGGATCTAGTCTGGAACTGCCGACCAGGGGGGGCATTAGGGACAACAACAAACGCTCATCAATTCCTTTGGCAAGACATTGATAAAATGAATCCTCTAGCAAGGTGCAGAAAAGTTCAGACTATCCTAAAATACCATTTTTATTGGATTATCAGCATTTATGTAGCTGTCAATAGAAGACATATTTTCTCCATAGGCTAAAACTGAGGTGAGCGAATCCAATAGGGTTAGTGGACAGAAGTCTTTAAGATTTGTGAGGGAGGTTGAATCAGATCTCTGATTAGGAGAAAAAAAAAGACAGGAAAATTTTCCATAATATGGGGGATGGGAGATCTGCGAGGTCAACTAATGCATTCATTGCCTTGAGTCGCATTAGCGCGTTTAAGATCAATAAGCAAGTAAATGCGACACACGTTTTCTTAATTATTATATTTAATTTAATTTATTTGGAGGGGGAGAGGGGTTGCGTTTAAAAAAAATCATGACGGAAGAAAGTAGCTTAGCAATAACATGATTGTCCGTACACGGATGCATTATATCAATGTTCTAAAAGCTCCCGCCGAAAAAGGGAATAAATTATCTTAATGGATATCACAAGAAACGTCTTCAAAGAGTAGGTCAGGGTATAAAAAGAGATATCCACATCTCAGATCAGAGTCATCCCGGGAACACTTCCTTCGATAGTGATAGATTCCTGCCAACGACAGCGAAAATTCCGCTGAGTGACAGACTCCTAGCACGAAACAAGAAACGGGACATGGATTATGATCGCAAAAGACGCGAGAGTAGAATAAGAAAACTTTCGTCCCAAAATACGGCGTCACGCGAAGGGGGTTTAAGAGCAATTCTGGGAAAAGGAGGAAAACCATCTGGAGAAAAGACATTGACGGTGATTCAGAGCAAACCCTCTTGCCAAAAAAGCTTTTAGTGGCACTAGCTTCCGAGGTGGAATTGCGATACGCCCAGCACGCGAATGGGTGATGTCAGATAGGGCCTCATGTGGGTACATTTTCCCAAACAATTCAATCGGACACGCGATCGCAGCTTTCGGCGTTACAAAGGTATTTTTTCTTTCAAATCGACAGGAGTTAAATAATAAAGAACTGTAAATTGTTTTACGTGAGCGTTCTTCTCTGATCTATCGGAGAGAGACATCTTATTTTATGAGCTTTCATCCACAAGAGGTAGGCAATAAAAGTCTATAAATAAGATATGAAACAAATGAAACTCGAGTCACCCAATACATAAATAAATAAATGAAATGCGTATTTTTCTCTTTTGCTTGAGAATAATACCACATGCAATATGGGAATTTTAGAACTATTTCAGGTTCGATATTTAGGTTGTGGAATATTAAACGTCCACTAAAAATCAAAGAAATATTTAAATTTATTAACGTCTGAACTACATAAATTTTCTTTAAAGGAAGGGTCGTTTTGTTAGTAAACTTAGTAGCAACAAATGGTAAGTGGAGACAAAGCAGTAATAACTAGATATACCAATGGGAAAGACACCTTGTATGAAAACCTAAGCGAAGTGAATGAACCTTATGCCTTGAGCAGCAACTAAGTTCAGTGCGTTCATTACTTGGTCACCAGACTGATCTGGTTGGTTTTTAAAGCGATAGCGTCATCTTTTGGTACCCCAGAGCGAGGTAGAACAGCCTCCATAATTTTAAACCAGATTCTGAATGTCACAAACATACCTGCTGACAGCAGGACAAGCACCCAGTGGCGTAGCGAGAGGGGGGGGGGAGGGGGTCTATCATGTCCGGGCGCCAAATCGTCCTTTTCCATAATTCTATACATATATATATTACTATATGTTTTTCGAAGGGGGGGGGGCGCCAAAAAGATGTCGTGCCCCGGGCGCTAGTTATGCTCGCTATGTCTCTGCAAGCACCCACAGGTTTTAGTGCACGATTCAATGCTGAGCCCCGACAGCCATCATCATCCCACTGGTCGAACTTAGGTCAGAGGTTTTTTTCTTCTTCACTTTAGAGGGATGCTCATTATCGCATTTAAGAGTCTACTAGTAAAGTTTCTGCAAGTTCAAACTTTTTTTTTTGTTGATTTCCAATTTACACGCGTCCACTGCCGAAAGATAGGGATAGAGGTTATGTCACTACAAACTCTTCAAGTTGCTGACCACTTATTTATCGACTTAATGCAAAATCAATCTGCCCTTTGATGGTCTTATGGTTTGTCACATCGAAGGGCCTAAAAGGACAAAACCTGTCTATAACTTCTATGTCAATACGTTAGGAATACAAGTTCGGCGAAATTTGGTAACTCCGAAAGTGGCGAAGGGTAGCCCGCCTTACAAAACGAGCCACAGACGAAAACTACATATGGTGTGCGCGAACGCCAGGGAGATAAGACGCCAAAAAATTTTTTCCCCTGTAAATAAAATGAATATCAATTGAGTTAGGGTAACATGACTTTCAACTCCATCACATCTGATCTGCTTCAGTTTAACTCCGGCAGTAATTCTAGCAAGTTGCTGTTATTACGTCCATATTTTGGAAAGTAAAAATCCCTTTACCTTCCCTTCCCAAATAGTTATCATAACCCTTTAGTGATAACTATTTTATTAGGAGGATAATAAAAAAGTTAATAAAACAAGGGGAAAAGCCCTACAAATCCTATTGAAATGAAATTCAATTACATACTAATCTTCTAACAATTAAATCAGTAATGCTCTCCTGAACTGAGTTCAATTTTGTGACATATCACGCTCGCAGAAAAAAAATAAATTGTAGCTGTCATAAGATTTGGCAACAACAGTGTTAAACATATCTTTGCATGTTTAACTATAGAAATTGAAATTATTGGATTAAATAAAATGGGCATATGGGGGGGGATATATTTAAAAATTGCACTCATTGAGTTTTTGTTTTACTTGCGAGTGAACTGAGATCTGCTTTCATTTTTAAAAAAACTTCAATTAAAAGATGTTGGACCTGGATACGGATTTTCAAAAGATGATTGCTTCAGGTAAATTAGGTAACAAGCAGACGTAATCACACAAGCAAAGTTCGGTGTTTTTATTTCTCTTTTTCAGGTAAACGTAGCAGTTCGAAAAAATCAATAGGATTCCTGAAATAGTGAAAAGGTTGAACCGGTACTGTATATTCCAAAGCATTATATTAGCTTTCACATGTAGCGGAAGGAAAAGGCAAAATGATCAACTTGCACTCACAGACCCTTAACTAGCCGATTCAGAGGGAGGGGAAGGGGGGGGGGGGGGTAGGACTTCCAAAAATCAGCCAGGACTGAAAAATTCAATACTATTGATCCCCCCCCCCCCTAAAAAAGGGAGCAGCTTGTAGTTTACTTTTTCTGTCACAGAGGTGTATAGACAGAACATGAGGCAAACTGCTAACTTTAATAACATTCCCCCTCCCTTAGTTTAACGTATACACTAACCTGGTTAGCTGAAATACAAAAGATTGGGTTCATCAGGGCTGTAACGCGAAAGAAAGTCAGTATCGGCTAAGTCAAAGGAAATAACAATAAAAACCAATGTAAACGATTACAGATTTTACACTTTTTAGTGGGATTTTAACTGCATATATGCAGTAAAGGAAAAGTACGTATCGGAGTAAACACACCATATGAGCAAGTTTAATCCCACAAACAAAAATTTCTGGCTCTACAAATTTTTAAATTACATTAATTTACTTCTTAATGTGTTGAGCAAGTTTATATTGCCAATGATAAAGACATACGTGCAGGGCCCGATTTAGAAAATTCTTGACTACGGATTTCTTAACACGGGATGGGGGCCCCCGAACTCTGATGTGGGCGTAAAATTTCCAAAATTGACACACACAAAAAAAATAATAATCATGATTCATTATGAAAGTACCATTTTACCAAGAATTGGCTATTGGAAGCGTAGAAGCCTAGAACATTATCAAATAACAAAAAGCAGTACAACATATAAACTTCATCATTAAAACACCAATACAATGTAACCAGAAAAACTTATTAATCCCTTATATACACTATAACGTACATATGATGAGCTATACATATGATGAACCAAACAATCAATCAAATTTGAAAGGATATATAAAAAAAAATTGCTATTAAAAAAGGTTTAAAAAATTGAATTGGGATTTTTTTCTTTTTTCCCTTTTGAAATTAAAATTTTTTGGGGCCCCCAACATTCAGGGGCCCCTAGGCCCGGGCCTAATGGAAAATCAGGGCCTGCATACGTGACTTCTCACTTGTATATATACTCTTTTCTGTGCCGATACAGGGGGCTGAGGAATCATTCCTTATATCCTTCAATCAATTACATAATTTTAAACATAATTCGTCATAAAAAATTTACCGTTTTTTTCAGAGGGTGGGGGGTGGGGTGGGGGTGGAGGCTGAAGAAACAAATATCGGAATTTATTATTTATATGAAAATTTATCGACAAAATTTATCAAATTTTACAAATCATACATTTTTAAGACATTATACGCGTTTGCACAATCGTCCCTATGAAGCCAGGGTTTCTACAGGTATATCACCAAAATAACTGTCTCCTCTCTTTCACTTGGAACACTGGACTTGAATCAAACCACACAAAATGCGGTTCTCCCCCGAGAAAGACGAAAAATGAAAAGCGATATCGCAGTAAGATACCGGTGCTGGATGTAAATCCCCCCCCCCCCCGCCCCCCGTTGAGAATATTAACAATGTTGCAATGAAATATTCATGTAGAGCATAACTATGTTTCCGATATGAATATTGGCCATAGCAGCGCAGCCGATATTCCGAATTCCTAGTATGAATGCCAGTATAGCAAATTAGTATGCGGTTCCGTGCCTATATAAAATGTTTCGTGAACCGAAGACACATTGAATGAAGTCTCTCTTTACCGTTTCCAGATCCCAAAATAAACTGGTGACATGATTACGCGATAATCGACACGTGTTAGTCTTAAATACTCAATTTAATATGCGAGTGTCTTTTTTCTTTAGCTTAATATGCTGCAATTAAGTAATTGGGATACTCGGGGCAAATGATGATTAATACTCGGAATTAGATTAACTCATGAAAACGACAGAGGGCAAGAACACCACTATACCATGTTACTCTCAATTAATTATAATGTTTTTATTATTTAGAATTTAATAGATTACTCAACACTGCGATTCACAGGAAGTAATTGAGAAATTACTGTTATGCCTTTTACTAAGTGCGAAAGTTGCTGCCACAGAAGGGACAACGAACAATTATGAACTAAACTTACCTATCCTTTTAAAAGACAAATCCCTGAACCTTAAGAAATGTCTACACAGGCAATGGAAAATAATTATAGATACACAAAAGTGAAACAATGAAAGTTACCCAAGAAGTGCGAGACAAATTTTTTTTAACATGACTATAATGTATTTAGCATTATTTTAAAGTTCATTCAAACTCAAATTTCCCCCCTCTCTTCATTTTTCCTGGATTTCTGTATAATTAGGCTGTAATTTCCATCCCAAAGTTAGGTGGGAAATGGACAAATGACAAACTAGTCTTCAGAACCAAATTTAGCAAGTGAATCCCATGCATGGATGTTTTGTAGTAAATTGTCTTACAGTTGTAGACTTCTGCCAGTTTAGTCTTCAGGTTGCAAAAAATTTAGTACTCTAAACCAGTTCAAAGTTATAATAATAATTAGGAAAAAAAAAGCTTTTAATAGTTATGATAGTTTATAAAAATTTTCATCTTTTTAAATATAATCTATAAATCCATAACCTTAAATTTCATAATATATTTTGATAGAATAATTTAAAAGACAATTAAAAATGAATTAAATAGAAAAAGCTTTATATGAATTACAAATTAATGTTAGTATAAAACAATCAATTAAAATGCCAGTTTCAAACAAGTTTTAATAAAACATTCTGCATAAAAGTATTCCACAATCTGAAAATTAACAGAAAATCAGACCACATAAACTAATAATTTCCCATTTACTAAATTAAATACATGATGCAATAAAAATAAAAAAGTCATGGTTTTTTGTTAATTGGAAATTTATTTCTACCAGGAAAAAATAATCCACAAAAGGAAAAAAATATGATTGAAAATTTCAAAATTTTCCTGTGGTTATTAGTTGCATGCAACTTTCCAATATTTTATTGAAGTAATCTATAAATGTGAAAACACTCATTTGAAAGACAGGAATATACTGATTAGAACAAAATGCAACACTAATATGATGTTAAACTTTATTTTGATCTTTTTTAGAAAGGAGCAAAGGATAAATGGTGGCACATATACTACCATTGACATTAAGTATAAATTCTGATAATGAAAGTTGTTGTCATCAAATTTTAGCAAGATATAATTACACTTATGATTAAAATTTAGTTACTACATGCTTGAATTTGAATGCCAAGCCTTGAAATTTTATGACTTGTTTAATCAAGATAGTATTTAAATTAATTTATTTCATTGTTTATTCAAAAGCTATTTTACATTTATCACACATTACTTTTTGTAAAATACCGTTTCAGGGATTGTTACCCCCTTTAAGGCTTACATTTTCAATTCTTCATTCAAAACTGGCATGGAGTTTTGATCATCATTAATGAAATACTTTACAAAAAGACAAAAAGACAAAAAATTCAGTAGGTTTATAGCTATAAGAAAATTTTATTTAAGCTTTGGGTATCCTGTAAGAAATTCACCAATCCCAGGTTATTAGAGGGAGGGGGGGGAAAGGACATTCTTAATCATGATTCCAGGTTTCACAGAAGACACCAAATTCTGTAAGCATCTTAATACCTACATGATACACTTTTCATATCCAATATAAAGTACAAAAATATAACAAAATGAAATTGAGGATTTTTTATTTTAAATTTTTATTTGTGACCAAAAAAATACAGTGTTTTAAGTACAATCCATGAAAGAAAATTTTTAATAGCTAACACTTAAAAAAAAAAAATTCCTTTATTTTAAAAGGTATTGTTATTAAGAGTTAATTGTGCTATCTGAATATTTTCTACATCATTATTAAAATTGCAACTGTAGTAATAACTGCAGCATTATACTTCGTTTACTCAATAAAATTGACAATATACTAATAAATTCAATTCAAAATTTATCTAAGATACCATGGTAAAGTCAGTAGAAGTTTAGTCTTAATTACTAAGACGGGGGACCCCAAACTTTTTATCCCGTCAACCCCTTCATAGAATATTTGCCTTCTAATCGCCCCCCAGATTACTAGGCTAAGGCAAAACTCAGGCTATAACTAGGGTAATCAGTAGTTGATCATATCTGTATTTCCAATTTTTATTGGAATATTCTATTTTTTTCCTAGACAGTTTAATTAATCCTCTTTGGTATTAATCCCCCCCCTTTTGACCCTCGTGTATTCATCAACCCCAAGGGGTCGATATCGACCACTTTGGGGACCCCTGTTCTAAGAGCATGCAAGTATGTAATAAAGTTATACACTTTATAATACTTCATCCATTTTCACCTGTTGTTGTGCAATTAATAATCAATAAAAACAACAAAAGAAAATGCTCATAGATATCACTAAGAAAAAAGATTTAAAATTTTTTATAGCACCTAATAATCTATTATTTAGAGAATATGAAATTCAAAATTTTCAAGCACATAAAACTTAAAACTATATCAAACAAATCCTTAAGTATAATAAATATATAATTTTTGAGGGATTGGGATACCTTATTACAACTAGAATTGTTAAAATCAAAAAAGGTAATTATAACTTTCTATTAGCATTAAATGGTATATTTCAGGAAATTTCATACATAAAATATTTTGGTGAGATTGGTTTAGTATCTATACTTAAATATAAAGAGCTACAATAGAAGATACAGATAATCAATGAGAGGAATTTACAGTCAAGAGCTTGTTTACATTGGCAACAAAATCTAACAAAAGGAAAGCAGACATATGTTATAAAAAGGGATAAAAACAAAATCAATACACACAACTTATTACACTACAACTTAATATACTTACAAATACACACACAAAATAATACACACAAAAACACTACTTACTACATTTCGACCAGGAAGATGATTTTCAATGATCAGAAAAGATTCATGTGAAAAAAAGAAAATATCATGTAGCATATGTTTCTAATAATATAACAATGAAAAACAAAATAAAAATCAAGCTATAAATTTAAATGCTTTTAAATGCAGATAGAAATTATAAATAAATTTTAACCCTGTGAAATGTTTTCATTGAGCATCGAGAAATTAAAAATTAAAAAAATTTCAGGTAGTCTCTTCTAACAAAACTACCACAGGTTATTAACGTAGGATTACCTATCGTTGCTTACCTTTTTTGTATGTATATATGTACGTATGTGTTTTGCTGTGGCGTACGCAGGGGGGGGAGGGTTGATACCCCCATTGGTGGATTACATATATTATTTAATTAGGTTTAAGCTTTGCACTGATTGCTCAAACCTACTCTTTCATAGTAACCCCCCCCCCCCCCCTTTGAAAATTTCTGCGTACGCTGCTGGTGTTTGTATGTATATATCTAAATATATGTACATATGTGTGCATGCATATATATATATATATATATACACATACATACATACATACACACACATACATACTCAAACCTGTTTTTGTGCGGTATATGAAAATTTCAATCAAATTAGAACATAATCGATGAAGTTATCAATAAATAAAAAAAAAAATAGTAAGTTTGATCGGCCATTTAATTTTTTAAATTTTTGATATTTCATCACAGTACATATGTACTGATACTGATTTGCAAATAAAATGCAGTATTACATTAGCCAATTACATTACATATGTATTGAATTATATAATCGTATTATTTAATTGACGTCCTTCAAAGTGCTTTCATATTCCTGGACCATTAAGATACGATTCATTTCAAAGCGTAAATTGAAGGTAAATTTATTATTTTTTCTATAGATATAAATTTGTAGGATTTTTATTTTATTTTTAGACATAATCCCTGAAAATAAATAAGGGCAAAAACAAAGCAAAGAGAAAGGCAATTTCCTTAGAAACTAAGACTACAATTTTAAAAAACGAATAGCAGAAGGTGAAGGATCCACAGCTCTTGGTAAAGAATTTGGATTAGGTGAATCCACTAAAAGAGGCATATAAAAATGTGCAGGTGAAATAAATAAATTTAGTAATTATGCCACAAACGAAAGCGCTAAACGAGCATCGTATTCAAGAAACATTTTGATGGAGAAAACGGAAAAGGTGCTCATATTGTGGATTCAAGAATTAACTCAAAAACGAATTCCCATTGACAGAGAATTAATTATAGAGAGAGCTATGTGGTTTTATAATCAGCTGAAGGATTTAGAGCCATCTAGTTCATCGTCTCACATTGGAAGCCCAAAATTTTCTGCAAGCAATGGCTGGTTAGTCGGGTTTTTACAACGACACTCACTTCACAATCTGAAGATAAAGGGCGAAGCTGCATCTGCTGATGAAACAGCCACTAAAAATTATTCTAAAGTGCTGGCAAAGATTGTTGAAGATGGTGGATATTACCTGGATCAAGTATTTAAAGCTGAGTATTTAATTCCTAGTTATTTCGTAAGGTTTTGAGTTATTTTCTATGTGAGACTTTTTTTTTTATGCGGTCCCTATTCACCGCATTAAAAAAATACTTTTTTAACGTGTTGCGAAAAATATTTTTTATAGCTACTCGTAAAGTTTTGTGTGATTTTTTTTATGCGTTTTCTTTTATGCAGTCGCTATCCACCACACAAAAACAGGTTTGAGTGTATATATATATGCCAAAATTTTGATGCATTTTGGTACTTTTCTGATTAACTGTTTACTGCTTGTCCAAGTGATACACAATGGGTTTGGCACACTGCCAAAATTCTAACTCGCGAGATACAGACGGATGGTATTAGCATTTGAAAATTTCCTCTCCGGAGGGCCGTTATGGAGAAATGTAATCCTACGTTAAAAAAGAAGAAAAAAAAACATTCTGGAAAATCTACATTGACATTTTCGGACATGATTTTGTATCTGAAAATGAAGAAGTACCAAGGAGAATGAATTCTTAGATAATATAACTAGAAACTTTTCATTTTTATGATCTACAGAGATGCATTTAAGCATGGCTACTGAAAAAAGAAATATTTCAGAAAGGAGAGGATAAAAAGGGTACAGAAATTGTCATGCCACTTTTAAATTGTAAAATATTTAATAAAAATTTCAAAATTAATTTGGAAGTGAAAAGGTTATAACACTAAAATAAAACAGAAAAAAGGATAAATTTGAATATCAAGCAAAAAGAGAAAAATCATGCCCAAAACTTTTCTAATCATACTATAAATATAGCAAACTTAAGTCAGAAAAACAACTGTATATTTATACAATAAATTAATATATATACAAATATATATTGTAAGTATGTATCTATGTATTTATTATAAGTACATTTACTACACATCTTAGACTCAATCAAAGTGAAGTCAGGTAGTTCTGATTAAACTTTTTTCCCAAAGAGGATGAGAAAGATTAATTCACAAAAGTTGGTTTAAAATATATCAATAAAGTTAGCAGCAAGACTGAACAACATTTTCAGAAACTTTACAAACTGCAGCAATTCTTTGAAATGAGGATCTGAGCCCTTAACAGTTTATCTAGCAATCAATCTTCACATTATATAATAATCTGCCAATGCCTTCCTCCTCACATATATATGTTTTGTCTAATGTTAAATGTTTTGTTTCAACTGCCATAAGTTTGAATTTAAAACCAAAATAAAATACAAATAGATGAGCACTAAAAATAAAACACAATAAATTTGAAAATACAGTGGAACCTCGCTTAACAAGCAAAATAAATCGTAAAAAAATGGCTCGCTTAACGAGCAACATTTCGCATAATGAGTGACGTGGAAGGAAGTCCCCTCTTCACGTCACCAGGATCATCAAAAGCCAAAAAATAAGTATTTAAGGGTAGTCATGGATGGTTCAAGAAGCAAATATCATGGGACTGGAGGATAACAATGATATTGAGGAGCTTCTGAAAGAGCACAACCAAGAGCTGACCACCGAACAGCTAAGCTAATAGAATTGCACTGTCTTTCACAGCAAGCAGTTGTAGAGGAGAGTTTGTCAGTGGAGAGGGACGAAGAAACAGCAAAGAAACAATCTTCTAGCGCAATAAAAGAAATGATGAAAGCATGGGAAACTGTTGCATCGTAAGTTACAAAGCATCACCCTGATAAGACGGTGGCTATGTGCACTATAAATTTATTCAATGACAATGCAGTGACACATTTTCCACAAGAGCCGAGAAAAACAAATGTCGCTAGATAGCTTTCTAGTAAAAAAATTAGATACGTGTCATAAATTCGTAAATAATAAACTACATATGGATGATTTTGCTCCTTAAGAATTTATGTATAAGTAATTTTCTTTAAATAATAAACATTACATCTAAAAAATTTTGAGTATTTTTTGGCGTGGAACGCATTATCGTTTTATATTAATTTATATGGGAAAAATTGTTTCACTTAACGAGTGTTTCACATTACGAGTAAGACTAGAACGAATTATGGTCGTTATGCTAGGTTCCACTGTATATATCAAAGAAACATTAAAGGCTCAAAAATAACAAAATTTCTTTACATACAATCTACGCAATGCACCAAACAGTCCCCATACCACACTTAGGAAATTCTAACAGTTCATAAAGATTTATTAAGGAGATTAATCTCCTAAATAAGGCAAAATGTTGGGGAAATGAAATAAAGCTATACCAGAAGCCATGGTCAATGTTATAAGCATTAATATTTATAGGTAATGAAAACTATACATATTTTTGACACCTGTCTTAAAATACTTTCATATCAATAAAGATGATTGCTCATCAATTTAACAATATGATAAAATGTATACCTTTTGTCTATTTGGAAATAGGTACTGTACATAGATGGGAATTCATGATTATCCCTCTATACACACAGGTCCCCCCCCCCTCCCCCATATAATTTAACTATATAGCTCTGTTTGCTACAGAAAATCCCTCCTCATATCTACTATATTAGTTCCCCTGATCTAAAATATATGAATACAGGTTAAAAGTCCTTCCTTTAAGCTATTAAACAACAAATATGCACAGTACATCTTTAATATGTCAATAACCTACAAGTTTTAACTTAGGACTCTATGATAAATTTTAGGGAAACCTGACCAATATTTCTTTTAGTGTCATAAACTCAATTTCAGATGTTTCAGTTAGTAAATTACAGAAGATTCAGATACAGTAGAAATGAAACTATCAAAATTAAGAAATGAAATTTAAAAATATCTATCTTTTCAATAGTTTAAATAATTTTAAAAGGGGAATTTTGAGTTATAAGATTGTGCTATTCCAGTGATATTCTCCTTGTTTATAGTTAAGTTTCATTAAATTATAAAACCTCTTATAAAGAATTAAACTGACCCACACAGCTGAAGATTTAGGTATTTATGGACATCACAATCATTGGCCGCTCCAAGGGGGAAGGAGCACTAGGGGCAATTGTCCCCCTCCCAAAAAAAGACTGGCATATTTTTTTTTTTATAGCCTAAAATTAGATAATCGCAGACTTAATACTAAATGAGTTTAAATTTAAAATGACACAATGTTTATTTCTTATATATATATCTACTAGTTGAAAACCCGCACTTCGCTACAGAGTACATCCAAATTAAATATAACGGTCAATGTATGCAATTAAAGCCAAAAGTAAATAAATATATACATATATTTATAATAAATACAATGAGCAATGTATGCAATTGATGTAAAAAAAAAAATATATATATATATATATATTTATAAAAAAATCGTAAGGGATATTTTTATAGACAAAATAATGTAGATCAAAATACTTAAATTAAATCTAATAGAACATACTAAAGAATATAGTACAGTTCCAGGAACATATCTTTTACCCTATTTTACAATATTTTAATATTTTTTTTTAATAATGTTCAATCATCTGCCACATTAGCAAGGAAAAAAATGTATTTTTCGTCTGTTTCGATGTTATGCACGTGACGATAAATTAATTTAAAGTACCATTGATCGACGTATTTATTATAAATATATATATATAAATATATATTTATTTTTTTGGGCATTAATTGCATACATTGACCGCTGTATTTAATTTGAATGTACTCCATAGCGAAGTGCGGGTTTTCAGCTAGTATATATATATATATATATATATATATATAAAAAATTGTAAAGGATTTTTTTTTGATAATATCCAATCGTCTGCTGTATTAGAAAGAAAAAAATTTTTTTTTTGTCTATTTAGTTGTTATGTACGTGACAATAAGTTTATTTTAAGTACCAGAAAAAGAAATCACGTGATCAGCATTTAATAAATTAAATTCTAAAAATTAATCTTCAAAAATTCACCAAAAATCAGAAAATGGAGGTAAAGATTCAAAAAAGATTTCATTTTAAAGAAATTTTTACTATCTTTCTCGTGATATAAATTTTATAACCCTCAAATTATTATTTTACATGCAAACTTAAAAAAAGTTACTAAAACAGCTTAAAAATTTCATTTAAAAAAATCCAAGAATTTTTCAAAAATCTTTCTTAGTGCACCCCTACACTATAAGAAGAATCGCCATGCAAAATCTCAGCCCTTTAGGTCCAGCAGTTTGATCTGTACATTATATGTCAGTCAGTCAGTTACGGAACTGTTTTAAGCTGCTTTTGTAGCATTCTTTAAAGTTTGCATTTAAAATAATAATCTGAGGGCAATAAAATTTATATCAGGAGAAAGATGATAAAAATTCCTTTAAAATGAAATCTTTTTCAAATCTTTACCTCCTTTTTCTGATTTTTGGTGGATCTTTGAAGATTAATTTTTAGAATTTAATTTATTAAATGCTGATCACGTGGTTTATTTTCTTTTTGTGATATTCTAATTCAGGGGTCTCCAACCTTTTTGTACCTAAGAGCACATTCTAGAATACCGATCGGACGGTGGGCACCATTTAGTTTTTCAAGATGAATTTATAGTTGTACATAGTTAATAATACATACATATAATGTACAAAAAAATATTTAATTCCAAAAATATAATTTAACATATAAAAATTATTGTTAATATTCTTGTGTAAAATAAATGATTACTAAATAATGTATACAAACTCTACAAAGTATAAAAATTCTTTATAAAAAAATATAAATCTCAAAGTCAATGTGATTTTTGGCATTTCATTTAATTTCATTGGCCATTGCTTCATAATTAGGAGAGATTGATGATATTCCTGTTCATGCGTGTAAGCAGTCGTCAAGGTGTTCATCTGTAATTTGTTATCTGTACTTTGATTTTATGATATTCATTGTCAAAAACAATGATTCACACAAGTATGTGGAACCATAAAACGATTTTATTTTATATGTTGCTCTTTTCAAGACGGGAAATTTGTTTCTGTCAACTATATTCCAGAAATTCTCATCTGATACAATGGATTTTAGGACAATGTCGTTCTTAAGATCCAAAATTTCTATCTCCAGTTCTTCCGTCCTTACTTGAATAAGCTCTGAAATATATGTAGCTAGTTCGGTTACATTTACTTGGAAAGTAAAAGGATAACAATAAAGGTGACCATTGGCTGGATGATATTAAACTGTTGAAAGCGCTTTTCAAACTGGTCTTGAAGTAATTAAAGGTTGATAAGTCAATTTCTCCGTTGCTTATCATTTTTTTTCATATTTGGAAAATGCACAAGGGACTTCATCTTCAATTGTGATGTCCACAAAGCCAGTTTAGCTTTAAACAAGTTTATAGACTCTATCATTACAGCTATATGTTTGTCCTTTCCCTGCAGCTCTAAGTTTAAATAATTCAGTTTTTCCATTATATCTATTATAAAAGTCAAATCAGCTAGCCAACAAGGGTCTGTTAGTTAAAAAAATTTGATTTTTGACACTGAGATAATTTTTTATTTCTTCAATTAAATCTACAAATCTAGCAAGAACTTTGCCTTTACTGAGGCAACGTACATCAGTATGCAGAATGAGATCAGGATTTTCTAATAGAGCTTTAAAAAGGTGGTGTTGCGAAGCAACTGATCGAATTAAGTTGACAATTTTTGTAATTATTTTCATGACGTGTCCGAAGGATAGTATTCTATCACATAAAACCTGGTGGATAATACAGTGATACGACATGAAGTCTGGAAATGATTCATCTCTTATACGGAGGGCAATAAATCCATTGCTGGTGTCCCATCAGTGGTTATCGCAGACAGCTTCTGGAGAGGCATATCTATCAACTTTGATACTTATAAATATTGTATAGATATACTCACCTGTTGTTCGTCCTTTCATGGGTAATATATTTAGTAGATTTTTTACAGTAAAGTCACTAAATACCATTCTCATCATAACTGCTAACCGTGCTGTGTCTGATATGTCTGTAGACTTGTCGAATTGTAGTGAGAACCACTCACATATTTCAAAGTCACTCTTTAACTGAATTTGCATGTCCTTTGAAATGGCTTGTATTCTTCCTGTAACGGTGTTATCTGACAACTATAAGTCTTGTATTGCTGACATGATCTCACGTTTGTTGGAAAATCCCTCAAATAAGCAATCGGTGCCAGTAAGAAATGCTTCTTTTAACAACTCGCCACCCGGGAAAAGCTTTTTCTTCTTTGTGAGTAAGTGATAAATTTTTAAAGCAATAGTGACATTTTTAGATCTTAACAGAGGCCTAGTAAAAACAGACTGTTGAGCGGACAGATTCGATTTTAGCTGATCTATTTTTCTTCTTACTTATTTTAGACTTAAGTGACATTAATAAGTTCGTATTAAATGTAGCATGAATTGTCAGGAAATGACGTTCAACATTATCTTTTTTTGGCACAGCAACGCTATTTCCACACAACAGACAAATACATTTGTCTTTTAAATTGACAAAGCAATATGAATCCTCCAATTCAGTATTAAAACTATAGGTCCGTTTACTTGACCCACTCATTTTGGGGTAAAAATAAGGAAGTATTTAAAAAACAACAAAGGAGGAAACACAGTATACAAAAAATCTGAGCATATATTTATGAATAAATAATGACGTAGATACGTCAAATGAAACGTTTATCTCACGACACAAACCATACTACTGGCTCTCACGAGATGAGCTCCAGACAAATGTCTATGTTGTGATGGCAATCATAAAAACAGACCGGTTCATTTCATTTTAGGTATGGGAAATTAGGTTGGCGAAGATCTGGCGCGAGGAGGAAAGAGATTGGTCACATTACGCTTTGTGCTTTTATCTGTGTTTGGATGCCATTTTTACTTTTGTGTGGTTAATCATTAAAATTGAGAAAACTTTTACATAGCATTTTATTGAAAACTGAAATAGTTTTATCATGGTCACACAGCGGAGGGCACACATAAAACGATCAGCGGGCACTGTAGTGCCCGCAGGCATAGGGTTGGGAACCCCTGTTCTAATTAATTATGCATCATGTGCATAACAACGAAATAAATTGACAAAAGTTTTTTTCTTTCTAATGTGGCAGACGATTGAACATAATCCAGAAAAATAAAAAAAAAGTTCCTCAAACTGTACTATGTTAACTGTATTATATTCTTTAGTATGTTCTATTAGATTTAATTTCAATATTTTCTTTTACATTATTTTGTCTATAAAAATATCCGTTACGATTTTAAAAAAAAATAAATATATATATATATATATATATATACTTAGCATTAATTGCATATATTGACCGCTGTATTCAATTTAAACGTACTCCGTAGCGAAGCACGGGTATTCAGCTAGCAGCATATAACCCTAAGAGCCGACGTTGCCCCCCCCCCCCCCAAAAAAAAAAAACAACTCTGTACTGGAGCCACCCCTGATCATAATATCTAAACACAGAGCTAGTAAACTCAGTCTATATATTTAAAACAGTTCCGTGTCTGCCTGACAGATAACACACAGACCAAACCACTGGGCCTAAAGGGCTAAAATTTTACATGGCAATTCTTTTATTATAGGTGTGCACTAAGAAAGATTTTTGAAAAATCCCTAGATTTTTAAAATTGAATTTTGAAGCTGCTTTTGTAACTTTTTTTTAAAGGTTTGCATTTAAAATAATAATCTGAGGGTTATAAAATTTATATCACGAGAAATATCATAAAAATTCCTTTCAAATGAAATTTTTTTTTTTAATCTTTACCTCTATTTTCTGATTTTGATTAATTTTTAAAGATTAATTTTTAGAATTTAATTTATTAAATGCTGATCACGAGATTTGTTTTCATGATACTTTAAATTAATTTTTGGTTGTGCTGATATTTATGTCCAAATTTCCAACATAACATGTTTAACAATTTATGTATAAGTGTAGTTTGAAAATATTAAATACTGATCAGTATTACTATAAAGGTGGCTGGTAAAACTTTTTTTTTTGGTTGGGTGGTGAACTTTTTCAAATAATACAATGTTAAATACTTAAACATTTAGCAAGTTTCTCTGCCTTTTCTTTTCATACTTTTCTATATTCTCTCCCACGGTAATATAATACATGTGTTTATGCCATTTTCTTTGAACTCTTTCAAAACCTCCCAAGCTCAGAGAAATGATGATTATCAGCACATAGGAATTTTTAGAATGTTTTTACAGAATTTCACAGACCATGTTTTATTAGACCACCCAAACAAGAAATTTCTAAGAAAAGGGGAAAATTTGTTTACAATGTTGGGGAAGAATATCAGCGAACTCCCCCATGGGCAATAATATGCTGAGTAATCAAGAACTACTTTTTGGCCTGCACTTTTTAAAACATAATGCGGCTATCGAAACTCAGCAAGGGAGATGTAGATTTTTGGAAGTCGGTGGTGAAACGCTTGAGATGACAGTCATACATCTTCGACTTAGCCCCAGCGAGATCAACATGCCGTTAAAGAAGGCAACAACGATGGGAGCCAAGAAGAAAAGAAGACTAAATCCTGAATAAATCTGTCTTGAGGGCATGCTCAATCTATCCCCTTTTCTAATTACCTTTCTTTCCTTTTCCCTTCTCTTTATAAAATATGGATTTTTCGTAACAGCCACCAATTTCCATCTTTGTTTTGATATGATTAAAATTAAATGATAATGTGCCATTGTGGAATTGTGCGATCTAGTAATTTAAGTTTGTCTAGATTGTTTAATAATTTTGGAAAAAGCTATTGAAAGTAAATGTTTTAAATAAATATTATAATTATTATCCCTAGCTTTGAGTTATGTCGTTATTTCATTTAAGAGAAAGTTTTAGAGATTTATTTTCAGCGTTCACTTTAGGGTTGATTACAAAGTGTATTTGTCAGTATTTCTTTAGGGTTTTTAAATTGTTGTTTCTACTAAGACATTCATCAACACTCTTAGAATCTGGTTATTGCGATTAATAGCAAATGCTTAATTATTTGAGGTTTTCACAACACATCTCAATCTAAATTTAAATTAAAGTAAACCATAAGTAAAATTAATAAATTATTTCCAAATTATTTCCTCAATTCAATATTATAACAATGTGAAATTTTCACTATAATCTTTTGCATCCTGTACATAACAAAGAAATAAATTGACAAAAAAAGAATCAAAATACAGTAAAAGATAAAATTTAATCACTAGACAAAAATTGAGATGGAAATTTAAGAATTTAATTCAAATTAGTATGTTTTATGGATATTAAATTAAACCTATATAAAACAGTTCTGTGACTGACTGTCAGACCTTGTACAGACAAAACTGCTGGACCTAAAGGGCTGAAATTTTCACAGTCGATAGACACTGTCTGTAATTCAAATGATACCATTAACTATCCGGTGGTTTTTAAATTCCCTTAAACCATCGGGTCTTCCATACCATAAGCTCTCTTGGCAGAAGATTATTATAATAGAAGGACTAAAATGCTTCTTCAGAATTTCAAACCACTGAAATTGCATAATGGCACTAGGCTACAAGCCCTGCAAAAAAATTTAATCGAAACCATTATTTTAACTGGGCGTGCTCAAGGAGAAAAAAGTGTTTGTGCCATGCATACTTCTAATACCCAATGACTTCCCCTTTGAGTTTAAGAGACTGTAATTTCCCCTCGAAGTATGCTTCACCATGATGATTAAGTCTCAAGGCCAAACTTTAAATACGCTGGTGTCGATTTAAGAGAAAATTGTTTTTCCTACGGTCAGTTTTACATAGCTTGCTCACACATAAATTTGAAGATGAGCCTAGTAATATTAGTTCCACCCAATGAAGAAACAAAAAAATATTGTTTATAAGGAAATCCTCTAAAAAGCAATTTTATTATATTTTCATTGTAATTATCCTAAAATGTACTCCATAGCGAAGCACGGGTGTTTAGCTAGTAATAGCATAATTTTGAAGGTGAAAATTCATAAAAATAATTAATCACCTACAACTTACTGGAAACTTGTGGATAAAAATTTCATAATGAGCACTTCTTCAATTGCACAATTAGAAACCTGGCACCACCCTTTTTAACTAACTACTTAATAGTTCATCATTAGGCTGAGGAAAGCATTGGTTGTGATTGTTGCAAAGATTTAATTATTACAAAAACTGCATTTGTGGATTGTTCATTGCCACAATCATAATAAAGCTTCTTAGCCTTATGATATACTATTAACTAGTTAAAAAAAATATAGACATTATTTTTAATTTATTGTGGGATTGAAGTATTTAATACGTAAGTAATCACCTTTACTGTCCTATGTTAGACATTGTGTTTTTCACAATCAATAAGCTACCTTCTATAAATTTATTTCAGAACATTCACGATGTTACCAATGTTGTGTGAATTGATTCAACACACATATTACATATCTTTGGAATACATATAAAAAAATAAGTGTCAGTAATATATTTTTAAAAAATAAATTACTGACACTTCATAAAACTTCCCTTTTAGGCAATAATATAACAATTGATTTTTTTTTTGTATAAACAGGTGAAAAACTTCATGCTGAACAGTGTAAAGAAATATATATTCTATAACATTCAAATTCTAAGTAACACATAAAAAACATGCGAATACCTGGAAAAACTGTAGTATACATAAGAAGCATTAAAGAAAACAGAACACTTTAATTAAAACAGAGTTAATAATCTGATAATCAGTCAATATGTGTGAAGGAAAAAAGGTAAAGGGGATACTTCTCCTTTAGCGGGGCACATTTGGCATTTTCCGAAACAAGTATCGCCATTGGCAAAAATGAAAACACGTGACCCTAGTAACCCTATGAATACAGCTGAATAGATAATAAATATGCTAAATTTGTAAGAAACATTGTAGCACTATTGCACACGGAAAATTGACGAAATTCAAATTTTAATCATGAGAATTTGGGAATCTACCTGTATCCGAAGGAGGAGCTGTAATTTTTTTCAAGAAAAGGGGATATTACTGTCAAATAAGACTTGTGAAAATAACCATGAAATGAAACTGTATTTTAGTGATGCTATTAAATGGCAACGCAACATATCTTCATGTCGTTGCAAAAGGGGTATTCGTTACGGAACATGGTTTGAAACATCTCGATTACCTTATCTTACTGATTTCAGGTTCATTTATTCCTGGAGCGAAGAAATGACTTCCCTCAAATGGTGCGAAAAACAGCTCGAAATGTCCCACAATGCAGTTGTAGACCAGAGCAACTATATGAGAGAAGTGTGCACTTCCTCATTAGAGAAATATGAGCATAAAAAAATAGGTGGTCCAAATATGATCATTGAGATGAACGAAAGCTTAATCACTAAACGAAAAAAATCAAGCTGGACGTGTTTTACCGCAACAGTGGATATTTGTATGTATCTGTAGAAAAACAAATGAATGCTTTTTAAAACAAGTGCCTAACCTTTTGATGACGGTAATAATGGAAGCAATTACAAACAACATAATTAAAGGATCCGTAATTTATTCGGATTCATGGAAAGCGTACTGCACCACAAAATTAGAAGCCGATAGGTTTCAACACTTTAAAGTCAATCATAAATTCAATTTTGTGGATCCGGAAACTGGTACACACACCCAAAAGATTGAGAAATTGTGGAGAAACATCAAATGCCGAAATAAGAAACATCGAGGAACGGCATGCCACCATTTGCAATCGTGCATAGCTGAATTTCTGTGGCAGCGGCAACAAAAATAGGATCTGTTTGAAGAAATTTTGAAGGACATTAAAGATTTTTGGCCTCCCATCTAATTATTTACTTAATAATGAATAAAATTAATGTTTAGTCTGCATTTTGTTCATCCGCACACATTAATCACGAGAATTATAGTAAACAAACAAAAAAGCGACATTTGAACCATATTTGGCGATTTATCACTTGCACCCTGCTAAAGGAAAAGTACCGTAAAGGGTTATCTATTTTTATTCTCATGTAATAAATGTTATCTACTCCATTACTCACAAACTATCATTTTTTATGATAAATAACAAAATAATTATTATAATTTAAAAACAGATTATAATTATAAACAATTTGGATCTAAATTGTAATGAATTATTATCTAAAAGGACACTATGATTCTATCTCAGAAACAATATCAGTTCTAAAATTTATTAAAGAATATTATACAGATATACTGAGTTTTAATATTTCAGTAGTTCAAAAAGGAATAACATTTTGAATAAAGACATGTTGAAAGGAGTGAAATTTGTTGATTATCCTACAATGCTGCAATTGTAGCATACATAATCCAGCATGAAAATCAATGTGCAGGTGCAGGATGATGAAATGCAGTTACTCATTTTAGTTGCATTAGTACTGTAATACATATATGTATTTTATATTGTGTATTTTATTACACCAGGTGTTATCACAAAATTTTTAAAAAAATCCTTTTATAAATTTAAGAAAGTAATACACAATGAATCAAATAAAGGTCACTGAATTAAGAGGTAATAAAAGACATTACAATAGTGAAAGTGACAGTGAAAAAGAATTTTCCAGTATAAGAAGGAAAAATAATGTTTAATATAACTTATATAGTTCTGTCTGATTATGAGCTTGAAAATTAAGTAATAAATACGTAATCATTATCTACCTATTATACAGATTTGTGGAATAAATATTTAAGGAATCAATGGTAGCTGAACTTATCTTAACTACACAGTATCAAAATGAATTTTATCAGATTGGTACATAGAGATTAGGGAATAAATTTTTATTCTGTTTTTAAAAAAAATCTTATCATTAAGCATTATTACTGTTTTGAAATTCAAAATTAAGCACCTTAGGATTTAACTGACATGCAATAGAACAGAAATCAGATGTCAGAACCTACTGCCTATCATGGTGCCTTGCAAAAACCAGGCACTGGAAAAGGGGTACTGGTCTCGCAGTCAACATGTTAAAAGAGTTTAAAACATTGAAACAAACAAACAAAAAAAAAATTAAAAAAAAAAAAATAAAAAAAAAATAAAAAAATTGTTATATAACAAACCCGAGAAACAGAAAATTGAAAAAAATGATTATAAAAGTAACAATTATATACGTACCAAATCTTCTTGAAGATGCATAGGTTAAATCTAAAAAGAAAAAATAAATAATTACTTATAAAATTCAACTATTGAACAATAATTTATTGAAATGAGGAACTTCAAAGTTATTACTCTTTTAAAAAAAAGTTTTTTTAAAAAATTGTCTTTTCATTATCCTCAATGACAATAAGCTATTGGCAGTATGACATAATTATACAGTAATTAAAGTTTGTCTTCATACGAATATTACTAAACATTAATTTTTTTTTATTACTGCATACAATAAAGGTAAACCTCATGTTTCCAGATCATATATCCAGGATATAATTAATGCGCTAGCTAACGGAACAAGGAATATTAACTGTAAACAGTTTTTAATACAGCATATTTTAAGAGGAAAAAAAAAAAATAGAAAATTGTCACTGTGTACAAAAATTTCTATTTGCTGATAACCAAATTAATTTTCCCTTGCACAACATTCTTAATTCTTTATACTTTTATGATTTAAAGGATAAGTATGATATAAATTTATAAATGAACTTAGACAAGAAAATTGTAGGACAAAACTAGTTCTGTACACTTAAAGAAATGGGTATAAAAGAAAAACAGAAAAATCTAACAGCATAATTTCTTATTTCTTTCATCTATATTATTTGGTGGTTAGCATGTCATGTTTTCACAAATTTACTGTGAGGTTCATTCATTAGGAATATATTAGTTTATTCATTAGATGCTCTTATTGTTACATAGCTATATATTTTTTTTTGGTTAATGCAGAGGTACTTGTCTTGAGACATTCACACTGTATACCGTGGAAATTGTAGACTACTTTTTAATCTAGGAGCATCATACAGGTGAGTCAACATTGCTCCCTTGGAGCTACCCCAATTTTGATTGAGCATGCAAGGGGCAACATCTATAAGGCTCGCACCTTTCTCTACCCACTGACTTTGTGAAAGGACTTTCTGCTCTATGGATTTAACATACCCCTATCATGCCTAGATATAAAGTTAATTAATGACGTTTGTCTAGATTTGAACTGAGCACCTCCAGTTCAAAGCCTAACACACTACTACTACGCTACATTAGGAAACTTAGCACAACATATACTAGATAATTTCTTTAGGATATGTATTAACTGCATTGTAAAAAATTTACTGAAAAGAGTAATAACTTAATAAAAAAGTTTTAGGATAAATTAACTGTCAATTTCAGTCTAATTAGGAACAAGAAAAAAAAAACTTCAAATTTCAGATCTCAGCACGATTAATTGTTTAATTTTGTAGGTTTGTCATACAGGAATATAAAACTATATTTAACAATACAAAATATTCTTTTAAATGTTTATTCTTTTATATATATCATTCCAAATTCACAGCATTTCCATCTTTTATTAAAAAAGGATTGTTTAAGATGCATGTAAAAGGTTTTACGCCAGAAAAAAAAAATGAAAATCATTATGATTTCCTTGCATCAATAAGTGATGAGAATATTTTGACAATTAAGATGCAATATATAATGACTATTTATATGCAAATACGAAGAAATTATGTTTACTTTAACTTTTTTCATATAGGGGCTAACTAAAATATCCAGCTTAAAAATAAATAAATAAATAAATAAAAAATAATTAAAAAACCCCTCTTAACAGAGCTTACATTTATGCACCTAAATATATTACAATAATTTTTTAAAAAAAGGTTTTGTTGAAGAAATCTTACAACACATCATTTACAATACACAGAAAAAAAAACTGTTACACAAAAATCCATATAGATTTCACTTACCTTTATTTAATCTGATGGACATATTTTACTTTTTTTGAGATTATTATATTTAAGATAGAAAATGTAAATTTGAAAATAACCTTACAATACATAAAAATTCTACTATATATTTTATAATTTTCTATATTTACAAATATATAAGTCTTTACGATATATCTACATTAATAAATGAAACAGAAATATAGAACATACACACATACATATGTTAGTATAATTACATATACAGGAAAACATTTTTATACAAAAAGGACAAAACAATGGCTTGCACCTAAATCTGGATAGAAACTGTTCATGTTTCCCCAAATTACTGTTCCTATTGAAATTAGCATCAGAGATATAGATTACGCTCTTCAATGAAATTTTGAAAATCTTCCCAGCTTGTTTAATACAGTCAATTTATTAAAATATGCTTTCCCCCCACCCTCCCCGTGTAAGATAAAAATTTAGTGCTTAAAGATATTTATCAATGGTCTCAGTTAACTTGACTGGGTAAGGGTATTTTGATTATAACAACACCGGAAAAACTAGTAAAGCGCAAATACATGCACTTTTTTTTTGTTTTTGGAGGGGGGGGGGTGTAAAAAACAGATTGGTTCATGATAAAAATCGCAACAATGCATATTTTTATTGCCTTATTCAACAGAATTACATATTATGGAAAAGGTATGATCGTCTAATGCATTTTAATCCCACAATTTATAGGCCGGCCGTCAACTTTGCATATATATTAAAAGATTACAATATAAACATTAAGGTACTGCACCCAATTTAAGATACACAGTAATTTAAAACATACTCAGGGAATTCAAGTCCCTTTATTTACAGCACAATATTGATAGATTTCGAAAGAGGAGAGAGTGTATACAACTAAATATATATATTCACATATTTAATTACATACACATATAAATACTAATTTACACAAATATTTATATAAACTTAAAGCTTCAAAAGATTCTTTTCTAAGCCCGTGATTGGGTTCGATTGTCGATGAATTTCTTAAGTATAAAAACACTCTAGCTAATGAAACAAAAAAATTGGTTAAAAGACCAGATGCGGTACTAAAGAATCGTATGCTTGAAGCGAACATGAAACAAAACCAAGAGAAAAAAATAAATTATAACAAACTTTTACCATTTTTCGGGGCCTGCATGACTATTTAATAAAACACAAACGATTACAAACATTTAGCAAGACCACCAAATAAAGGTTAACCGTTAAAGACCTATATCTAGTATCAAAATAAATTCTATTTAAATACAGAACAAGAAATCCCAATGATATGAGTCTTAGTTCTGAAAATACTCACTAGGATCGCGCTGTATGAAAAGGGAAAAAAAATGGACATGAATGTTGAAATAAAAAAAGCATTTTAGTAGGTCTAATATATAATTTACTTTAATATTAAATCTTAAATAAAACTGTGAGTCTATAATTTTGTGTCAGATTATTATTTTTTTTTTGTAGTATGAATTTCATTTTGTAGTAACTGTAAAAACATAATGTGCGAAAGGAAAATATCGATGAAACCACAAGTATTTTAGAGAGCTCACTGAATTTTTATGGAAAGAAAACAAATTAGAAAAAAATTCCACAAATTAATTACGTAAAATTCGAATTCTTCAGAATAATAATCGAATGTTGTTTGACTTATTCAACAGGAGTGATTTTCCTTTCGATGATTATTCATTCGTTATTCATTCATTGTTGAGTTTTCGTGCGAGGGAGCTGGTTGTCTTGCAGTTCAGCCGCGTTTTAATTTTGTTATCTTCGGTCAGTTAATTTGGTTACGAATGGTATCGTGTTTTTTCTCGAATTAATGTAAAAATTTAAGGATTCGTTTTTAGGGGGGGAGCACATACTTTTATTTCTGAAAGTTTTGAACAATGTCATTTCAGCCACCTAGTGCTAAACAAGAACAACAAAATAGAAAAGTTTTGGAAGAAGTTCACCTGAAGAAAAAACTGATGTTGAAACAGCAAGCATCAAGTGTAATAAGTACGCCACCAACAAATTCTGCGTCTACAACGTCGAATATTTCGGCAGCAGGCAGTGCTACAATACCTCCTCAGTCAACAACTGCATCTGCAGCTGACTATCACGGACTAAATAAAAGTCAAAGAGCGGCTTTGCAGCATGCTCACGCGAACTCCTTCGCTAGCTTTATAACCCAAGATTCTTCATTTGGCAACCTTATTCTACCTGTGATGCCAAGATTTGATAAATGAACTGTATAAACTCATTGCTAAGTTTTCTTCTACGTTGTCTTTCATCATGCCATATGAAAGTTGAAATTAACTACTTTTTCCTTCAAGAATACTGAGTTAAACTGGAAAGTATCTAAAATATACCAAGTTGATCGTACATTTGCGCTATTTAATAAAACTCATTGTTGTATATTGACATTTTTTTTTAATTTCTAATTAAATGCATTCATTGCACCTTCTGATGTAATTCACTGCCTGAGAACTATACATAAATAAGTTAAAATACCTATATTTGTGTAATCTACACAATCATTGGCATTTTATTTTGAACCAAACCCTTTTACTTCTTTGTACACACAAAATCATTTTTTTTAACTTTGTGAATATGCATCTTAAATGAACAACAAACTGTAGCTAAATAGTAGAAATGCTATAAAGCAACAAGGAAAATATGCAAAAAAATTATTAGGAATAAAGAGAAGTAAAAGAAAATGAGTAAATGAAAATTTTTATACGTATACACTGAGCAAGTAAACAGTTCAGGGTTTTCAGAAATGAAATTCTTTCTCAAAGTGATAAACTGAGAAGCATAAACTGACTAATATATTAAGACAATCTCTTTCAATCTGTACATATTATAACTTAATTGCAGTGCTCCAGTAATAAATTGTTTGTTTTTAACGGTGCTTCTAAACGATGTTTTATTTATTTATTCTAGATTCTCTCTCTGTATTTTTTTCAAATATGCTGTATAAGGATATCTGATAATATGCATAATATTAACTTGGGTATAATATAAAAAAACATATTCAAATATAATTGATTATATACAGAAAATGTACAGTTAGAAAATAGAATAAAAATACTGTAAAAGTCATGGGATTATTTTCATTTTAGTGTTAATTTCAAAATTAACTTTAGGATAATGCATATCATTCTGTATCATGTACTCTTTCTGTTATTGAATATTATCATTTATATTTGATTAACGTAACACTGTAATTATTAAGAAAACTATCATTTTGCTTTTAAATACTGTTATAAAGGTCTAGTTGCAATAAAAAAATTTTGTTTCATACAATGTTTAAAAAAAATACGATGTTTTATAATCATGCATATGATTGATATCTAAAGCATCAAAGTTAATGTTGTGAAGTTCTGATCATCTGACTATTCATTATGTCTTAGAAAATCAATAGCTGATATGAGCTGATGAAATTAATAGGCAAATTAATTATTTTATTATACTTTCTTTTCAAAAGTCTTATATTTACTTGAAACCACCATACTTTAAAATTTTCAAGTTCATTTATGAAGATCAAATAATCAAAGAATATAAATATTATATATTATACTGAAGAACTAAGATTAAAGAGAAGTTCTATACTGTTATTCACAAAAGCCAACAAATGTTTAGACTTTTCTTTGTTGCTATTTCAGGGATGCAAACATGAGATCATATGAGAGAATGAATTTTAATGTTTGGTATTGACTTTAAAAATTCTGGAATAATTTTTATTAGATTTCCTTGATTTGGTGCTTGTATTAATAGAAATCTATCTTGTATTTTGAAAAATTTTTTTTACATCTATTTAGCTTTTATTGAGGTAGAAACTACTCTATAATATAAGACATTGTAAAATAAGTGTTGATGATTCCTTTATTGCCATTATTTTCAAAAGGCCAATCAAAATAAAAACTTTTTTTTAACATAAATTATTTTGATTTACATATCTCTGACTTAGTGTTAAAATGTTTGCTATAAGAGAGTAATTTGTCAAATGTTATTGCTAAAAGAAAGGGTATCTGTACTATCCATAATTATAATATGTAACAAACTCCAAATATACACGTCTAAATCTGTCTAATTCTAACAAAGAGAAACAGCTTCATTTAATATGACTGGGAAATTCGTATGTTGAGTTTTTGCAATGTGAGTGATGCTGTGCTTCTTGTTAAGATTCTAGGCTCTTCTGTTCACATACTAATAAAAACGGCAAACATAACACCATTAAACTATACCTCTACATTTTATACTGAGACAGCAGATACAGAAATGAATCCTAAAAATACATATTGTAAGCTTAGGATGGGAATTTAGCTGCATGTTTAACATCATTGGTGTTAGGAGTTATCTTGATAACTAGAAGTGTTGAGATAAGAAATAAATCTGAAAGTTCTTGGGAAAATTTAGATGAAGTTAGGAAATAATTTCAATGTTACCTTATTGTGGTGCAATATTTGTTATCAGCATCATAATTACATTTATGAATTAACTATTTCAGTGGCATAATAAAATAAATATCAAGAATTGGGTTTAAATTTGTTTTAACGAGAAACAAGCAGAGAAAAAAATACTTTCTAAATCTCTCAGATGTATAAAAAAATAGTAATACCCTAAAAATAGGGTTAAATATTTTATAGATGAATATTTATCAAGTTTATATGAAGCAAATTCACAAGTTCAATACCAAGCTTTGTAATTGTCATAAGTGATCTGTTTTAATATATATATATATATACATACAGGGTGTCCATAATTAAAGTTCCACTTTCAAAAGGCTGAAAAAAAAAAAAAAAAAACACTGGTCAAAATGACTTCAAATTTGAACTGAATATACTGGAAGAAGGGGAAAACGATTTGGCATAATAAAAGAAAAGTTCCAAAATGTATCAATAGATGGCGCTGTAAGCGGTTGGAACCCCCTTTTTTTAATTTTTTTTTTTTTTTTTTTAATGCCAAATCGTTTCCCCCTTCTTCCAGTATAATCAGTTCAAATTTGAAGTCATTCTGACCAGTGGTTCTTTTTTTGCAGCCTTTTGAAAGTGGGACTTTAATTATGGACACCCTGTACACACACATATATATATATATATATATATATAGTGTTAATGAATTGTCATGAGAGTTCAAGTAATTTTTATAACCATGAACTATGGAAGTTTTCATTAGCTCATAGTTATTCTTGAATTTAATAAAAAAGAAAAAAATTAAATGTTTATTTTTAAATATAAAACAAGTAGTTCTATAAATTTTGAAAATTTTCTTTGTTAATATTTTACAGGGCATGGAAGTATTTAAGACAAAGTTGTCCCTTTTTGCTACAAATAATTTCACTTCAAAAAAGAAAAAAAATTCTTAAAAACAACTTTAAGTGCTTGTATTAAGTTTATCTATCTTGTAAAGGAAATAACATATTTTCTATCAGCAAGCCTAATGCAGGAATATGTAAAGTGGAACAGTTCTTTATCAGAATATAACAGTGTTTGTAATATATATATATAAATAAATTATAGTTTTCTCAGAGTAAACTCTAAAAACTTTTATTAGTAAA